>NMRB01000106.1:662599-674591 GCA_002633025.1 Notospermus geniculatus
GTGACATCGAACAATGGGATTGGCGTTGGCGTTTCGGGGGCTTTGCGAAAACTCTAATATTTTTTACAACACCTGGATGAAAGTAACCCATGCATTAATCAGTTCCTAGGCCTATTTCCAGAGATTTCTCGAAATTTCAACCTGATTTTTGGTGTACAGAACTGACACTTGATCGGTTGATGGGACATTCAACGTGAACACGGAAATACACGAAAAACGTCAGTATACGTTCAATCATGGAGGAACTGGTTCAATGCACTCAATCGACTATGTACTGTATTATCACTATTGACAACGGTTACTACGAGCAACCGGACGACCAGACGCAGAACTGTAAGGCTACACCCAACACACATTTCAATTCTATCTGTGATCCAGCCCAGTCGCAAACGAGGGAACGATAAAACAAAATGGCCTCCTATCATGCAACTAAGTTTATTTTTGTTGCATTCTTTGTTGCAGTTCTGCTGATTCAAGGTAAGTTGATCATCAATTTCAATGTAAAACACTGCCGAACTTACATTACAGCAATGACTCTCTATTCTTGAGGCAAATTCCCCTTTTTGCTCTGTGGTCATTGTTGTTGTTGTTGTTGTTGATGTTTCACTGCAAAGACCAGGGGCGGATCCAGGATTTGGGAAAAGAGAATTTCACGGTCGATTTTACAGATTTGTTGGCCAAAGGGGGGACGTGCGCCGGGTAGGCCCCCCCTTGGATCCGCGCCCCAACGTAATAACTGTGTCGAGGATGATTGTTCTGTGCAATCACTACTTTCTTTATCCACCAACTGTTGGATATGCACCCAAATCGTTGACCTGGCTTTGCCACTGAGGCCTACCTCCTCCAACATCACATCAAAAGTGTCAGTGTCACGCCGTCGATTCGAAGCCTGCAGTGTGGATCACCAATGCCGACCGTCAGCTACTGGAGAAGCTGGACCCCAGTAATGCCAAACCTCTCTGATCTTAACTGCGATTTTGGTGTACATGACAGTACATGGAAATGCAAGTGAATAGATGTTTAAAAAGCTAATGTACATGTAGTCAACACATCCACGTCAGAAGGATGGAAATTCACGTAGTAGTGTATAGTCACTACTTTCATTATCAACGATCAACAGTCAGATATTCAATAACATTGAAATACGAACAAATCAGTTTTATCATAAAGGAATCAAGCATATGTGATATTCAGACACGACTTTCACTTTTATTTTTCAAGGAAATGTCACCTTGAAGTGTTATACTGGAGCCGCAACTGTCAAGGTTGAAANATGCACTCAATCGACTATCATGACTATGTACTGTATTATCACTATTGACAACGGTTACTACTGGCGACCGGACGACCAGACGCAGAACTGGCAGTAAGGCTACACCCAACACACATTTCAATTCTATCTGTGATCCAGCCCAGTCGCAAACGAGGGAACGATAAAATAAAATGGCCTCCTATCATGCAACTAAGTTTATTTTTGTTGCATTCTTTGTTGCAGTTCTGCTGATTCAAGGTAAGTTGATCATCAATTTCAATGTAAAACTCTGCTGAACTTACATTACAGCAATGACTCTATTCTTGAGGCAAATTCTCCGTGCTCTGTGGTCATTGAATACATTTGTTGTTGTTGTTTCACTGCAAAGACCAGGGGCGGATCCAAGATTCGGGAAAAGAGAATTTCACGGTCGATTTTACAGATTTGTTGGCCAAAGGGGGGACGTGCGCCGGGTGCGCCCCCCCCCGGATCCGCGCCACAGTGTATTAACTGTGTCGAGGATGACCTGGCTTTGCCACTGAGATCTAGCTCCTCCGACATCACATCAAAAGTGTCACTGTCACGCCTTCGATTCGGAGCCTGCAGTGTGGATCAGCAATGCCGACCGTCAGCTACTGGAGAAGCTGGACCCCAGTAATACCAAACCTCTCTGATCTTAACTGCGATTTTGGTGTACATGACAGTACATGGAAATGCAAGTGAATAGATATTTTAAAAGCTAATGTAGTCATCACATCCACGTCAGATGGATGGAAATTCACGTTTCAACGATCGGTCAGATATTCAATAACATTGAAATACGAAAAAAAAAACAGTTTTATGTGATATTCAGACACGACTTTCACTTTTATTTTTCAAGGAAATGTCACCTTGAAGTGTTATACTGGAGCCGCAACTATCAAGGTTGAAACAGCTTGCATCGGCGGAGAAACCAAATGCATGGAACATGTGAGTGCATGTATAATGGCAAAACTAACTGTCCCTAGGCTTCTAAAGCGGGTGATCCACTGTTGCGATTTTACCCTGAGACGGGGTTGCGTTCCCTGGCGGTTACCTTATATGGCAATTGGAAGTCCTTATAAGGTAGGCCTAATCGGAAGGGAACGCAACCCCGTCTCAAGCCAAAATCGCAACAGTGGATCATGCACCCGCTTTATACATGTACTGTAGGCCTACATGTGCATTTGTTCTTTGGAATCGGTACACCATGAGTCTATAATAAATACGATGGCCTGCGTGCATATACATGTACATGTACATTGAATTATAATGGGCAGTTGTTGAGAAATCGAGATTTGAAGTTCGGCACTTTTTTGGGGGGGGGGGGGCACCCGATATGCTGGGCATACAATAGGGTTCTCCCTAGTTCAGTTGCGCCCATCAAAATCACCAAAAAGACGCAAGTATACTGTACAATTACAGGTTACATGTACATGTACTTAATATTTCTCTGTCAAACAGAATATTTTGAGTGCGTTTAATTTCCCAATACGTACACAAAAACGTTTTATAAAGATCTACCGAAACCTCGCGCTGATTGAGCTATTATCGTCACGTGACCAGTGGCTGGGCCTACAGAACATATGCGCGGTCTTGAAAACTTGAGTTTAGTGATATAATCATGGTCTTATTCATCAGACAGTAGAGTGCATTGAAAATCTGTTTGTGCTGCTCAACCCACAAGGAGTCCATTGAGAGCTCTCTGTATAGGTCCTATAAAAAGAATAAGATAGAATGGCATCTATAGGGCTATATCACAGCGCCTTTCCAGGTCGCTTTCCATTCTGTGTTCCTGTCATGATGTCTTCAATAGGGTGTTGAACAGAGTGACACTTTTGGCAAGAGCCGTCAAGTTGTTGGGCAGTTTGTTCCAAATGTTAGAGAGGCGGCATTATTGAGAAACTGTCTTTAATCTCCATGGCAGAGGGCGCTCTATGGAATACAATGGCGAGGAGCACACATTATGTCCAAACTCTAATAAATTTGGCAACATGCCACCCTCCTTAAGCGGGGAATCCACCTGTGATTTTCAACCTGATTTTGCTTTGCAACTTGCTTTGCAACTGGACACTTGATCGTCGTATAGTGGACTAGCTAGACGTGATTTCCACACTGGCGACGATGNATATTGTATTCAGTGGTTGAAAATAATAAAGTATGCTAAACAATAAAAATTAAAATGTATTTATATCGATATTCTGTCATTGTTTGGTGGAGATGTTTTCAGAAAATTATTGAGAAAGCTCTCCTCGCCTTTACAGAGTCCGTCAACTATTTTCGACTTGCGATAACCTATTGTTCACTATCAGCCTGACAAACAAAGGATTTGCGTGCCCTTAAATTTACGGGGCTTTGTCATGTGAATAAGGCCCCGGGGCCGTGTGCACAAAACATCTTAACTGTAAAATTTCCCTTAAACTACATGTATTGTTCCAAACAAAAGATGAGGGAAATTTTACACTTAAGATGTTTTGTGCATTCGGCCCCAGCGTCAATATTCATAAACATACTTAACTGATACTTATCTTTTGTGTTGACCAAAGGATAAGTCTCACACTTAGACTTAAGTAGTTTTTATGAATAAGGGCCCAGGATCCGTATTCATAAACATACTTAAGTCAAAGTGTGATACTTTTCTTTTGTGTTGAACAAAGGATAAGTGTCACACTTAGACTTAAGTACCTTTATGAATACGGGTCCTGGATCCATATTCATAAAACTACTTAAGTCTAAGTATGACACTTATCTTCTGTGTTGAACAAAGCATAAGTATCGCACTTAGACTTAAGTAGTGTTATGAATATGGGCCCAGAGCCGTCGAAACGTTCTGAAAGTTGAGAGAGGTACATGTAGGCGTTTAAGAGTGTAACCCGAAGAGCATCGAAGGTGAACAAGATGCTCCGAGATGCGATTTCAGCACAATGTTTATCCAGAATGTGAACAGGACCGACGACAACTAGTTTCCACATGCATCTCCCGAACCTGCGATCGATCGAAGGCCCTGATCCCTCAGAAGGATGGATTGGTTGTCCTCAAGGAAAAATGTCATGTTGGAAATCTGAGATGCGATTTTCTGGCATCTGAGAACGAACAGAGATCCCTTTTGCTTTTTTCTAAAAACATTGTACCGTACTTTGAACTTTCGTCAAAGTGTGGTACTTATATCTTTTGTGTTGAACAAAGGAGTGTCACACATAGACTTAAGTAATTTTATGAATATGAGCCCAGGAGCCAAATGATGGGGGGGGGGGGCTTGACTCCCTCTCCCTACCATGAAGAGAGTTGGTACATGTATTTGCGCCGAAGATAGGCCTATAGAATTTTATGTACACTACGCTCTGTTTCACTTTCATAATGGGTTCGACTCAGGATATGGCTTGATCATCAATACGACGTACTTTATTATTCACGATCGAAAGTCTTGCCGAGTTACACTACAACAGAGACGTAAACATAACACGGTAACCAATCCACACATCTTAAAGGAATGAATAGATGAATAAAAATAGATAAATGGTATATATTCCTTTGTAACATTATTCATATGCATCAGCTAACTTACTTACTAACAGTGTGTCCCAGAACCTAGAATTAAAATGGAATAAACAGTCAGTGGACTTGTTATCAATTATGACGTCATGGATCTGGCAAAAATAATTTCGTTTTTTGAAAAGCGCTGGAAAATCAATTTTCAAACCCTTAGTAACAAAATCCTAGCGCTTGGATTTTCTTACAAACCAACAGAAATTATTTTTTTCGTTGGCATATTAAAGCCATGTGTAAACGATTGGAGCATATAAAAACAATCCTTTGACATGCCTATCGAAAAAAGAAAAGTTAAGAACAAAAAAAACCGCTTCAGTCATCCAATGCATGATTTTACCTCTTAGCTGCTCTCGGATGATACACGGATTTGGAACACGGTCAATTTTCCAATCAACGGATTAACCCTTCGAAGAGCCGACAACTGAACGTTTTATTCGTATTCATTAGGTAAACGGTCCCTTAGCAAATTTGTTGCAGAAATAGAGCCTTTCCACGATGACACCATCTGGTTCTATCTGCGCCACTGACCCCATTGCACCTTGCAAATTCATATAGGCCCCTTTCGAAAGTCGGCCATTTCGGCGCTGAGGGTAAAAAGAAAGGGGGAAATGCGTTACGTTTTGCCAGAAATTTCAGAAGAGTAGCTGTCAGAAACGCTTGAAATTTGGCAGAAATGTGGTGATTGCCAAACCATTGAGAACTGTGAGACAAAAATTGGGTGTCATCGATAATTTTTTCGAGAAATTGGTGATTTTCTACACCTGAACAATAGGTGGATTAACAGACACTTTTAAACGCCTATTGTTCAGTTGGAGAAAAATGCAGAAATCTTGAAAAATTGATCGATGACACCCAATTTTTTCACACATTTCTCAGTGAATTGGCCCTCATAACATGTCTGCCAAATTTCAAGCGCTTCTGACAGATATTTCTGAATTTCTGGCAAAACTTAACTTACCCTCAGTGCCGAAATGGCCGACTTTCGAAAGGGGCTTATAATCGAGAGTGTAAGAAATCGCTCGTTAACGATGACACTAACGTTAACGTTTAGTTTTCACACTGCAAATGTTCGTCTCAGAAATACAGTTAGCGTTAGTGTTATCTTTAACGGAGCAATTTCTTAAACTTTCTATAACTGACACACCAATGGGTTCCGTGTTATTGATTGCGAAACTGTACTGAAAATGCTATTCGTCATGAAGTGATTCATCCACCTTTGAATTTGATATTATGTACATGAAAGCACAGCGTGGCGATTTTGCCAGGGAACTATTTATGCTTGATCGACCAAGCGAGACAATCAATTCTCCCTCAGCTCTTTCATTTTATAGCAAATGATAATGTAGTGTACATGTAGTCAATATTGGGTCGTCATTGGTCACCATCGTTATAGCGACACACAAATGGAACTGTAAACAAACGTACATGTATGCCAGTGCGTTCGGCCATCTTCAGGAAAATGGAGCTCAAACGTTTCGCCCATGTCGGCTCTCTTGTGGGCCTTCTAATATTTCTGTCAGTTTTCGTGAAAGGTAAGAGTTTTACATCGTTTTGGCATTTTTTGGTTTAGTTTTGAAAGTCATGAAAATCATGAAAGCCAGCCTACAAGTTTACATGTATGAATGCCTTCATATATTATGGATCGAGGAAGTTCATATTCAAATTTGATTTGTACATATACATTGTGTGTCTTACACAGGAAGAGGGGAAAGCCAAAGCATGCATTTGCCTGACTAGCAGTTTAAGCCTACATAGAGAAAATCATTCTGGATCAAAGCTCCACTTCCTGAGAAATATTATAGTCTGGTTACTACAGAATGAACAAAACTGGTCATTCTCGTGAACATCTCTGCCAGCGACATGTCATACCTGTTAGAGCCTCCGTCAAAATGACTGACCATTCTGTTGTCAATATCAAAGCCGTGTCCCTTAGCGAGGCTTATATAAGAAGTAGGCACAGGTCTTAAAATTCCTCACCAAATGAACGATCAAATATTAGAAAATCCATAAGCATGATGCACTCTGTATGACAATATTAGAGAGGATGCGCAGCGTCACGACTCCCACTCCCACTCCGAGGTGACACCCTTTTTGCGTCTTACGTCATCAGTTACTGCAGGGGTTTCCCGGTGAAGTCGGTCGGAAAAACGAGTTGAAAGTCGTAAGTGGTTTCCCACTTGCTTTTTCTCTTGTTTGAGCAGGTGTTAAATATGATTAAGGTTGACATAGCATTCTTTGAACATTATTCTTGAAACACTGATCCCTTTTATCGGTATGGAGGGTGCTGAACACATCAAATTTAGGCGTACGTGTTTTTTTGGTGTGCCAAAATCGTGAAAAAAGGCAGCGTAGGCGCCATCCTCCAAGCAGGGTCGAACACGCTCCGGATTTCCCAAAACGCATGTGTGTGTATCCCAGAATCCTTCGCGTGTATCTTTGATTAGTCACTGTTGGAGGATGCGTAGGCGCGCTACACATGACGCACAGCTACGTTCTCACTGAATGCGAATTCAATTCGAATTCCGTATATCGGTCTCCGGAATTCGAATTCCTTATATCGAATTAAAAGCGGTGCGTTCACACTAGGGGTTAATTCGGATGGCGTGACGTCACCTTGTCACAAACTCAATTAACTGATGCGGATTGGTTATTCCGAATTCAATTCGCATCAAAGAACCGAAATCGTTATTTCGGATTCAGTTCGGTTGAAAGCGAACTGAGTGTGAACGCTTAATGCGGATTAAGGCTTTATTTCGGTTTCAATTCGGAATAACCCCCCAGTGTGAACGCGGCTCGACGTTGGTTGGGGACCACTGCGTGAAGGACGACGTCATGTGACGTCGCCCACGTGGTATCACTTCACGTCTTGCGCTAGATCGATCACAATCTCCACTCGGCAGCCTCATTGGAATGAGACTGCCGAGTGGAGATTATGATCGATCTAGTCTTGCGCAACCTGAAAAACGACGCTGCGAGTTCCGAGAACGACTCCGAGACCAACTCGGAGTGGGAGTGGGAGTCGTGACGCTGCGCATCCTCTCTATTGTATTGATGCTTCTTCAGCCATTATGCCCTTTCCTTTTCTCATCCATAGACTTCTAGCGTGGTGAAATATGAATTTTAAAAAAATTAAGAAACTTTTTAAATATCAAGAACAGCTTCATTATTCTTGTTTATTTGGCAAATAAAACGAAAGGGCAGTGTGCACGGATATATTGTCAACGGCATGTGCTGGTCAAATATCTTTGCCTATTTTCAGTATTTCTAATTTTGATGCGTTCAGAAATACTTAAGGCTTAGCGCACATGTCCGACAAAACTCGATCCGTTAGGTGTGTTTTTAAAGTCGACTGACCCAACGCTGTCGATTCTTCATTCAGCCAGGACAGTCAATACAGACACCCCTAACGCATTGAGTTTTGTCGGACATGTGCGCTAAGCTTAAGGGTAGGGACACACCTAAAGCCTCGCTTATGTCGCCCTTACGTACAGTCAGAACTAGTTGGCAACTGATAATCGGCGCCTAGTTGGAACTAATCAGTCACAACTACTAGGTGACATAAGCTCTCGGGGCTCAGCGAGTAACTAGTTGCAAACTACAAATATCCAGATCCAGAAAATCGCACGTGTTCAACTTCAGCACGTTTTACTTAAAATTAAGAGAAATCAGTGTCGACATAAGCACTCAAAAGACGGCGATAAACTAGTTCCAGGTAGTTGCGACCGATCGGTATTTTTCTAGTCGGTGGCGACATAAGTTATCAGTTGCAACTTGTTGACGCTGTTTCTATCACAGCGTAGGGCGACATAAGCGAGGCTTTACGCGATTCCCATGCGATAAGGCAACGCGTGCGTCAAAACCTTTGTTTGCGTGCAGTGCGGCGGAAAATAACAAAGGCGTTGCCGCATGCGTCAACGAATCGCGTTGGGTGTGTCCATAGCCTTAACGGGCCTTTAGTCGCCACAGTGTGACCTGGGCTTTACCGTTGACATCAGCCATTTCACAAGCACATCAACAAAATGCAAAATTACACGAATTAGGCCTACTGATTCACGTATAAAACAGACATCATCTTTGGTGATCTTCTCCAATTTTTATCGTTCAGAAACAAAGATACCCTCGAAAAATCAAAACACCCTTCAAAAAGGGCACCATCATTGGACCACACACGAAATTTCAAACCGATTGCTCCTTCAACAGATAGCTGCAAATATTACCAGACATACATGTACCAGACAGTGTTGAAAATAAGGGTCACCTTGTAAACCAATCACGTATGCATTTGCGGGAGTACCATATTCACCATAATTTTGGTTTTATTTCCCTTCAAGGAACTGATTCCCTCCACAGATGCCAACAAGGGACTTTAAAATTTGATGCCAATGGTGCTGAGAAAAATTTTGACCTAGCAAGCGCTGATTGTACCGGGTCCACATCATGTCATGTAAGTAGAACCAGTCGCCAGTTTTCCAAAGTACCGACAGTACCGACATTGGTCAATATAATATTGGTCGAATTCGATGTTCTTGAAGACGTCGTCCTATTGACACAGGTCGCCTAAACGGGACAAGACCCAGAAGTACGTACATGTACATGTACATGTATAAACAGCTGAGCCCACTAAATTGGTGAGCGTCCTTTTCAAAAAAAATTGGGGTACATGGTACATGTATGTTGTAAATATTTTCGTACACTCAACTGAGTTTTATGAAAACTATGAAAGTGCTTTCTCCTTCACTTCTTGATTCAGTCACACAGACACATGCAGTCATATAAGCTTACAAACATTGACAAAATCATTATGAAACAGGATTTGGGTGGTGTTTAATGTCCTAGCTCAGCAGGTAACTCACACTGCGACGATTGCACTGCGAGTTTGAAAAGTGGCAGTGCGAGTTTTTTTCAAAGTGGAACGTCAAAGAAAAAACAAGCCTGGCGGCGTAAAAGGTTCACGTGGAAAGAGTTTGAAATAAAGAATGTTCGCACAAACACAAATGCCTTCGATACGAGAACACAAGTGCTCAACCTGACACATTGAACAGTCAGTAAGGTCAAATGAAGTTGTCAAAGCGAAGTGGATTCGATTAAGGCCAAAACGCCAACTGAAAAACGTAAACAAAACAACACTCCCTCTCCATCATGATCGAACAAACAGGCCAACTCAGTTCGCACAAAAAGGGTGAGTGATAATCCACGGCTCGTCGTAACAGTCAACAAACGCTAATGTATACCCCATCTTGCACCATGGCTAAAGATACTATATATCGGGTGGGCATAAAAAAATGGACCGTACTTTGATGCTGCATTGCTCCATTATCTTTTTATCAAACCGTTTTAAACTTTAGACATTCAAATGGCATGATGTTGTGAATATACTGACCAATTCTCAAGGTCATAGCTTGAGTAGTCTGTACATAGGGTTAAAATGAAAACATGGCCTCAAAAACGCACGTTCCGGTGACTCACATTGTGTCCCTGTTTTTTTAGCGGGCGTGCTGCATCTGTATGACACGCACCAATCATGTGTTGTCTGGGAAAATTGTCTGGCTCTAGTGTCAGAGAAACTCTTCTGCCAGATAGGCACAAGTTTTGCTGAATCAAGATGGTTTTCTCCGCGGCGCCGGGACAGGAAATTGATCGCAACATGTTTCACTGAAAAACTGCTGGAGAGGGCAAAAATTGTGAAAGAATTCCCTGGGAAAAACCGGAATAAAAGTTCCGTTTAACAATGTGATCAGAAAGTTGGAAGGGACCGGTTCTCTAGAAAGGAAGTCGGAAGTGACTCCTTCATTCATAACTAAGGACGAGTGGCCACCGCAGAGCCCCGACTGCAATCCCATGGACTACTCCGTGTGGAATTCTCTGAGCGAGAAGGTTTATGAGGGTCGCGCGGAAAAATTCAGTAAGGATGAACTAAAAGCACTGCTGGAAAAAAAATACTCTTAAGGCGCGATTCGGGACTCAATCAGTTCATGGAAGAAACGTTTGGGCGCCGTCTACCGAGAAGATGGAGGACCAATTGATCATCTTTCAAGTGAAACAAGGTTGGACATCATTTTGAAATGTCCGGAACATGCGTTTTTGACTCTTTATTTTGATTTTGGTCCCATGAACAGAAATCTTAAAGGATGAAATTGAAATTTGGTCTGTATACTTAGGACATGATGGCGTTTGACTGTGTAAATTTTTAGAAGCTGACGTAAGAAGGTTTCGGAGATATCGAGTGTCAAAGTACGGTCCATTTTTTTATGCCCACCCGATATATCCACATGTGCTTCTCAACGTCGGGGCCACATCGAGGTCACACTAATTATACAAACCATGCTCGGCCGCCCTGCAGCCCGAGATGAATGTGTGACCCCCGTATGGATTCTAGCCAACCAAAATCGTTTCTTAATTATGAAATCTCTAGAAAACCACAAAATGCCAAAAAAACACGTATTAATCGCGAAATAATCGCTAAAATGAATAGCTGGGACACTTCTAGGCGTAAAAACTAACATATCTCAGCTCATTGTCTTGAGATACGCTAATGCTTTAGTGCCGAAAAATCCGTTACAAGCTCAAATTGGGCCCAATATAATGGTCACTTAAAGGGACTATAGGCCCACGTGAACCAATAATCTTTGACAAGCCTAACGGCAACAACGGTTCGCTGGCATGAGGCAGAGGGCGAGGAGCATTGTTCCGTTCATATCAGTCAGCGCCACCATCGATGGCCAGAGAAACCAGGCTTTTCTGGCCATGCTTATCAGGAAGTTGTTATTATTGGAAGCCACCAGCATCCTATTAAAGATGTCCTACTTTCCCCTGCTGAGTAACTAAGTCGACTGTGTGGTGAGACCTGAATACAGGCGCTATGCTACTACGTATGTTTATTATGGTGACCTATTCATCCATAAACACACGATCGATGTACACCGGGCCCAGTGCTGGCGAGTGTACACAGCGGTCAGGAAGAATGGCCAACAAGACTGGGAAATCCGGTAGGTTCTAAACCTTGGAACGATGAAACCATGAAACCAGCCATGAAACCATGAAACCAACCAGGAAACTATGGAACCACCCAGGAAACTATGGCACCACCCAAAATTATACTTTTATTCCGGCTTTGTCAAAACAGCAAAATGACGAAATGACAAAACGAAGTGATGGACTACTTTGTACTTGTAC
>NMRB01000107.1:8959-80073 GCA_002633025.1 Notospermus geniculatus
CAGCAAGAATCCTCAGTCATCCTTCTTGCAGTTCTTGCTGCAACTTCTCTTGTCGGTTGATGCCAGTTACGTTGCGGAAGTGGCTTAGCATTCAGATAAATGAGGCCAGTCTTCCTGTGGCAGCTTCATTTCCCTTCTTTGCTCTCACCCTTCTTGCAGTATTCTTGGTGCAACGTTTTTTTGTAGGTCAATACCAGTTAATAGGTTGCGGAAGTTGCGATTGACCGTGCCGAGGAAGACCGACGTTGAAGACCGGGATTCAAATTCGCTGTGCTTTATTTTAACGTCGTAGCCTAGTGTAATTAATAATCCGTATCGATTTTCTGAAAATAAAAGAGAATTCTATCTAAGCTAACGGCTACGTTAAGCTAAAGAAATCTTACAAGTCAAGCAAATCGTCCAAGTAGAAAATGGTCAGGCGCTAGAGCTATGCATTTTGAAGAATGACGTCACGCATAAATTAAATATGCAAATATTTGACAATAGCATTTCAACTTCCTTCAAATAAATGAGGCCATTCTTCCTGCGGCAGATTCACTTCAAGACTGCATAAAATCTCCGTTCTTTGCAGCACATAAGTTTCCGTCATCAGTTCCTTGACATTGACGTTGGTGTTCATATTCCAAAAGGCACGTTTCCCACTGACGTCACACGGCCGCCATATTGGCCGTCAAAATGAAGCCATGGAGGCTGCCATCTTGTTCTCGGTTCAAAAGTTTAGCGGCGCGTACAGACCACTGGGCGCATACAACTCAACAAATCACTTTACCTCTCACAGTTTCTGAGCATAAGTAGTTGGTCTGGTGTGAAAACCGTGTTGAAAACAAAGCGAATCGTCCACGGCTTGCTGTAGAAGAGGCCGATGACTGCCGACAACGCTGAAACTGCGTGCTGAACGCTGTGTTGATGCTGTGACGTTGCGTCATTTGACGACCAAAATGGCGGAGATTTTGAGCTATGACGTCGCGTGGGAAACCTCTATACATTCTTCTTTCCCAACAGTTCAGTCTCTCCTTCTGGCAGTTCATCAGGGTTGTACTTTATGCATCCGTAGCTGTCCATTTTTAACCTTTTGGACTGAACCAGTTTCACTTTCAGGCACTTTAGATCTCTTTGGGTATTGACACGGGAAAACAACAAAACAAGCAAATAGCAAGTTCGACAACGTAATTACAGATAAAATATCTTTTCAATTTATTCAAAATCGCATTAGCATATTATACAATGTTCACGCTGGAGTAGTGTGGTCGATTGAGAATAGGCCTAGCGTCACGACGGCAAGATTTTTAAAGGGGGGCTGATAGTATAAGCAAAGTGAGAGGGTTCAGATTGAGGAGAGGAGTGACGAGTGAAGAGAGGAGAAGAGTGAGGAGTGAATAGTGAGGAGAGGAGAGGAGTGAAGAGTGAAGAGAGGAGAAGAGTGAAGAGTTGACTCCTCATTATGAATTTGATAATTTAAAGGTAAAAAAGGCTAAAAATAAGGGAAGTCAAAAAATCACAAATTCACAGATATACGCAATCATATAANGAGGAGTCAACTCTTCACTCTTCTCCTCTCTTCACTATTCACTCCTCTCCTCTCCTCACTATTCACTCCTCACTCTTCTCCTCTCTTCACTCGTCACTCCTCTCCTCAATCTGAACCCTCTCACTTTGCTTATACTGCTGATATTCGCAGGGTCCTCATGTGTGCATCCAAGGGCGAGATGCGGATGCAGGCAGACCGTGAGAAAGAGGTAAATAAAGTGATTAAAAGGGGAATTCGGTGTCTTACCGTGAAGAATTATATAAGTCAGTTGGTCTGTTAAGAATGACTACGATGTCACTTTGATGGAACGTACAGAAGATTAGGCGCATTAAGGCTATTAAATTGGAACTAGATGTAATTTTAGAGTCTGGTCCATCATGGCGGACAATCTACCGCCGATGACGTAGAGCACAATGCACAATCAAAGCAAAAAGCATGCAGCGTGCGAGTAAAACTACAGTATTTTGTACCCCTTGCTGTTAGGCCTTCTGCACTTTTTATTGCATAATTCCCTCCCCAATCGAAAGAATATTAATATACTTGCCTGAAATTCCAATGAAAGACACTATAAATTGACTTGACAACACAAATTGAGGCGATTCACCTCACTAATTTTCACGCTTCAAGTTCTCTGGGCGCCGCCATATTCCCCCTGCAGCCTACGTCACCAAATTTTGAAACCCAGCCAATCAGCGAAGCTGACTTATTTCGAGATCATCGAAATAAGGTCACTAGGTCGCTACCTATTTCGAGATCATCGAAATAAGGTCACTAGGTCGCTACAATTTCGTTCCGTGCCAGACCCTCGGTCTGACGACCTCGGAGTATGACCGAGGGGCTGGTTGCGCGAGACTAAGTCCGATTCAGTGCCAGGCGTAACCATCTTGGAAGAGGTAACCTTGCGTGCTGAACAACGAGACCGTCTCCCCTCGTTTTCCATTGCAATGCTGGGGTGACGTGTTTCAGTGAAACTGACCACGTCAGCTACAGCAGTGTCAATAGAGAGCTTTCGCTATTCCGTTCCGAGATCCGGTCCGCCGAGAATACTCGATTTCGTACCCGTTCTCGGAAACAAGAAAGTTCGTTTTCGCAATCCCGAACCGAGATATGACGTCAGTGACGTCGTCGACGTACATGGGCGCTGGCCTCGCCAACACTGATGTGACGCTGTGTTTGGCCTGCATGCAACATGTCAGCTGCAACGATCGCAGCGCTGACCTGTCGGGATTTCCGGCACGCGGGTTCCTCATTGCAATGATCAGTAGGCCTACATTTTTACACTGCAAAGCACGCACTGCTGACCGTTGTACCCCACGAGCCATGCACTTTTTTGCACATGGTCAAACGACAAGTAGTAGGCCTACCTGAATGGTATCCCAAACATTGGCCATTTTTGCTGTGAAGTGGGCGCTTTCGATCTCGGAATCCCCACCGAGAACCAAGCGCTGAACGCCGGAGATCTTGTTATAATGCGGTAAACGTACCTTTTAAGAACTCCCGGGGCTCAAACAAGTAAGAGGGAACGCCGTTTGCGTGGTCCAGTCTTCGCGTCAAGCTCAAGAGTCCTCTTCAAAACCTGGCGCCGTGGCGCCGTTGGACGCCGTTGGCGTCATGGTGACGCCGGGACACTGTTGGGGTTTCCTACGGGAAACCACCGGGATTCCCGGCGGCTGTGACGTCATAGTCGGCCCGTATAACACTCCTCCCCCTCATCTGAAAAGGACTCAAACTCACTCGATTAAGCACATGGTAACTAACGATAACTAATTAATTGAATTGAAAAGTAGAACGACAAGTTATAACACTAATACAATATTTTTTTTTAAACGTAGAAAACGTAGAGTGCGATTACACATTACACATTATGTAATATACAGGCGATAAAGGAGATCCGTCACTTTTTTGTGGAGCAAACTGTAAACATTTAAATGACATTTAGTGCGACTTCCCGTCAGCAGTCTTTTCACGATCCGTTGCTGTTGAACTTTTATGGAGATGCGACTACCTGTCAGCACGGCTGCCTAATTCCAAATCATTCCATTCAAATATTTACAACTCAAGATGATTCATTTAGAACCATTCTTTGAACAGATTTCTCCGGGTCCACCTCTAGGTTTGGCCTTGCAATTATTTAATCTCATCCATCCTGGAAAGAGAATTCAAAAATAGGATACCAACCGGGTAAGCGAGATACTAATATACAGACTATATACATAAATATACGCGTGCAAGAGAGAGAGCGGACTAAGCAGAGGCCGTGCTGCTCAGCCCTTTGGTGTTTACCGACGCAGCAGGTGAAGATGAGCGCTCTGCCGCTCTCTCAACAGAAAGACTTCGTTCTTCAGAAGCTGGTAAGTTGGGGCAATCATTGGCATAATGTCCGTAGGCTGTGCATTTGAAACATTTAACGTTCCGCCTCGCAGGGGATACAGTTGGAGATTTAAGAGATGACGATTTGGACATTATCTTTTCCAACTCCATTATCCTCGCCCTCAATTGATCCAGCTCCGGGTCACTGTCCTCGCCCTTGCTCGAACTGACGGCTCTGACCTCTGCACTCCCCATCTGGTCCTGCCACGTCACCTGACGTGATAGGGATGGCTTCTTTCCGAATATGGCAGTGTAGTTGGCCTGAGACTCCTTCACGTACCGAATTGCCTTTCTAAGGCTGCTCGGGCGCAAATCAATCGCTCTGATGGCGACCTGTTTGTCCTTAATTCCCTGGAGGAAATGCTCCATAGCGTCCCGGTCAGCAGACTGGCCACCTTCCTGGTAGGCGTCCTGCGCCAGGAAAAGGACTCGCTCAGCAAATTCCTCCAAGGTCTCGCCTTCCAGCTGAGCAACATTTCGGAGCATCCGCTTGGCAATCGCGGGTTCTTCTTTTTTCCCAAACCTCCGCTGGAGTTCCTTCAATAGCTTTCTGAATGAATGGCACCCCGACCTGTTGGCATAAAGCGATGCCTGGCTAACGAGACACTGATGAAGTCGCTTCAGCTTCTTCCTCTCATCCCATCGGCCTGCCTCCGCTATCCTCTCGAACTGGAGGACGATCCCATCCCATGATTCCTTTTTGTCCCCCGAAAAGGTTGGCATCTTCGGAGGAGGAGGACTCCTGCTTCTTTTCCTCTGGGGACCTTCCGACTCGGATTCGGATCCGGAATCAGCAGAAGAGCAATCCTCCGACGCAGATGAAGAGGAACTTGAGGATTCCCGCCTCGGCTTGTTTTTAAACCTCCTTCCGCGCAGGTCTTTCTTGGCGTAATTCACCGAAGGAGACCTATCGTCCCCGTGAAACGAAGAACCTTGCCTTCCTAGTCCAAGTCCCCTTTGCATATGGTTCCTAGGCCTGTTCGGACGATAACGGTCAACATGGTCAACAGGGAACGCGCTTTCCTGGGAGGATTCTCGGGGGTTGTTTGTACCTACAGTGGGCCTATTTGGGCGGTAGATATTATCAACTGGGTAGACACTGCCTAGCGAAGTCGCCTGACGGGGGTTTAGACCTGCGGAATTACCATTGCCTAAACGTCGGGATCCAGAGTTATCGGGACCAGACGATAGGCCCATGATAATTCTGTTGATGGTTACTTAGTATGAGTATTGAAGTAAGGGAAGGAGGCAAGAAATGTATTGTTGACGTTATTACTAAAAGGAAAAACGCTGTATTGTATGAATTGCAAAATAATTTAGGACTAAGCCACGTGACCTCACGATCCGCAATAGACCTCGAATGACATATCCCGCCTAGCGGCGGGTCCCGGGATCACTGCGTCCAGGCATTGAGGAATTCCCCCCTTTCTGGTTGGAGAATGATGAAATGGACCACTGAGACTTTTCGCCTCAGACCTCAAAACCTGCTTTCTCAGATCGGAAATATAGGCCTCCGTTGATTTATTTTCCCCTTTCAACCTCAAGTTTTCAACCCTCAAGGAATCCTTTTCTAAAACGACTGACTGTATCTCCTGATCCATTTCGCTCAGCAGAAATTTGACCTCCTGTTTTTCCGACGAAATAAGGTGCAAGTCAGCCTTCATTTCAGAATTCAACTGAATCAAATCATCATTCTCAGTCTGCTGCTCTTTCAGTTTTCCTTGTAAAGTCAGTACTAATTGTTGAAGTTCTTCCTTACTCCTACCCTCCAGGTCCGCATAACGCCGATCGCTCAACCCAGTAGGCCTAGGCCTACTTTCATCAACCAAATTGTCAGAAAGTGCTGGGCCTACATCTTCATTACCATTCTCCCTACCTGCCCCAATTTCAATAAGAACTGACTCATTACTTTCATCAGATCTCGCAGCATCGGGGGTAGGCCTAATGCAAATACGACCCGCATCCATCCAATCCTGCCAGGTTTGGGTGGGCATGTCCGTAATTTAGGAAACAGTATTCAAATCCAGTATCTTATTCTTTTTTCTTTCAGCTATTATAGCTTTGGCCCTGGTCTTACCAATTCCTGGCAAAGACCTGAGATCATCTACTGATCCCGTTTCCAGATTTATGATAGAATCAGGTCTACTCGCCATCATATCCATGATAGAAAGAAAAACTCAACAGTTAAAATCTCGGAGAAATCGGAATAATAACTTCAAATAGGAAGCAAAGGAGACAAACTATTTTTATCCTCGTCGCCAAATGTTATAATGCGGTAAACGTACCTTTTAAGAACTCCCGGGGCTCAAACAAGTAAGAGGGAACGCCGTTTGCGTGGTCCAGTCTTCGCGTCAAGCTCAAGAGTCCTCTTCAAAACCTGGCGCCGTGGCGCCGTTGGACGCCGTTGGCGTCATGATGACGACGGGACACTGTTGGGGTTTCCTACGGGAAACCACCGGGATTCCCGGCGGCTGTGACGTCATAGTCGGCCCGTATAACACTCTCATCGAGAACGGGAAAACACTACCCAAGCAATGATGACGTCATACACAAAAATCGACCTGAATCCCATTCTCGATCTCGGAATCGGGATAGCGAAAGCTCTCTAATGTAAACTGAGACCAGACGAATTCAACTTGCACCACCGCCTTTTCGTCCACCAGGCCATAAAAATACAGCGGAGAAGATCTTCTCCACGAGTTTTCCTATCTCTACCGGCATGTGCCTTATCGTAAAGGCGTTTTAACTCAGCTGCTAGTTTTCTACACTTTCCCCTGGCTTCTGATTCCTATTCGCAAACAACAACCCAAATGTCTTGGAAGACTCAACCTTCCTGAAACGATGGGCCAACTCCTGAGTCAGTAACTTGAAACTGCTACGAGTTTCAGAACTTAACTGCCCGAAGACAAACTCCCCTGCTTTGCCTTGGAGCTTTGGCAGAATCTCGTCTGCTTTCTCTTCATTAGTCCACCCCATTCTAGTAGCCACATCATTGAAACGATTAATCCAAACCTCCCACGGCTCGGAGCCAGTGAATGAAAGGAAGCTTGGGTCGTCTTAATCTCAGAGATTCTCTACAACTGTAACACCGGGTCACAGAATTGGAATTAACCACGTCAGCCAGGGACTGAGAAGGGCAGTTGTCCAACAGAGCTCTCATCATCAGAGTCCGCGGCATCAGAAGCAAGAACAACAGATTTAGCGATCCGTTGCCTAGCGTCCTCAGTCGCAGAGTCGGACTTAGAGGTCGTGCCTTGGGTCCTGGTTCCCTGAGTCCGTTGCTTAACATCCAAAACTGACTGAGAGATGGACACTAATTTAGACTCCATTTTCCTAAACCAACCTCAAAGCTCTGAGAAATGGCTTGAGCGACGCTCAAGGTTTCGCTACTTTTAACCCTACTCTCTTTCATAATTTTATTTGACATATTATTACCCTTGTGATAATTTATAAACTTTCTTTCAGCCAAATTAAGCTCTACATGTACACCAATTACTTACATTCTGCTTGTGGTCAGGTTGAGCAACCATTTTTAGCCCGCTTGGCCGCAAGGCCCAGCAGGGCTTATGCTGTGGTTGGGGTCGTTGAGTGGTGGTCTGTCGTGCGTCAGTCCGTACGGCGGTCCGTACGGCGGTACGGCGGTACGTCCGTAAACTTTTGGCTCGTTAGCGCTCTAGCGCCTTTATTTTTTGACGAATCTTTTTTATCTTTGGTGGGTGTATATATGGGCCTAAGATCTAGATCGAGTTCGATTTTGACCACGGTTGGATTCCTATTTTGGCCTCCAGGGGGCGTTTTGTGAAAAATTTCAAAGGGCTGTATTTTGATAATGGTTTGAACTATCATGTTGAAACTTTGTACACATGTACCTCTAGGTTACAGCAACCTACAGACAAAATTTTCGCGAAGTCTGATTCTTGACTTTGCCGCTAGGGGGCCAAAACCAAAATCACTGAAAGTACTGTTTCTCCCTTCCCAAAAGACGGATCTTTGTCAAATTTTTATCATGGGTATATCTAATAGGGATACATAAGATATAGTACTCGCGTTTTCAATTTGACCTACTTTACAAGTTCACGGAGGTCAAAGTTCGCTTGAAATTACGATATTGGCTCTTTTTGTAACGGTTTGACCTATTGCTTTGAAACTTTGCACATATCTACATGTACCTCTAGGCTGTAACAACTCAGATGAATTTTCGGCAAAATCTGATTCTTGACTTTGTCTCTAGGGGGCCAAACTGCTTCAAGCCAAGCGGGCACAGTGCCATTGGCACTATTTTATGGGGCTTGGACTCCATTTATCCAGTTATTAAACCCTCTTCTTTCAGCTAAATCAGTTTCTCCTTAATTACATCCACGTTCTTAATTAGGTCCAGCAACCATCCGTGGGGCTTGGACACTATTCTTTCCTTAATTGCTTACTCATCCTGTTTACACAGGTTATCAGCCCTATCCTGCTTTCTAAGTGCTTTCTCTTCTTTAGAAGCCTCTCGGATTTCTCTGAGTAATTCTTTATTGGAGCGACTAATAATAACCTGAGCCTCCATTAGCTGGTTAAACTTCATCCCTTGCTCCGTCACTGCCGTACAAAGATTTGCCTGAATATCTTGGAATACTCCCATCCCGTTTCGGTCCACCTGACGAGCGGTGCCCACGTCCTGACGGTCGTTGGCAGCGACAACCTCAGGTTCACCATCATTCTTTTTATCTAAATTTTCTGCTAGGCCTACCTCCGGTTGAGTCTCTTCAGTTTCAAACGTGAGTCTGTCCTCTGAGTCTGATACTAGGCCTATAGTCTGACTCAACCTAGAGGTAACATGAAAGGAATGTTTGGAATGCGAAATAGACCATTCATTGACCACAAGTGAAATGCAAGGCCTTGTGGCTTAGAACACTCTGCATTCAATGGCTATTAGAGACCCTCTCCACTTGGATTATTTGGGTCTATTAAGAAACCACAGTTCATGTCACATTTCCCATAACTCGCATAACTCAAATTCCTTTCATGTTACCTCTAGGTTGAGTCGGACTATACATCTCTTATCTCATGCGTCTCGGCAGAATGTTGCGTAACGGTTTCGTTTCTACCCTCAACTAAGTTTGACCTGTCACCTAACTGAGTTGGTCTATTTCCATCGCCAGTGTCTTTTTCTGTTTCATCAGGCTTATCTGCCGCAACTTGATTCTCTTCTTCGGGCCTCTCACCACCCGTCTCACCGGTATTTTCTGTGTTCATTTCCTTATCTAATTCTAGGCCTGGGCCTACGCTTATCCCTACATCAACGGTGTTATCATCGGAGTCTTCACACCCGACGCACACTACTGTAGCTTTATTTTGTCTACGGCTTCTCGTCATAATTTCACCAGTTAAATTTTGAGACATGAATTCGAATCACAGGATGAAAAGTGAGAAAGTACAGTTCATGTGAGCCAAGAATAGTAGTCCTCAGTCATACATCCCACCGCTGCCACCAGAAAATGTCACGGGAAAACAACAAAACAACCAAATAGCAAGTTCGACAACGTACATGTAATTACAAATAAAATATCTTTTCAATTTATTCAAAATCGCATTAGCATATTATACAACGTTTCACGCTAGAGTAGTGTGGTCGATTGAGAATAGGCCTAGCGTCACGATGGCAAGCTTTTTAAAAGGGGACTGACTTTCACAGGGTCCTCATGTGTGCATCCAAGGGCGACATGCGGATGCAGACAGACCGTGAGAAAGAGGTAAATAAAATGATTAAAAGGGGAATTCGGTTTCTTACCGTGAAGAATTATGTAAGCCAGTTGGCCTGATAAAGAATGACGACGATGTCACTTTGATGGAACGTAGGCCTACAGAAGATCAGGCGAATTAGCGAACGTGAAACGAGGAAGAGCTTGGCGTCGTGCCGCGGGTTCGATCCCGGACAGAGTCCTTGCACAGATGTGCGACCAAGCTTTTATATCACGTCGCAAACAGATTTTAAGTCCCCACCCCCTAAAAAGTAGTACTACTCCAATGGATTTCCCCTTTAAGGATCGACGACGTCATAGTCACAGGTGAGGCGCCTCGGGTACTGTTGACGCACGGCTGACGTCACGTGTGCCTAAATCGCTATAAAAAGGCCCGCAAAGTTGGGGGAAACTGCACAATTCAGCCTGACGCGGAATTGTAAGGATTATACAGACAGGTTGTGGTAAGAGATATATTACAATAAGTATTAATAACCGGACAGGAGAGTTGAATTCCGCTGCTTAAAAAGACCATGGTCTCGTGACCAAACAAACACATGGGACTAGCCCCAGGGCCGCTTCGAATTGCCGTGGTGCGCAAATACATCGCGATTCCGTATAACAAGATCACTATTAAATGGGAACTAGATCGCTAGAGATTTAAAAGACCACACGCAATATGAAGAAAGGGTAACAACAGATTAATGATAAAATGAGTCCACGAAAATATGGCACATTTTTTTTTATTTGTCATTTCCACAAAAATTAATTCTACTGCTAACCTTTTACTGTTTTCGTTCTGTATTGTACATCATCTGCTTCTAATCTTCGTTCTATCTACAGGGTGTTTCAGAAAAAACGTGTCATCTCCAAAATGTTCCCTAAAACTTAAAACTCAGAAAGATTTGGATTTCATGGGGAAGGACGCTTTATGGAGGGTTAAATTCAGCAAAAATTACCTTTTGTGTGTAAGAAATGCAATAAATGTTTTGTGTATCAAATGTGTGTGTATCATTCTGGAAAGTTTGCCAAGGCATTGGCCATTGTATCATTTGTCCACAGTGCAAAGTTGTTTTTCAACCCATTCAGGTAAAGGCCTCTTGTGCAGTCATGCATGAAGCAATCAGAGCAAATATTTCAAGCGCAGTCATTTACATCCCGCTCTACGTCCCTACAAATGTATAGCCCCAAATCTTTCTGGGTTTTAGCTTTACGGAACATTCTGGAGATGACACGTTTTTTCTGAAACACCCTGTACAAGTTTTGTACTATTTTGCTCTATATAGTGTATTGTACATTATTCATTTCCAATTTTGTTCTGCTAGTCCCTCTGAGCAGTTTAGTTGACGTGTATGTAAATTTGTATACTGCACCTTATTTATGTATACTGCACCGCCTTCATTTGTATGTATAGCACATCATTTTGTAGGGCCACTAATGCATTGGCACTGCCCTTTTTATTTGTATTGCACTAGTATTCAATAATAAACTATATACATCATTAAAATCTGACTTATTCCTACCGACTTCAGTGTTAAGAGAAATACCAATCAAACTTTCAACTGCTTCTCTCTTTCTAGTAAGGTATCAGATTTCGTATTTTCGTTTTCAAGTTGATCACTCAGTGATTGTGCACTTGCTTTCAACTGCAGAATTTCAACCAGATAGTTTCTTAATTTCATGTTCCATGTTTTCAACGTTCTTCTCAGCTCCTTCTAATTAACTGTACTTTCATGAGCATCATGCTTGTCTGAAGTTCTTCCAATGTTACTAAAGCTGCGTTCACACTGGGCTTTTAAAACGGTTTGAAAACGTTTTAAGATGTTAAAACGGTTTAGGGTGCCACACTAGAGCCCTCTTAAAACGGTTTGAAAGCGTTTTAACGAAAATGGTTCCAGAAGTGGTTTCAAAACGACTCGACGTCATTCGGGCGCGACAACCGTTTTGAAAACGCTTTGGTGACTGTAGTGTGGCACAGTCGTTTTTGGTCAAAAGCGTTTTCCGTAAAACGTTTTACGGAAAACGCTTTCAAGTCGGTTTCAGTGTGAACACAGCTAAAGTCATCTGGAGTGATCTTCATTTTCAACACCTTTTTGGCTCACCAGGGTGAGCTATTAGAATGGTGCAGCGTCCGTCGTCGTCGTTGTCCGTTAGCAGGGCACGTTTCGTAACTGCTGGAGCTATTGATCTGAAACTTGATACATATATACTCCTAGGTCAGATGACCCATGACACCACGTTTTGGTCTGATTCGACTCTCACTTTGGCCAGCAGGTGACGGTAACCAAAAACAAAAAGTGCAATAACTCCTGAACTAATGAATAGATCATCTCCAAATTTTTATCATAGGTGTAGCTAATAAGGATACATGAGATATAAAAACAGGTTTTTTATTTGTCCTACTTATCGAGGTCACAGAGGTCAAAGTTCGGCAAAAGTGACGAGCCTGCCACAGTTCTTCATTATTTCACCGAGCGTCTTCATATCTTGCATAAACATGCATTGGAGGGGTACGTTCAAAAATACCAAGTTTCGGTCCGATTGGACATCCAGTATGGCCGCCAGGTGGCGTTACCTGAAAATAATCAAGTGTTGTAACTCAGGAACAGCTTGACCCAGAATGGTCAAACTTGACATTTACCTCCCTCAAGATGACCTTTACAAGCACGTCAAATTTCGGCCTGATTAAACTTGCAATATGGCCCGCCAGGTGGCATAACCCCAAAATCATCAAATTGCTATAACTCAGCAGGGTTGGAGCTACCATTGTCTTCTTTTAGCCAAAGTAAAGAAAAGCCTATTGTTCAGTAGTGTGAACAATAGGGATTTTCTTTACTTTGGCTAAAAAAAGTAATGGTAGCTCCAACCCTGCTCAGGAATGACTTGATGTGATACAGAGCATTCAAATGTGCTATGTGGCTCCCACCAGATGACGTTTATGTGCACGTGGAGTTTTGGCCCGATTGGACATCCAGTATGGCCGCCACGTGGCATAAACTGAAAATCGCTGATGTCCTACAGCTTGGGAATGACTTGACCCAGATTGCTCATATAGTATATACTGACATACCTCTCTCTCTGTCATTACATTGTAAGGTACGTCTACACGAGAGACCTATTTGTCTCGGGTCAACTTTGTCTCGAGACAAAATAACCCGAGACAAGTAACGGAGCGTCTACACGGCTTATAATTCTGACTTTGAATATGACGTCACAAGTCGCCAACACTGGAGTAGGCCTACACATGCTGCAGAGGCGCAGTGAAATGAGCCGTACATGCCCCAATATTGTCCCGAGACAAAGACTGCGTCTACACGACAACTTTCTCGAGACAAAATTTGACTCGGGTTAACTTAACCCCCTACCCTACTGGGGTCAAGTTAACCCGAGACAAAGTTGTCTCGAGACAACTTAGCTCGAGACAAGGCCTCGTGTAGACGGTTAACTGGAGCTAAAATGCTCCGTGTGGACGTAGCTATTATGTCCAAACGGGTGAGCACATGGTCCACGGATCATTTCATTATACCCATTATAACATTCTCAGGGGTCCATCTACATATCTATACATCTCCATGCAATGCTGGCCATTTTTACACTCCAAGGCCAGAATTGTACCACTTTACCCTACATTTGTTTGGTTCAGTAGGGCAAATAAATGACCAGCATTGACATTAAAGCTGAACTGCATGCATAAAACCAGGGCCTCGCACGTTTTTAAAAAACACCCGCGCCACAGCGCGGGCAGTGCCTGAAATAACTTGGGACATCCGCCATGTTTTAGTGGGACTCCAAACATGACAGAATACCCAAGCATGTAGATGGCAGCACCTTATTTGCGTCTTGACCACCGACAAGTGATCAACGCTGTAAGTGCATGTGCCTGTGGGCCTACATATCAGAAAGCGAAATGCTGAAAAAGTATTCGAATGAAAAAAGGGAAGAGCACGGATCCGGATTCGAACCTCCAAGTATTGGCTTGGAAGACCGACGTGTTTTCCACTAGACCAGCGGTCCGCTGCGTTTATGCGAGCCCTTTTTCGCGGCGAAGTTATTGCGTATTGGTGTATAGTCGTTCCCAGGTTTCGCAAAAGTGTAAATGCCTGTGTAGGCCTACGGTCAGTTCATCGTCGAGTATTGAGCATATGGCCGAGGTTACAGGAAAAACCACAATAGGGCAATGACACGTCAACATTCGGCAGTTCGGTGCGAGGAATACTTGTGAACAATTTTTTCCGCTTTTGGCCACTTTTGACTATCAGGATGTGTATCAGGTGAGCATTCATATTCCTAGTACTGTTTTCCATCTTTTTTCATTTTGGCTTCGGCTCTCATGACATATTTGCTAGGCCTAAATTGGCGTGTTTTTGTTTGTCCCTTAGCTCAGTGTGTGCATGTTCCAGAGGCCTAGTATGGATAGGCGGGGCCCGATAGGTGAAACATCTGCCAAGTGAATGCTGTAGGCCAATTTTTGACGGTATGATAGTCTGTCAGGCCTAGAAGTACAACCAGCTTCTCAGATATTTGTTTTATTACAGCGCTGTTCCACCATTTCATGAGATGGGCGTGTACTGTCTGTATAGCCTGTACATACCGATGGCCTCCATGGGCTTCTGGTATGTAGGCCTACATGCACATGTACATACAGCGTGACTTCCACTTGCTGATGGTCAGGACGCAAATAAGGTGCTGCCACCTACATGCTTGGGTACTCTATCATGTTTGGAGTCCCACTAAAACATGGCGGATGTCCCAGGTTATTTCAGTTACTGCCCGCGCTGTCAAATGGTCTACTACGGTAAATAGTGAGGTGTTTCTTTTTGAATAACAGCATTTTTGTTTCAGTTTTCATATATTTGGAGGGTATGGAATCGGAATCCGTCGAGTGCCACCTTGGCACTCTTGAGCGTTTTCAGAACATCCCGTTGGAATTTTTGGAAATGACATTATCATTGGACGTCAGCTGACACAACGACTGACCTTTGCAGGAGAATGGGACCCGAGTACAGCTAACTTTTAAATGGTTGGATTTACACCCCATAAATGTATTATAACAGACAGAAACATGGTGCCTCGTAATTATATAAGCATGTTTTTAGTAATTTTTAAACGGTTACGTAATTGGATACGGCGTTTTTATGTATGTTGCCCCATTTTGTGTTAATTTACACAACAAAACGTCATGTCTTATTACATAACAACAGAAAACAATTAAGAACATGCTTGTCTGCTTCTGAGGCACCATGTTTCTATCTGTTGGTAATACATGTACGGGGTGTAAATCCCACCGTTCAAAAGTTAGCTATACATCGGGTCCCGTTACCCTGTACAAAGCTCACTCGTTACGTCACTGGCGTCCAATGATAAAGTCAGTTCCAAAAAATTCGAACGGCATTTTCTGAAAACGCTCAAGGGTGCCAGAGTGGCTCCCGGCGGATTCAGAATCTCTGTCATTTGGAGATATAAAAAATGCAAAAAATTGCTGTTATTCAAAATGTCCCACTTTTTCGTTCTGCGTCCGGACTAAAAAGATTTCTGTCTGGATACTGAGAATGTTGTCACTGACAACTTACCTGCAAGTGCATTGATTTTCAATTCATTTTTTCTGAAACCAGAATATTAGTATTACAAACAATAAACAATAAAACAATAAACAAACAATGTGCAGGAGTGAGATAAAGAATTAAAAACTATACCGGCGTCACTGTCAAATGAATGATGATCGGATGAAGCGGTAACTCATATAAATTTAAGATATTGAATTGGAAATCATCTCGTCGAAGCCGTGGGCATGGGCAGTCGGGAAAATTCGATTTTGCATCACCTGATGTGATAATTCTGAGTAATGGAAAATTTTGGCGACTCGATTTCAAGCCGACCTCTCCGCACAAAAAGCCCCCATGCGACGTAGACCTTCGACTTACGTAATAATACTACGAATAAGAGAAAATAAGAGAAGTCTTCCAACAAGTTCGGCGGGCCGAACGGGGAAGACGATGGAACAAAGAAAACGGCGCGGATTCGATTCCCAGCTGGGTCGATTTTTTTTCTTTCAGTAGCAATGCACATAGGCCTGTAAAACCTGTTTGACAAAGGGCCCATTGTGAGAGGAATCCAAATTTTTAGCCAGAACATTTTGCAGTATGACTTTTAAAGTCAAATATTAAAGGCATAGACATAAAGTATCAAAGTGAGATTTTCAGATCAGTTAGAGATATGGTTAAAATATGTTCCTCAAGGCTCTCTGATGTTCCTCAAGGCTTTTTTTTAGCTCCTTGCATTACATTTACTTCAAATCCGCGTCCAGCCTTTAATATTGGAAGTTTTTATTCAAAGACCCTTGAGGAAGATACTCCTGGTGTTATTCTACTATGTGATGCTAAATATTTCATTGAGATGCAAACCAAGGCCCGGGTATCAGATGGGAAAGGTCCAGGATCTCTGATTTTTTTCTTCTTGAACAGGCGGGAAAGGGTCAGCAGTTGAAGAGATCAATGAGGCATTGCCAAGCAATTTTAAGGGCCTAGATGCCATTATGTCAGAGTGAATGGTTTCACTTGTGCAGGGTGAAGTCAGCCAAGGGGACACAATAGCTTAGGTTCCAAGTGACAGGCCACTGATTTGTTAACCCCTATAGGCCTATTTGGTGACAAAAGACAGGACTTTTGAAAGGGCTTCATTGAGGCTAAAAATCCTCATTGTCACTGTAATGGAAATTCCATTGGAGAGATGTCCAATGTTATTTCTCACAAAATGCCTTATTTCTCAGGAACTAGACATCCGATTTTCAAAATTCCAAAAGCTATGACATATTTACATTTCATACCATCATATCAGCATGAAACTGATTAAATATAGGGCCATTTTAATTTTGGGTGTGCAATGCTACTTTCAGAAAAATGTTCAGCAGGAGCTCACCAGAGGATATTGACACCTCTAAAGCTCGAAGGCAAATAAGGTGGCGCCCTCCTGGCGTCCTGGGATATATCATGTTCTGAGCCTTCGTTTGAGGTGTCTGCAGGGCGTTTGCAATTCTCTTGCTCGTCGCATGGGGACTTTTTGTTCGGAGAGGTCAGCTTTAACATTCAAAACCATCCTCATCACAATGGGGAACCCGCATGACTGCAGATGGCGCAGTCAGTATAAGACCCGAATGACGTACTGACGTCACTTTTCTCGCTGTTGACGTCGCGTCGTCAAAGCATCTGTACATTTTTCTACACAATTTTCCGTGGGAATTTCCCCAAAAGACGTTGTCAGTATTCGCATCCTGCGGCCTTTCTGACGAAACAAAGCAGTGATATATGGAGAATTTTGAACATGAAACAGGACAGCGTAATTTAATCAAAATTGAACCAAACAGAGTGGTTTATTTTGGGGCAAGAAGTAAATGGAAATACTGTTAGAAAATAGGACTTCCGGTTCTTACACTGACAGCGCCACGTCGTGGCGTAGTTCTGCGGGTTCCTCATTTGCATCGTATTTCCCTTCCTTCTTCTTATCCTGCTTGCTGCCAGATGATCGGTGAAGTGACTATTTCATGCTGATGGGAAGAATATACTTGCAGTTAGGTGAACTAGGAATGAGCACTTGCTAAAACCGTCTGCAATAACTCAAATGCATATGCGATTGCACAAACACTTTGCTCCCCTTTGGGCTATTAAAAGCGGCCCACTCATTACAACTTGATGTCATTTTACTGTCAATTAAAGATAATGTATCATGAATCATGAC
The DNA here is from genome assembly GCA_002633025.1 of Notospermus geniculatus. NCBI lineage: Eukaryota > Metazoa > Nemertea > Pilidiophora > Heteronemertea > Lineidae > Notospermus > Notospermus geniculatus. The sequence goes on from NMRB01000107.1 coordinate 26,312, forward strand.
TTCGTTGTTTACATTCAATGTTTGTAAACATGGATGTTTACATTATGTTATTTTTGACTTTTGGGACATTCCAACCCACCAAATTGAATACTTTAGGTATCAAAAGAATTTCTAAAGGGGAATGTCACCAACAAATTACTCATAAGACAAAGAAAGGCTAGACATAAACAAACAAAATGTAAATAAACAATGATTTTCGTGGCCCGCAAAAGTACCCGTGATACATTATCTTTAAGATTTGATAGGTGCATAATGCGTTGGGTTGTTTAGTCCCTACATTTATTTGACTACATTTTGTAAATAGTGAGCTTCTGCAAGCGCCCGGTTAGGCTCTATACTACGACGACGTTTATCTAGGGTATTGTGTGAGTGCACCCAAACAATAGATAAACGTAGTCGTATGGCCTAACCGGGCGCTTGCAAGCTCTCTAAAATCAGAACATGTACCGATACGGAGAAACTGACATCAGTAAAAACCACGTGTCAGAATCAAATCATTTTCAATCTTTGCCAACAAGCAATATCTTCATGCACGTGGTCGACAATTGGTGGATTCTTGAACCCACCATCTGTAACGTTCCCGTCGCTTCATGCCTGGCATGTGCAGTTCTTTGTCTTTTGGAGGGATATTGTAAAACCATTAATTTGAAGTATGCTGCTGGAGAGGACTTTACATGCCAAATGTCCCAGAGGAAAGTTGAGTACATTGAAAAGACAGATGCCTTGATCCAAGATGGATGTCAGATGTTCCAATTAAGGTCTAAGGTAACCTTATCGCCTATTTTTGCAAAAGTCGAGGTGCTGGTATATTGTACTTGTAGTTTTGGCAATACATCAGAGCAGATCNAACAAAATGGCGGTTATTTTGTTGCGATCGGTGGAGGATTTACGGAGATAATTTGGCTTTTTTTAGGGTGATTTATCTGCTAAAATCAACAAAATTTCATCAAAACAAAAAGATATGGGTAATAAACTTCACTTTTTTTCGATATTATGTGACTTTGATGATAAAATCTTTGTGATATTTATGAAGTTTGATGGTTGCTACGTCCAAAAACATTAAGTTCCCATGGTCGAAAAATTTACCGATTTCGATGATTCTTTCACCCGCGTACTACCTTAACTGGTTCAGTAACATTAGGTTTTCATCCCCGCATTGGATGTTGGTTGACAAGAGCAGGTTGGGGTTGGGGTGGTCTTTACCCCAAGGCCCATAACTTTACTGTTGAAATAATTTACTCTTTTCAACTGCATGCACTTTATTGCAACCACCAGACACCTTCTTAGAACACAAAATATTTCCCAACTCTTAAAAGTAGATGTGACCCACGGCATTTCGGGCCTAAAATCTCTTGTCACCATATCCCTAGTTCAACAAGGACTTTCAAATATTTTATTTGTTTTTTTTCCAAAATAAGTGACTGTTTGGTGTTTCCCTTATCATTACACTGATTAATGGATGGTGTAACAGGTATCGGGTGAGGTGGCATTTACCTCAAAAGCCAACTGTCATTTATATAAACACAGATAGTTCAACTGGTGCTGGGTTTTGAGTTATCACTGAGAATTCTCGGCTAAAACTGTGATTATTTGATCAATATTGGCATTAGGTAGGTACCACAGTTACAGGAATGTCAGAAAAACAAAATATTTCTAAAATAAGAATTATGAGACATTCAAATTTGGAGAGCCCAAATTAGGAATCAGAGTGCATATTATGAAGTGATCAATAAGCCATATTTGGTATTGTAAATGTTGTATCAAATTATTTTTCAAAGATAAAACATGTTAAAAGCAACATTTTTCAAAGATTAAACATGTTAAAAGCAAAATTGTTGAGGTGAATATAATGTGTGCCAGTACTCCTGGATCCACAGAATCACAACCTACCAGTCTGGGCCATATATATGGGATGTCATCCCTTGCTCTTCAGTCCTTCGTATGGGACAATAAGCCGTGGTGCTTACCTTGTGCCTTTGCTACGGCAAGTAAAAGACCCCATCCAAGTGAGGAACATGAGTAGCTTGAGATAGCCTCTTCCATACTTACCAGGGCCAATAATGCTTTGTCTTTGGCCCTGATGGCAACATAAATACAATACAACAACGTACCATTTTTTTTCAAAATTCCAGTTACCCTCACGGCAGCAACCTCGTACAAAATTTTTTACTGATACTGACTTTAGCATTTAACTGGCACCTTATATTAGATCAGACATGATCTCATACCAGATCAAAAATGGCAATTACATACAAAAATAACCACATACGATAGAAAACTTATCAAAACGAGCTTATTAGATGAAATATTTTTAGCACAAAGTGCAGAACAAGCAACATTAAAAGAATTTCCCACGTTATAAAAGATAAATTGGTGCAATTTTTCCAGAATCTTGGTTTAATCAGAAACCGACATGGTCCATTCAGCCCGAGGCTGGTGAGACAAGGTTTCCCAGTGCAGAATGCGGTACATGCCGCGAGACGATCAGAACTGCACTGTGTGCAAATGTCAAGAGTCAGACCACTCTTTGACAGCGGCGGAAAAAATATCTTGTATCTATCGGGCAACAAATATGATCATTTATTTAGGAACTGCTGTCCGTTTTTCTGTGTCTGACGGACAATTGATTGCCTGGAAAAGGGATGAAATTTCTGCGGACGACATCTGCCCTCCGTGGTAAAAAGTACCTCCACTCGCGACCAGTTGGATGAGCACTTGGGGTAGGATAGGTGACAGAGGAGTCGGTTAGCATTGCACCATTCTGATAGGATTAAAAGTACATGTATCACCAGAATCAAGCTGGGATAGATCAGGATACAGACACTGACGTTTCAGTTGCTCAATTCTCACTGGACTTGAAATGAAATTGGAATTAAGTTGGAACATGAGGGAGCCTTGATAGACTAGTGGTTATCACATCCACTTAGCAAGAATCCAGCCTGGGCCATACGTGAATAATCATCCCTGGCTCACATCCGTCACATGGGACAGGCCATCGCGCCTTATACCTTGTACCTTTTGGGGCTTTCTTCTTTGGATGTACCTTTAAAAGGCCTCATTCATATGAGGAACATGGATAGTTTGAGATGGCCTCTTCCATCTTACCAGCACCAATAATGCTGGTTACATCTATCCGTAGGAGAGTAAGCCGTGGTGCCTTGTACCATGTGCCTCACTAGGGCAGGTAAAAGACCTCATCCAGGTTGGGAACATGAGTAGCTTGAGATGGCCTCTTCCAACTAATACCAGGGCCAATAGTGCTTTGGCTTTTACCCTGGGAAAATCCGGTACAATACAAAGGTGTGAGACAGGAAAAGAGAGACTGATGTTTGCATTCTGACTGGACTTCAAGTGATACTTCAGTGACTGCCTTTTGAGGCGAGCTGTTTTCTTTGGGCCCCTCGTGACAGAGAGGCCCAAAGAAAACAGCTCGCCTCAAAAGGCAGTCACTGATACTTGCACTGACCCCCCTGCAGCTACTATATGGCACCAGTCATGGAGGATTTCCTGTATGGCCTAGTGGTTGGCACCTTGGCTTTGGAGCTAGAAGTTAAGCAACGTACATCACAGTCAGTACTTGGAATGGTGACGAGCATGTATGATACAATGCTGAAACCAAGATGCAACATCAGGACATACAGATGAAGGATTACGATGAGTAACTGCACCGAGAAGCAGCACTCCAGTTCATCCAATCAGCATACAAGATTCTTGCACAACAATAGAAATTTTTGCCTATCATCAGTGTATTCACTACAATACAAAAAGCCATGCTTTATTTCCATAGTCTTCTTCCCAGGATCAAATAATAAACAAGGCAACACTTGACAATAGAAATTGAATGGATCGAAAATGCAATTGTTTCCTTCGACAGGATCAAAGAGACACTGACATTGCGAAATCCTCGACGAATTCTCAATGGTGCAGCGTTTGCAGGTTAGATTCCCCGGCGATGCTTTGTGTAATTTAAGAAATGCTGTGATCGGCAGGATAAAACGACCAGGGGAACAACGGTATATGGATTGCGGAAATGTGTGTCAGGTTATACGATGATAAGATTTTTAATCAGCACAATAATCTTCTGATGAAACGGGGCAAGAAAAATGGAATTATCGTTATGAAAGAACAAATTTACACATCTTGCAGGTACAAGGGACCTAATTCTCAAAGCTTGCAGATATACAAGTTGACTTATTTCATCTCCCATCCCTATGGTTAAATCACATTGAAAGGATTGGGAACTGGTCCGTCAACATCCACAAGCCCTACAAGTTGACTGGTTTCATCTCCATCCCTAAGCATGTTGAAAGCTTGGTTAAAGCACAGTGAAAGTATAGGGAACCAGTCTGCTTAATACTGATCCACAAATCCTACAAGTTGACTGGTTTCATCTCCCACCCAAATGGTTAAAGCACATTGAAGGGATAGAGAACCAGTCCATCAACATCCACAAATCCTTCAAGTTACCTGGTTTCATCTCCCATCTGTGCGCCTAAAGCAAAGTAGAAGGGTAGGAACCAGTCAACTACGAAAGATCCACAAAGAACACAGACATGACAGATATGGAAATCTCAGTGAGATAACCAGTGTGAGACATGTCTGAGAGATGAGGTAGCACACTAGGGCTGGTATTTTAGAATGCTCTCTTAGACTAAAGGTTGGCCTTACGCCTATTGTTCTTATGTTAGGTCAGCCTTTCGTGATTTTAGAATCAACCTTTATTTGCAGGAAAAAGCCGAACTTATCTCTTTTCCTTTCGTAAGATCGACATCGTTTTTAGAACGTTCCTTATCTAAAAGTTAACCTTTGTTTTTGCTTAGGAATTCCTTTATTTCTAAGGTTGGTCTGAGCCAACCTTTAGCCGACCTTTGCTAAAGCATCTCCTTGGGATTTTGAAGCTGCTGCCTCTGGTAATGAGGTCTTTTGGTTACTTGTTGAAAAATCTCTACTGAACAGTTACGGACATTGAGAAACTTTGAAAGAAATTGGCAAGAGTAACTTTTAAGATGTCCCCTCTCTGGGCCTCGCGGGCCTTTTAATAGAAAATATGCTGAGCTAAGTATCGAGTCGATTTTAGTCCACTATCGGATGGTGCTATTGATTTTCGAAATATTTGGCAACTGGGCAAAAATGATCTCCTCACGGGGTTCTCGGATCCAAAGGGCTAAATGTTAGTAGAGTCGACGTCAGAAATTTTTGTGTAAAAAAATAAAAATTGTATTACAATTTTGATTTTTTTACACAAAAATAAAATACCAGAAATTTAAAATTTCTGATATTTTTTATACCCCCTTTTGCTGAGAAGGGCCTTGTTCAGATTACTCTACAAACGAATCCATTCATACTGTTATGGCATTAAAAGTCTGTTACATCATTCATCATTGTATTCTGAGGAGATAATTGGTTTGAGGTTGGCCTTTCATAAGGAATTCCTTTGGAAAGCTCTCCTAAAGTTGACCTTTCACTAAAGGAATTCCTCGATAAAGGAATTACTTAAGGTCAGTTCTAAAAACGTAGGGCCGTATTCAATAAGGGTGTTTAGCTAAATCAGCGTACAAATTCTGCATTACACATGTTATAGGCCTAGAAACTATTGTTCTACGTTGTGTAAGCTGCCTGATCCCTGGCATTTTACCCACACGATGATTACACGCGTCTAACATTCCTGCATCTTAGTGTGGGAGGACAATAGAAAGTGTTGGAAAAATTCTAGACAAGCCTTCCTGATCGTTCAACATTTCCTTCATGCTCTTTGACTTAGACGCAGGATAGTTAGACGCGTGTGACTATCCTGCGGGTAAACGCCTCTGGTGAACCACCGTACAGACATCAGACAATAGTTTTCTAGGCCTTTAACCTGTGTAATGCAGAATTTGTACGCTGATTAGGCCAAAANTTGATAAAGGATATGCATAAGGACAGTTCTAAAAATGACAACTCAAAGGTCGACCTTCTGCTAGGAAGACCTCCCCCAAGGTTACCTTATGAAAGGTTAACCTTTGACCAAAATAAAGGAATTTTCTAAAATACCAGCCCTAGTGTGCTACCTCATCTCTGCAAGCTTTATGTCTGTGACTTGGATCACAGACATGATTTTCAATCTTGCAGATAAGTTAAATGTGTGCTGCAGCTTTAGGAGCAAATTAGTGATACTGTCTCAATGACACGATCTCACAGACATGGATTTTTAGTGTGCTGCCATCTTATGGAAGGTTCCACGTTTTCAAATAGCAGACCTTGACAGGGCACAAGAGTCACCGAGTCCTTTGTCCTTTCTATAGTACAGCTTTGTGACTCAGTTCATCAAGTGAAATCCATCCCTGTGTAGTTGAACATGAAGGCAACCGCTGTGGGGACATCATCCTATAAAGATGACCAATAATCTATATCCATCTTTTAGACACTATCGATTTTCATACTCCACCTCATTGGAAGTTTGAAGTATTCTAATGATAATCGATATTGGAAGGAAATCTAAGACAAGATCAAGAGAAAAACATGCGTTGAAAGTTTCCACACCGTTAGAAATTGATAAAATTGACCTTTGCGAGTTTGTGTAACAAAACTTCCATTTCACTTACTCACAATCCAGTTTTATTTCAGTCTAATTATAATGCATGGAGCTTTTAAATAGCCAGAGCACTTTCCAGTACAGTTTCAGAGTGCGGTCATTCCACACTTTACTTGATTTTTTGTATTCTGGTATTTGTCATGTACACAAATGTAAGCCTATACTTACACACCCAGAATGAACATATCATAAAGCAAGGCAGGTGCTACTCTCTCAGTAAAAGGATTTCTTTTGCTGAAAAACGTATCTCTGGATCTGATGAAAAACATTTACCATTTGGCTGATGGAAATACCATTCAACAATGTTGGTGAACTTTCTTTTTCATAATTTTTTAAACCAGCGTTCAGATATGAGGAAATGAGTTTCGACATAAATGTATAAAAAAACATTTATGGTTTTGATAAATGTATCCTGAGACCCTGGAAATGAAAAAAATAACGGATGTTAAAAAGTATACGTACAGTTAACGGAGAGGTATATCCATGTGCCATTCTGCGTCGTTTCGTCTGTACCGTCCAGAAAATTCACAATGCACTCGTACCACCCCTCGTCAGTCCCCTGAATGTTACTCAACTCTATCGACGCTTTCTCCACCAATCGTATTCTGTCTTTGTAATTTTCGTCGATGTGCGGAGAATAGGTGTTAAATTTGATATAAATGGGCGTGTCTACGCCTTTTTTATTCCACTTGATGACGTGAGGGGTGTAAACTCCGCCGGGGTATTCAATGTTACATTCCAAGATTTTGCTTCCACCGACGCTCGCCGTTTTGATCACCTGGCGTTTTACACGATAAGCTGGAAAGAGAAAAGGTGGAAAAAATCAAAATGTGGTTCTCGTTGTGCAAAGTGTCACTGACTTCCTACACCTGGTTTTCCTGCTGGCTGTGGGGCAAAGATCACTGCATAATACTTTATATACCACGTACCGGTACCTCATTAGATGTACCTACGATAAAAATTTGGTGAGGATCCGACAAATGGTTATGCTGGAATTGCACTTAAGTTTTTGGTTTTGGCCCCCTGGTGACAGAAGGGAGAATCAGATTTCTGCGAAACTTATGACCCTGAGGTGCATCTGTGTGAAGTAGGAGGAGTCTTCAGCTCCAATGTGCCCTTGTTAACAGTGGTTGTTAATGGCAATGGGCGATGATCAGTTTTGGCCCCCTGGTGGCAAAATGGAGAATCAGATTTCTGCAAAACTTGTTCTGTGAAGACCTATGAGCCTGAGTTGCATGTGTGTGAAGTTAGGAGTCTATAGCTCCAATGTGCCCTTGTTAAAAATGATTTCTTAACGAGGCTGGGCAATGACGATGGATAAACCAGTATAGTATAAGCTCACCCAGGTGAACTTAAAGGCTTAAGGAAGTTGGCAAGGGGATCGCCAAGTAGCGAAGGGGTTAAGTCATTCAGGAGCATTGATCACCGACAAGCCAAATATTTTCAACGTAAACAAGAGATAATATCGACCAATGACCAGGAAACCATGATAACCATCCTTCTGCGATTCATCATCATTTAGTCAATGTCTGCTGACGTGCCCTCTGCCCTTCACTTGATCCCCTCAATCGCCACGCGCTGATCCAAACGACGCACGCTTCATTGATGCACAAACAGGAAATCATAAAAGTGCCCGCTAATGAACCAATCGCGCTTGATCTGAATCGGCCAATCAGCTGAGGCTTATCATCCAACACGGATCGTCAACTGATCAGTCGGGTTGATCAGCCAAGTCCAACCCTTCATTGAAGGTTTATCTGCGATACCATTAAAACGCCTTCCTTGCAACTGGAGGCATCTGAGGCATTAAGAACCATGTCTAACCCTTCATTAACTCCTTAGTTTATGGCAGCAGGCGTGAAACATGGAGTCAAACTGATCCAAGTGAGTCTGCTTTGTTGGTGTAAGCAGGGTGTAAGCTTCTCTTGAGAACTGACCAGTCCGGCAAGAATCCTCAATGGGCCGATTGCAGCTCGATGGGCCGATGCAGCTAAATTGGCCGGTATTCTTTGATTTTGGTGTTAGCCGAGCCCTGATGGCCTAGCCGTTATCATGTCCCTTGCAAGCGGCAGTTCCAGGGTCTGAATCCAGGAGCCTTGATAGCCTAGTGGTTATCAAGTTCATTTACAAGCCGCAGGCCAGGGGCCGAATCTTTGGCCAGAAGGAATTAATCATCCCTGGCTCTTCAGTCGCATGGGACGGTAAGCCGTGGTGTCTTGTACCTTGTGCCTTTGCAAGGGCAAATCAAAGACCCCCATCCTAGTGAGGAATCCAGCTGGGCCATGTGGGATTAACAATCTCTGGCTCTTCGTGTCCATCGCATGGGACAGTAAGCTAGAGTGCCTTGTAACTTGTGCCTTTGCAAGGGCAAGTAAAAGACCCCATCCAAGTGAGGAACATGAGTAGCTTGAGATGACCTCTTCCTACTCACCAGGGCCAACATGCTTTGGCTTCGGACCCAGTGATGGATTTGCATCACAGGGAGGTGAACCTTACGCATAGCATCAGTCGGGTTCATCCCAATAATATTGAACTAAATGCCATCAGGGGAAGCTATTTCATCCTTCAAACGGGCCATCAAAACCTGTCATTTGGTTGGTCTGAATCACTTCTTACATGATTGATCACGGACTCAGAATATCGGCACCTTAAATACCAAAATTTATCATTTATTTATCTATTTATTACAAAGGCAGCATCCAGTCACCCTTCCTGTACCCTGAAGTCATAAAATCGGATGAGATGGCTCCATCTACATATCGGGAATCAATAATCCTATCAGATATTACATGACCGGTATATCGGATAACTAAAAAGGCAATTTCCAGAGTGTTTGCGAATTTTCGACCCCAACCGGGGTCTTCTTCAGGCTGGAACTTTACAATCCGAAACTCTAGAACAGACTGAGCTGAAACCCAAATGTAGACATGAAGTATCCCATCCAAACAGGACGTGACAGCAATTAAGGAAAGAAAAGAGTACAAGCCCCAAAAGGTGGTTGCTCAACCTAACAGAAATGTAATTAGTGAATGTAAGGCTTGACTAGGCTGAAGGGAAAATATAGCTTGGAGGAATTAAACTAACAGTATAATTATACTAACAGTACAATACCCCCAAGACCATAGTAAGAGTAATTTATATTAAACAAATGTATGAGGAAGTGATAACAAATTAGGCCTAGAAAATAAATGAAGAGCAAGATAATAAGAAATGAAGGGGCAACAGTAAAGAAAGGGAGCCTATAGGTGAACAGCACCTACAAAACCTGACCAACGAAAAATTAGAAACAGACCATCATGGACGAAGACATAGGCCTAAAAAGAGGAACCCTGTCCTCCAAGGAAAAGGGTCTACTAAAGGGAAAAGAGGGGTTGCAAAGCACTGACAAAGGTATACCGGTATATCGGAAGTTAAGTCTATTGCGTTCTTTAGATGATTCAGATGACATTTTTGTATCTATAAGGCTATTGCAATCGTACAATGATTCAGAAGATATTTTTGAATCAAGAGTTAAGGTTATACTAAGTTTCAAATGATTCTGATGGTATTACACCATCTAGAATACCATACATCAATTATGACATTTCCAACCAAACTAATAATTTTGTCTCGGAGTCAAGTAAAAAAAACTTGGGTTTATCTTGTTTATACTAGTCATCCAATATCAAAAACGTTGGAGGGGTCATTGGACTTCACACTTTAACCACAGCCTATCCTGAAACCTTTCGGTAGAACTCAGATGAACTGCTTATTCAGCGCCCAACCCTGATCATTTCTGACCAGTACCCATGTGCCCACACAGCTGGAGTGAGGCATGGTAGGCAAAGAGACCTGCCTGGAGTCGCACGCTGACAGTGGGATTCGAACCAGGGATCTCACAACCGCTGGCCAGAAACCCGAGCCACTAGACCACCACGGCTCCGAACGGTAGAGGGGTCATCCGACTTCACACTTTAACCACAGCCTATCCTGAAACTTTTCTGTACAACTCAACTCAGATGAGCTTCTCATTCACCGCCCAACCCTGATCATTTCTGACCAGTTTCCATTTGCACACACGGCTGGAGTGAGGCATGGTCGGCAAAGAGACCTGCCTGGAGTCTCCTGCCGACAATGGGATTCGAACCAGGGATCTCACGACCACTGGCCAGAAACCCGAGCCACTAGACCACCACGGCTCCCACAGTCTGAAACCTTTTGGTAGAACTCCGAAGAGCTGCTCAGTCAGCGCCCAACCCTGATCATTTCTTCTCAGTACCCTCAATACACCTGGGTGGAGTGGGGCAAGGTAGGCAGAGACCTGCCCAGAGTCTCACGGTGACAATGAGATCTGAACCTGGGACTATGTCCGCTAGCCAGATCCCTGCCAGAGACCCTAGCTTGAACAGAGCTAAACAGGGAAAGGGCTTCAATCATGTCCCAGTCATTCTCATTATAGAATCTGAATTTCCATGATTAAGATGCTGATGAAAGTCAACAAGATATTTCAGTCGTCACTGAACACACTCATTTCTTCAACAATCAGACTGAAATTGACAGAGCTGAACAGGGAAAGGGCTTCAGTCATGTCCCTGTCATTCTCATTATAGAATCTCCTTGTCATATATAATATCAAACAATTACCAGTATCGATTATCGAATCTTGCTGACTTGACACAAGCCAGTCCACCAATAGATTTCACTACATGTAATCAATCAGGCATTTATGGTCAAGATCATGTTAGTACCAATATGTCTGCTCTCCGTTCAGTGCATAACCTTTATTTCAATGAATTTTGAGTCGAAAATTTCCAAACATGACAAGTTTTCTCTTCAAAGCCAAAGGTTGTCAAATGTCACAATTGATGACTCCACTGGAAAGGATTGTTCTTTTTAACCAACTACATTAGCTGAATGCAAATGCTTGCAAAATTGAAATCGCGCTGCTTTTGTGAACGTGGTTTTCCCATGATGTCAGCTGCTCCATGCTCGTCTTGCGTCTTTCAACGTTGAAGTTTTGGGTTCAATCCAAGTTAGACCCATCCTTCAAGTGACGGAGACTACAACTCTCAGGTTTTCTCCAGGCACTCTACTTTCCATTGCTGTACATTCATTCTCCAATATCGTCTATAGACCATTCCAACAAATATGGTGGCCTACCAGTTCTCCCACAGGACGTAGTGGGCATTCGTTGTCCAAGCATGATTGTCCAAGCATGATGTAAGACTTCCAAACGTGTCTTCTCAGACAACAAATCTGTAAAATCGACCGTGAAATTATGAAATTTGGAGCAAATCCTTGAAATTCACCGCAGATTTCAATGTTTCTAGCACAGTGCACCCCCTCTTTTCCGAAATCGTGGGTCCGCCCCCTGCTCGCTGACTAGCCTACCGTCGGTTGTATCTTCTACACTTCAATGAATACCCCTGTTGCCACCAGCCGCGAACCGTACCCGATCTCTTCCTACAAGAACCCTCGCGTTACACATAGATATCATACTCATCCTCTGAGATACTGGCGTTAAGTGTGCTACATCATCTTTAGCAGCCTCGAGAGGATTTCGCAACAAGCTAGTAACACTTCTCCATGTCCTCGTGATCCAGCTAAACACATACTTCATTATAGGTTTGGTGTCCTTGATCGGTGTGTCAGATGATTTATAGGTCGTAGCTCATCTTGTTGACTTCCCCTTGAACTTGACTTTCCGTCCCATTACTTATAAAACCTGTCGTGTTTTGCTTAAGGAATTGATACCGAACTGGAGGTATTGGTTGTCTCACCAAACCCGCGAGGGTGGAGCTAAAATGCAGACCTAAACCCGAGGCGCTTCGCCGAGGGTTTAGGTCGGAATGACAGCTCCACCCGAGCGGGTTTGGTGAGACGACCAATACCGACAGTGAGGTATCAATTTCTATTCTAAACCACCTTTCCATAAACCTTTCTGGCACTAAAACATTCGTAGGCCTATTCAGTTCAGTGCGATTTCATTGTAAATAGGCCTATTTTGAGATGTTCAGAGTCAATCCGACCCGGCATCCGGCTCCGCGGATGACGCTACGTCGATGACGCGACGTCACTGTGTAACAACATGTACATCGTGTCTACATCGTGTACATCGGTGTGCAGCGCTAGGCCCAACAAGCTGCAGGAGCCGAAATGAGACAGCAGGGCGCTTTCTTCAACGGATTTTCCGCAGGATGTGTAGCTTATGATACAAAACATTCTTGGGATAGGTCAGTGAGTATAAATCTCGCCCATATTCTCTGCACCGCCTCTCTGAATGCTCGAAGCGAGAAACACATGGTCGGCGGTTTTGGTTGCGACACCAAAGCCCGGTGTGGTTAAAACGAGGCTAATGCATTATCCATTGAAAACAAGGCTCACTGCATGTGACCAAGGTGGTTTAGAATTCTTCACTCACACTGATCCAACCTCCGAATTCATGTTGGAGGAATGGGAAGCCCTCATGGAGCCCTGGGGTGGCTGCACAAAAACTCGGCTTGCGCTAGCACTGCAGAGCCGATCTGCCGATAGTGCTGTACATTTTTCCATGCATTTAAACACCGATAGACTGTCGAGGCCAGGCCACATCTATCAAAGGAGTTGACACCAGCTCCAGGCAACTCCAGGACATTTTTCCATTCAGACACTCAGTCTTAGACTGACCTGACCCGAGGCAAGTCAGTGCTGCAACTGAAAGTGGTTTAGGACACTGACGTCAACTCGAGGATTTTTCAGGTCCATGACATTCTGTGTACGATGCTTGCACGTGTAACGAAGTATAGCCAATTTCGTATACAAGTCCAGCCACTAAGAAGCAGAAGTTTCCCCATCCAAATTGCAGCAGGCTCTTCCTTTGTTTAAAGGGAATCTACATTAGGCAGCTAGGCATTAGGTCATATCAGTGACAGTGCGGTCACTTCACCACAGGTGGCGCTGGCAACTGATGAACTACTGATTTTGGCTCTTGCAATACCGGTACATGTCAGAGTTAGATAATCATACCAACAGTTCGGTGTAATGAGCACATCAAAATGCCTATGAGAGGCTGCTAGGGTCCCTTCGAACTTCAATTCCGTGCCTTTCCATATGTAATGCTTGGAGCAAACATCCTCAATGAAAACAAAACTTTTCAGACGATATCTTCACACTTTCTCCTTCAGCATGAAAAGTCGCATTAGTCCATCCTTCATACTTAGAGAATAATATTTATAATACATCATTTATGATGAAAACTTGCTTAAGGAGTTTTCATATATGGAAATACGTGGCCAAGTGTGTTTACTTGATGATATTAAAACATATATTGATTGCTCGTATGAGGGGGAGACTAGGCACAAGTTGTGATTTTCCCTCATTTTGCAGCTCTATCCATCATTGAAGATGGATTTGGTCCCATCAACCAACAAGAAAATAGTGGAACTTTACCATGAATTATTTGTTTTACTAATGGCGACATGTTCGCTCAATTAAGGGCCCCAAAGTGGAGCCCTGATACCCTAGTGGTTATGATATCCACTTCGCAAGCAAGAGGTCCTGGGTTCGAATCCATCCCGGGCCATATAGGATTAATCATCCACGACTCTTCATGTCCGTCGCATTTGATACTAGACATAGGACCTTGTACCTTGTACCTTTGCAAGGGCAAGTAAAAGACCCCATCCAAGTGAGGAACATGAGTATAGCTTGAGAGGCCTCTTCCATACTTACCAGAGCCAACAATGCCTTGGCTTTGCCCTGAGGGACAAATCAAATCCACTAAAAATACAGTCCACCCTCGCTGGCGGTACACCCTCGCTGGCGGTACACCCTCGCTGGCGGTACAGCGAGGGTATTGTTGTTCGCAATGTCGAAGTGCCTTCAACCGAGAAAGTCAATTGTCTGTGGCGGTACAGCGAGGGGCAGTTTAACGAGCGTGGACTGTATTACCTAAATTCAGTCCCAACCTGGGGCGACCGCCACGAAACTACGATAGCACTAACAGGACCTAACAGAGAAATTCTGTAATGGTAAAAGCCATTGCATACCTCTCTGTTAGGCCCTGTTAGTGCTATCGGAGTTTCGTGACGGCCCGCCCTGGTCTTTCGTTTCTATTGATTTTGACCTCTATGGTGTAGACACTTTTCAATTAAGAACGGCATTTGGCATAGAGCTCTGCAATCAGGACACCTTCATCGGAGCATCTGTCCCTTTGAACTACCGGTACATGTATATCATTAATAGCGAATTTCCACAATCCTAATACATACTAAATATGAAAATTGTGCTTCATATGCAAGAAAATGGCATTTCGGTCTCAATGCCTGCTGTCGGAACGATAAATGGGTTAAAGGAAGCAAACACATTCAGAGAAAATCCATACATAAGATATGTGAGGGCCCCTGGGACGATCTTATGGTTGAGGGTCTAGCCGTAGATGAAAATGAATGGATCTGTTATGAGGGATAGGTAAATGGCCTAATGGGTCTTGAAGAGAGTTGATGAGGGGGTAACAAGTAGTGGACTGATGTAGAGCACTTCATTTTTGGATATGATAATCGTTTTTGCCGCGAGTGGGAGGAGAGAGGAGAAGACGGAGTGGTTGGTGGTCTTGTGTTTGGGTGTATGCCAAATATCTCAGAGAGAATGGAGTGAAAAGAAAGTAACATTATCTACATCCACATGGATAAGAAATTTGCCATTGTGTTAGCTGTAGTGACAGTCGCTGAATGAAAGCAAGCAAAGACATCATCATCAAAGTTTTTTTTTAAAGTTAAAAATTTTGAGATGAGAGAAGACAATGACACTCCGAAAAATGACACAGTGACATTGGTCTGGTAGCCCCTTCCATCTCCTTTTTGACAGTAAATAAGAAGCCCTGAAAGCCTGGTGGTTTCACATCCACTAAGCAAGCACCAAGATCCGAGTTCGAATCGAGCCTAGGCCCTAATACCCTTGCCTTCACTTCTGATGCATGGGACTGGCCGTGGTGCTTTCTACCTTGCACCTTTGCGAGGGTATGTAGCAGACCCTGTCCAAGTGAGGAACGCAAGTTGTGATGGCCTCTTTTGTAGGTCCAGGTCTCTACTGGGCCATAAAAGAAATCGTCCATGGCCAGCGGGTTAGGTTGTGTCATATAAATGGGGATACAGTAAAAGACCAAGGAGGAATATATCTCTCCGTGCTAGTAAACTATGGGCATCAATGGTAAATAAATTGTGAAACAAACCCTCACTTTATTACAATCAAATCAAACCTAAATGCATACTCAGGACTCTGTCATGACAGAAACGGTTCACTCGGTGCTCCATGTGTCAACGATGGCTTCCGTGAACGATGATGGCTTCTAAATTAATAAGATTAGATGGCTAATACCACTGATACTAACCAATCGTATTACGCCATTAAAATATTCATCACAAAACGCCACACCACGCTGACTGACGATACGATCATAGCACCAATATTAATCGTCGATTTTTGTCCCGGGGATTACAGTCGGCTCTGGGGTATTAAATGGTCTTTTTCGTAACCAAGCTATCTACGACTTTTTGTAATCGTCCTGGCTTTCAGACCAGATCAGACTAAAACCGTAAATTGATTTGCAAATCAAACTTTCCAGTAATGTTAGTTTGGAGCTTGATACCTTCGTGGTAATCACATCCGCTTGGCAAGCGGCATGTCCCAGGTTCAAATTCGACACTTCCATCTGGTCCAGTAGGAACATGGTTCTACTTCTTTAAACTTGTCATTCATTATGCAGTCCCGTAAAATGTCCATGAAAGCTCAGTGGTTAGCATTGGAAATTGGTGTCCTTCGGTTGTTTCGTGTGTGGGTGGGGGGACCAGAGAGGATTTCATTCATATCAAGACAGTTCTGAAAAAGTCCGAACTGGTGAAAAAATGTGAGGACCATCATCGCCAATGAACCCTCTCCAACCCAGACAACTCCGTTCATCAAGGCGTCGCCATCTGACGCTGACACGCTCCTGTTGTTCTTGCTAAACGATAAGGGCTGCTGTCCAGATTCATTAAGGCACTAGACATGCGAATGACCTGTTAAGGCACCGCTATCGATTAATATGTCCATTGCAAGAACACTCCTCCTGGCTCTGACTGAGCTGGCGTTGATAGAGTAGTTGGAGAGGAGAGTATATGGCCGGCGTACACCCAAGTAAATTGACTTCCTATCCATCAGACTTGTGATGCTGCGGTCCCTAGCAACTGGGATCACGCTGGATCAACCAGCTTTAGCATCGCCTCACTTCGTTGATCCAATACTTTCATAGTTTCTACCAGTGCAAATGATTCCGCGCCCACGCTAGGCCCGTTGGCCATATCTTTTACAAGAAATGCATTAATTACAAGCGTAGCTCAGTTAAACTGCAAAAAAGCCCAACGCTTGACTGTGGATTCTTTCAATTTTGCGGTAAATGGAAGAACTGCAAGTTGTGCAACTGAGAGATCAAAGAAGACAGTGAACCCTGTTGTGTCCTTAATGTTGGTAGTTTCTGTTTGGAATCGGTATTTGATCCCAATGATCCCTTTTAAGGTGATACAGTGACAGCATCACTGAGGGGAATCCTGATAGCCAAGTGGTTATCACATCTGCTTAGCAAGCAGCAGGTCCCAGGTCCCAATCCAGCTTGGGCCATAAGGAACGTTCTTGGTTGGCGTTTGCCATCCTGCCATTTTGACCACTCAAGCAAGAATCCCAGTAGCATGTGGTTATCACATCCACTTAGCACGCGGCAGGTCCTGGGTTCCAATCCAGCCTGGGCAGTATAGGACTAATCATCCCTGGGGCGCATGGGGCGATAGTAAGCCCTGGTGCCTTGTACCTTGTGCCTTTGCATGGGCAAGTAAAAGATCCCATCCAAGTGAGGAACATGAGTAGCTTGAGATGGCCTCTCCCATACTTACCAGGGCCAATAATGCTTTGGCTTCGGTCCTGATGGAAAAATCCAATACAATCACTGAGAATATTGACCATTTTCCCAGCCCTGCCTTCCTTTATCTACCACAGATGAATTTCACTAAAAAATCTGTCGTGAGCACCCATTACACAATCTTCCTTCTAGAGAATTTATTCCGGATCACTCCTCCTAAGCTTCTCCTGTATTTGTCACCTTAATTCTTCAATCAATCAGCTTGAGCCTGTTGGCTAACTGAAGTGAATCAATAACCTTATCAAGATAGTGAAAGTCCAATGTCGCTGTGTCTACGACTTGCCTCTATCCTGGCATCATGGCACGTAATACAAGGTCAGGCCACGTGGGACTCGGGACTTGCCAACACTGTCATGATGTCATGGATCTGATTTTTATGGCGTGGTTAGACATCGCAGAAAGGATGAAGGTGGCGAGTTGACGATCATGTGCAGCAAAGATCGCTCCTGACATGCACCATTGAACTGTTGATGTGTCAAAAATTTCTACCCTGTACCTTGTGTTTTTGCCAGGGCAAGTAAAAGACCCCATGATCCAAGTGAGGAACATGGGTAGCCTGAGGTGGCCTCTTCCATACGTACTTACCAGGACCAATAACGCCATGGCTTCGGTCCTGACCGAAAAATCTGACAGAAATAACGTTGGGCATGACAGTGACAATTCTATCATGGCATGACACCCTCGGTTGCCTGGTCTCACTAAACTACAGCAGCGAGTTGCCAACTCCGACAATTACCTCGCAACCTAATCCCCAATTTTTCAGGCCAACATCCCATAATACCTTTTTCTTGGCGGAACAGGTGCGAATAGCCATTAACGTTTAATCAACAGCTATTACGCGCTCGGAGATTAACCTGGTATTAAGAAATTTAAGGGTACGCATGACAAAAGCGTTGATAATGGCAACACCCAGAGAAATGGCAAATTCTAAGCTTTATCTCCAACTGTTGTTGATGACGATGCAATCAGCAACTCTCAGGAAAGTGCCAAATGTGCCTAAGGTTTAGCGTTAATGCATCTATCAATGACAATGAAACTTGCTGTGTTGGAAAGCTTTCCAAATTTGCGTGTAAATGTTCAAATCGATGAAGACCGAGGCAATTTACTTTGAGGTGGTGGCAGGTCAATGGCTGCCCTGGAGTCTGGCACTAATGAATTATTGGACAAGGTGGCCCCTTAGGCGAAGAGTTTCTTTTAACTAGGCCCACAGATGGTCATGATCAACAACAAGGTTTTTTAAACAACATGTAATGGGTATGAAGAAAACGACCTTAACCACCCCCTGTCCAGCTCAGATCCATGGCTCTACGAGATCGCACTGTACACAGGGGTAGGTTTGCATCTTGACATATCAAGACCTTTGGTCACTTCCCCCTTCGAACTATGCTGAGCAAGAGTAGGAGTGATAGGAACGCTTGTCAGGGCAAGATGGGGTAGTTTTGTTGGGTTGGTCTCAAACCACTTCCATCAGTCCCTCGACCCGGCAGCCAAACACCTTTTTTGCTGCTTTCTGCCTTAGACCTATAAACCAAATCTTGCCTCAGGCAAGGTAGGTCAGGCCTGTGTGTTTGAGGAGCTTGATAGCCTAGTGGGTATCACGTCCATGAAGGAAGCAGTGGGTCCCGGGTTCGAATCCTGGACCATGTGGGATTAATCATCCCTGGCTCTTCAATCCGTCACATGGGACAGTAACCATGGTACCTTGTACCTTGTGCCTTTGCAAGGGCAAGTAAAAGACCCCATCCAAGTGAGGAACATGAGTAGTTTGAGATGGCCTCTTCGGTACTTACCAGAGCCAATAATGCTTTGGCTTCGGCCCTGATGGAAAAGTCGTATACAATTACAAATACTTGTTCCATCATCCCTTGATCCGGCGTTCATCACTGCTTTCTGTCTAGGACTACAAACATGGATCTTGAGTTGTGCAGCAATAACATGATGGAAAATTAAACTGATTGGTACCTCCACCTCCACCAACTCACATCACACAAAACAGTTCATCGTCCTCTTGAATGATGAAAATTATTCCCCCCCCCACATGTTTATCAAAATCTGGATGCAACAAATCCCTTTTCAGTTAAGCGAATGCTGACAAAATGGAACATGTCACAGCACAGCTTTAATTTCGAATTCAGTGACACTGCCATCATAGTTGGAAACCATTTAATAACTTTGAACTGTCGCTAACGACATTATTGGAAGCTGTAGAACTTCCAACGGTATGTTTGATATGGACATCTTTCAACTTTTAACAGAGTATCTAAAGGGAAGTTTCTGTCACTAGATCTGGGATGATGTCAGTCAGAAGACCTTGCTTTGTGAGTGCTCCTTTTGAACTGGTGTCACAGACTGCACCGGGAATCGAACCCGGATCTCCTGCATGCAAGGCAGGCATTCTTCCACCAGGCCAAAAGTCCGGACGTAAGGCTCACACCTCCTAAATGTACCACATTCCTCCCCCTCTTACCTTTGAGATCCTTAACCCGTTACGACTTATGGTAGCTATCACATCTGATCAGACTCCCTCTGTTCAGAGTGATCCATGCTTTAAGGCAGAGATAGTCAAAGCCAAGATGAGAAAGGAAAGCACCTTCGCTGACAATGCCAAATGTCGCAAACCACAAGAGGATCGAACCCGAATCTCCCATGTGCAAGGCAGGCATTCTTCCATCAAGCCAAAAGTCTGGACGTTAGGCTCGAGGGCCTAACACCTCCGAAATCTACCACACTTCTAATGAGCTGATTTGTGAGTGGCCCTTTTAAATTAGTGTTGCAGACCACACCGGGAATTGAACCCAAATCTCCCGTGTGTAAGGCAGGCGTTCTTCCATCAAGCCAGAAGTCCGGACGTTAGGCTTGAGGGCCTAGCACCACCGATATCTTACCACACTGGCAATAAATCTGTGTCGACTGCATTCTCTATCTTCTTAAACTACAATAAACCAGTTAGTCTTCACAAGCACTGCGACAGCACGGATAAACTGCCATGAATATTTCATCCGTAATTCCATTCCGTCATCAACTGTGTTTCATTTCTGCAGTTTAAACGACATTAAAATTCACAGGAGATGAGCTAATTGAGTCCGCTTTTATCAGGTTTCGGTTCTGCTCGTTCGCAGTGAGTATGTAGTGTGATAATCGAGATTGTATGGAACGATAGAGCGAAGTTGTGGCTTCATAATATCAAGAGCTGCTTCAGGATTTGGATTTGGATTTGTAGTAGATTTTTCCATCAGGGCCGAAAGCTGTGGTACTGAGATGGTTGGAATGGAGAAAGAGAGAAGGAAAAGGGCCAAACAATTCTTTATTTCTATTTTTATTTCTATGTATCCATCAGGGCTGAAGCCATAGCATTATTGGCCCTGGTAAGTATGGAAGAGGCCAGCTACTCATGTTCCTCACTTGGATGGGGTCTTTTACTTGCCCTTGCAAAGGTACAAGGTAGAAGACACCAAGGCTTACTGTCCCATGTGACGGACTTTGTACAGGGACCTGCTCGAGATTGAAATACTGCTCTGGTTTGCATCATAATTATTCATTTCGTACCAGTGTGATTTGTAGTATAGTTTCAACCTCAGTGGACTCAAGTTAATTTGCATATTATGCAAAATGTGACCCGCTCAACCAAAAGCAGGCACTTGTCGCAAGTGATCATCATTGGTCATCAGTTTATTCAACTGTTATCACTGCTGTCCATACAATTGTCAACCTGCCGAGAGGTACATGTACATTTCAGCTACTGTGTTGCGACAAGCACCTGCTTTTGCTGGAGCGGGTCACAAATTCTGATTGAAGGATTCTGGCTGTTCCATGGCTAGTTGAAACAGGTCAAGCAATGGCTCTGCAGCACCAGTCGGCACCTGCCGATAAGGTTAGTGGCCAAACGAACATGTTACAAAATAGCCCAGAACCTTGTGCCATCCATCCATCCATTCAGGGACACAATCTGAGAGCCAAGAGCGAGAACCTAATTTAAGAGCCAAGAGCCAAAACCTAATCTGAGAGCCAAGCTCAAATTGTAGTCTTAGAAAATTTCCGTTCCAGTTGGATTCTATTGGTAACAGTTGCTACCATTTCGTTTCTTCATCAACATCGATTTCATGGGAGGGATAAGTTATTGACATCAGTGCCTACGGCAGACGTAATGTCGTTGCTCCCACAAGGAAAGATTTTACGTCTTCGTTAAAATGCATTTTTCATCATCTACAAAACCCTGCAAACCTGCTGCTCGAGGTGTTGAAAAGTTTCCAACATAACCCGAAACTATGTACATCATTTGAATTTATCGCAAA
Source organism: Notospermus geniculatus (assembly GCA_002633025.1). NCBI lineage: Eukaryota > Metazoa > Nemertea > Pilidiophora > Heteronemertea > Lineidae > Notospermus > Notospermus geniculatus. The sequence continues at coordinate 48,081 of NMRB01000107.1, forward strand.
ACGATGTCATCAAGTTAAGCACAGACACGGGCTGTTTTCATTCCATTTCTGTAGCGACGACAATTTCCTCAAAGAAATAAACGCCAGTTATCGCACCAGAACGTTGGATAGAGCCAGCAAATTCAATTGTGACTCAGCAAGCTGTTAGATTATCTGACAGCGTTGACCCACCCTATGAATAGCGAGTGAGATAATGGTTGGCCAGGAAATTGTCACCCGCACAGGANGTGGGCAACACACACATCGATATGTCACACTGCCGCCATGTTTTGACTCGGTGCACAGCGCTGCCACCAGAAAAACTCGGTGCATGCGCTGACGATTCTCCACGGTGCTGATGGAAACATACAAATATAGATACAAAATCATTAGGACAACTGGCCCTTTCCCTCTGTCTCTTTCTCCATTCCAACATGTCCTACCATCTCAGTACCTGACAGCGTTCTCCGGACACCAACTGCTCTTTTTATTCTTCCTCTCTCCATGTCTTTATCATCGCCATCTCACTTGCTCTATGTTGTTACGACATTACCAATTTTTTTGTTATTTTTATTGCCAAGGGAAACGTTAATACAAACATGATAAACAATGACAAATTCATGTGAAAAACAAGACTTATCATGACTCTTGCATATTTTATAACAAAAGTTTCAGAGACCTGTCAACTGAATGTTTTTTTACTCTTGTCTTGATCTGATAATTACACTTTAGGACCAAAAATTTATTGGTGTCAGTTTTTTTATGTTATACAGCATGCTCACATTTTGCAATCCATTCTGTCTTTTGTTCACCTGTTACCCAAACTCACATCCTCAAATGTCAGGCCCGACGCTGAAGCCTGCAGCACACGTCACCACTTTCGTTGCTCATACAGGCAATTTTCGTGGTCGCCACGAAAATGGCCAAGTGTGCTGTGGCTGGCAATGACCACTCACCATGGAAATTCTGTGGTGACCATGAGTTGCCACAAGTTGCTGAAAATCAAACCGGTTTGATTTCTCACCACGAAAATTGCTCATAGTTGCCAGTTGTGGTGGTGCCTGGCCATCAGCAGCACACGAGCCCTCTGAGTGGTGACGTCTGCTGTAAACTGGCAACCGCCACAAAAACTGCCGAGCAACGAAAGTGGTGATGTGTGCTGCTAGCTTAAGAGGACCTGATTTCTTCAGGATGCTGAACAGTGTTGACGTCGCCCTTGGCACTTCACAGCAATATCAACAATGCTGGTTGACCTACATTTTCGAACTTTGATTCTTGGTGAAGGACGAAAACTGGCCCCCCAACGAGTGAAAGGAAAGGAAGTAGACAGCTTTGCAGGGGTTTCAGCCGTCAGTAAATTTGAGCCGCGCTTTAGTTGTCTGGAGGAAGTCACTGAGACAGGGCTACAGAACCTAACAAGTCATAAAGAAGGTGGTGGGCAGTGGTTCGGGTATCCGACTAGCGATCAGAGGGTCCCGGGTTCGTATCCCACTGTGACATGTGACTTCGGGCAAATCTCTTTGCCTTGTGGGCCTTCCTCCACCCAGGTGTAAAAAGGGGTACTGGCTGTAACTGCTCAATGGTGTGAATGAGCGCTCATCTGAGTTACTGAAAGGTTTCAGGATAGACTGGGGTTAAAGTGTAAAGTCGGATGAGAACCTCTACCCCTAGAGCCACGATGATGTAGTGGTTTGGGTCTCCGACTAGCAGTCAGGTCCCAGGTTCGAATCACACTGGGCGTGGTGAGACTTTGGGCAAGTCTCTTTGCCTCACTGGCCTCTCTCCACCCAGGTGTATAAATGGGTACCGGTCGGAAAAACTCAGATTGTAGCGCTGAATGAGCAGCTCATCAGAGTTCTACTGAAAGGTTTCAGGATAGACCAGGGTTAACGTGTAAAGTCAGATGACACCACTGTTGATATCAGACTACATCCCAAACTTTTACTTTTGTATGAGGAATGTAGTGGATGAATTTATTACACTACCCTTTCTATAGAGGTGGGGGCTTTGCTTTCAACAAAGTGGCTAAAAAGAAGTCTCGATATATCATCATCCCCGAGTCGTCTACAAACTCCACATTTAATCACATCATAGTCATTGTATCAGTTTATTTAATAACCAGACACAATTATCTCACAGTACAACAAACCTAGTGTAGAGTGTTCATTCACCAAAACCAACATATCAAAAACACATTAGCATGGTTATTTTATTACGGAGAAAGTCAATTCTATTTCCTCTACCCTGGGGAACTTGGATACATACTATTATCTGTGAGGTACTCTATAATGGACAAGATACGCTCGTCTCCAGGGTCTCTTTGTAAACAGGGAGGCAGCAAGCCAAGCAAAGATAGAACGAGCAACTCGCATGAAACTTGATTACCAAGATCAGGGAAGATATGAGGGGAGACAGAATATTTTTTCTTCAAATAAGGATTACTCAGACGCAGCATTTTCTAAGGCGTGGAACCATTCTTTTTTTTCATTGGGGATTATGTAAGTGCACAAGGGGGTACTGGAACTTGAGGAGCGCTTGTGATGTAAAGCCCCTCTGAGACAATACGCCTATTGTAACTGCATGAGGGTGCACTGGAACTATTAGAAGAGCTTTGGAGCTAGCCCCTTTTGAGACTGGAACTTGTGGAGGGCTGGGGAGGTAAAGCCCCTTTGAGACAACAGCCCTACTCTAACTGCCGGAGGGTGTGTTGGAACTATTGAGGAGAGCTGGGCAGCTAAAAGCTCTTCTTCCATGAGGAGTCCTGATAGTCTGATGGTTGTCAAGTTCGCTTAGCAAGCGGTATGTCCTGGGTTTGAATCCAGCCCGGGCCAGTGGGATAAATCATCCCTGGCTCTTCAATCTGTGGACAGTAAGCCATGGTGTCTTATACCTTGTGTCTTTGTAAGGGCAAGTAAAAGACCCCATCCAAGTGAGGAACATGAGTAGCTTGAGATGGCCTCTTCCTTACTTACTTACCAGGAACAATAATGCTTCGACTGTGATGAGAAAATAGAATACAATATGATAAAACAAGCTTCTCACATTTGTGTGTGGCTTTTTAGTGCTCGCTTTTGCCTGCTACCACCAGCAGGTGCTGGACAGGACACCAATGTTGCCTGCAAAACCATGATTCGTCACCAACAAGTCGCACAATTAGTCCCTGGTGTATTGTGAGTACCAGTCGCCCATCAAATTGATGACCAAGCTAAACGTGCTTAACTTCCAGTTCTGAGCCAAACACACCAGCCACTAGGCGATAAAGGAAGTCTTCCATTACCCTTCAGCTGGACTCCCAGAGATTCCAAATCCGTCCACTCTGAGAACAATGGGGCACCTCCACAAATATCCATGTGACAGTGCAGCAAGCATTCGACCTTGATTTCGCCCTGTCGCAGCCAGCTAGTGTAAAGCCCCATTTTCGCAGATTCCGCCGTGATTTGTGGCAAGCGGTATCCCAATCCACAGTAGTGGAAACGGACCTTATAGGACACTGTGACATGATGTCATTGCTTTGTTTTGTCACCAACATGTTAACATGTGATGGTCTTATGCCTCTGCTGCCGTCTGCCGGTGGTAGGTGCATCATTATCGACCACATTTTGCATGCCCAAGTACTATTTCCCGCAGACTACCACAAAGGATATGGGACCTCTTCATCATCTTCAACGAAGCACTTCATCGGCCACAATATGCAGGTGTACCTTCCTTGATGCGATACCACCAATTTGATTCCAGTGGCAATTTTCTTGGCATCCGGCATTTGCCCCTCAAAGATGAATCATTGGCTTCTGTGTGAATTACAGATCCTGCCTCGTCTTGTTGTCAAGACAACAGACACAATATACAAGATTAAGATGTGGACGTGCACTAAGGCTACCGATCTTGTGCGGCAGCTTCGTCAAAGTTGGGAGCAGTCTTCTCAATTAATTAAAGAGATGCGTTGCTTAACTGGATGTTTTGGCAAATACCGTGGAAACCATTCTGTGTAATCCTCATAATTTAATGGGAGGCAACGAGCTGTTTGTTCATGCCCATCTCACTGGGGATATAGCCTAATGGTGCAGTGGTCGTCGGCCTCATGACCGAGAGGCTGCATGTCGAATGCGTTGGTCACCCATCCAAGTACTAACTGTGCTCGACGTTGCTTTACTTCAACCTCGGAGGTCAATGGTGCCAACCAGGAGGCCATAAAGGAAATCCTCCACGGCCGGCAGGTTAGGCCATCCCATATTGTAGCTGTAAAGGGTTTAATGCACTACATATTCCATGTCGTTCACACTCTACCCACATCATACATTTTGCTGACACTGCTAAGCTTGACTCTCACCTTTAGTTGTCTAAAAGGCTCTCTCCATCCGTATCATGCGCACACGTAAGATTTTTTACGAAGGGCATTAAATGATTGCGCTACAAGGCCTGCTCCAGGGGGTCTGGGGAGTTCTTCCCCACAAAATGTTTAAACAAAATGCTCCAAGGTGTGATTTCTGGCCAATTTGACCAGATGGAGAATCTGTTAAGAAAGACACCGAGGTCATATTCCAGAATTCTGAACATAACATGGCAATGATTTGAACTCTTCAGCTGAAGGTATAGCTGCAACTGACCAATAGGAAGCAGAAACCAGACCATCCGACCAATCCCGACAAAGATAACAAAGCAGCCTCAGAGAGCATCGTACACAGGACATCTTGACTCTCCACACAGCCATAATTTAATTGTAACCAAGTAACCACACAATATCCCACATTCTTGTGTATTGATTACCTTGGTAACGCACTACAAGTCGCAATCCCCAACACTAATAGCGACAAGGCGCTAGAGAGGAATTCTCATTTATAGGCAAATGTGGTAAACTCAAACAAAAAGGCAATTTCGTCCTGGCTGGCTAGATATGTAGCCTATTAAGCTAAGAAGGTAGACTCATGCATTTTATATTATATCAGAGGGGCTTCCATTACTGAGGTTCGCCCCGGCCTTGATTTGACAGCGCCTTATGCAGTGCCATGTACATACACCACTAGCATGTTGTTGTCGTTGTAAACAGCTTCAAGTGGTGGAGTGTTGACATGAGGTTAGACTCTTAGGTTGTCAACAAGACATTGAGGACCAAAGAATCCACATTCACCAGAACTATCAACACCAACAGCAGCACCTGGGCGTAGGAAAGACTTTACTGCCGTTGGATGCCACAACTTGTTAGTGGTCCTAGAACGACAAAATCTCATATAGCAGAAGTATACGCCACAACGTCATCCATAGTGACACAAGGCTGTGGCCTACATCTGTGACGTCAAATTTTGTGATGTTCTAGGACCACTAATGGGTGGCTTCGAACAGCAGTAGCCTACTCTCCCATTGGCAGAATACAAGTGGAGGAGGGGGAGTTGGCAACTTCGGTGGACTAGTGACCTCTTGCCTGATTGATGGCCATTGTGGTGACCACTGGGTCCTGGTGATCTTGAACATAACAGGATCAATTCACATGATCTAACATGATGGCCGCCAGCTCCTTTTGGTGTCGACTGCTAAGTCTCCAACATGTAGGCAAAACATGCTACCATGTATCACAGGTTAGGCCAGTGCTACGACTGGCCCACGAGCCTCTCCGAATATGAAAACGATTAAAAACCGCTGTTCTATTGTCAGCCAAATGTCAAATTCTTTAATAATTTCTTCTGATTAGTGAGCACAATGACACAAACGGCACAATTATCCTGCCTAACACTCAAATAACAAAAACATCAATAGACGATCGAGATTGATCGAGATCACCCTCAAGCAAGACATGAAAATGCTAATGTTGTATTATTAATAAATAACAAGTTAGCATTGATTTTGGAGGCAAAACAATCGCAAATTGTCTTGAAGCTCTTTTCGAATTCAGAAAGAAGAACGCAAGATCTTTCTAGAAATACAGATATTGAAATGAAGAGGAAACAGTCGGAGACAAAAACTTGGATGGTTGGTGGCAGCCATCTTGGATATTTGCCAACAAATTTCATCTCCATTCGGTACGGCCACCCTAGTGAGCCACTAGGCAGCCTTGTGGTTATCACGTCCACTCAGTAAGCAGCAGGTCCTAGATTCGAAAACAGCCTGGGCCATTTGGGATAAATCTTCCCTGGTCCCTAAGTCCACTGCATGGGCGGGACAGTAAGCCGTAGTGCCTTGCACCTCCTGCTTTTGCAAGGGCAAGTAAAAGACCATCCAAGTGATAGGAACAGGAGTAGCTTCAGATGGCCTCCTCCGTACGTACCAGGGCCAGTGATGCTTTGGCATTGCCCCTGATAGAAAAATCCAATACAAATTTCATCCTCATTTGGTACAGCCACCCTAGTGAGCTCATTTGATTGTCGAGGTTTTCAGAAGTTTCATTCAAAGGGCTGCGAAGAGCCAAGAACATTGTTCCCTTGAACCCACACCGCTACATTCGGAAAAACAAACTACGGTCTTCCGGTTTCAAGCGGTTTTCCCCACTGGGCTATGCGGCTCGCTATGTGGTCACATTCCTTATGCAGCAAATCAGACGGCATGTCCATCACATTCAATTCCCCTGAAAGAAATCCCTGACAGGTAATGCGGTCACCGCTTAGGTTACGGGAAAATTGATTTCCGACCTTATGGCTGGTTTTGTCGTATTGGCTATCACTTGACACAGCGTTGAACGTGTGGGTCGATTCATGATGCTGCAAATCTGATATGATCCATTCATAAGACACGTAGCATGATGTTGTTGTCACACTCAAAAAAAGTTAAATTTTGGGTTTATAGTCGGAGATTTCATCTGACTTTACATTTTAACCCCAGTCTATCCTGAAACCTTTCAGTAGAACTCAGATGAACTGCTAATTCAGCGCTACAATCGAGCATTTCCGACCGGTACCCATTTATACACCTGGGTGGAGGGAGGCCAGTAAGGCAAAGAGACTTGCCGAAAATCTCGCGTCACCGTGCAGTAGGATTCGAACCCGGGATCCTCTGACCGCTAGTCGGAGACTCGAACCACTACACCAGTGTGGCTCGTTTAAGTTCAGCCCCATTCACCTTTTGTTTCTGCTCTGTCCCTCTCTGACCTTGCATTTTCGTCAACGACGTAGGCTCACATCACGGCAGCCTGGCAGTCCAAACAGAGACCTCCCTCAGTTCCATATTCTGAAAGGATCTGCTGTTGGGATGAGTGACCGCTCAAGATAGTGAGGACATATCGATCACAGTCATCGTATAGCTGTCAATGGCGCAGTATCCCAGCACCCTCTCGATAACACCTCATATCATGTACCTTCGCTGCTAGACCATCACACTCAATTCACACCGCCAGGTGACTATTGACAGCTTGCTATTCAATAAGTCAAATACATGACATACGGCTTAGTGATTTGGTCGGAAGGTTGGATTCTGGGTAGAAGGGATGGATAGGCATAAGACGATTATGACATCTTGTTTCAGGGAGAGTTGATGGTCCACAAGGAGGTCCTTCAAGGCATAGGCAAGCAATCATCCTAAGGAAGGATCGCCCGGCCGATCCAAATCGACCTTCACGATGACTACAAGGTTAGTCTTTAAGGAGGTCGTATCATATTTCAAGGAAGGCTCAAGGTTCCTCCCTTTCCCATTGACTTCCTATCGCACGGAGTTTCATTCAAAGCATAAAGGCCCATTTCCACATGAGCGTTTCACGCTGCGTGATGCGTCAAATCTTTCGTTATTTTCCGCCACTGTGCTTCCAAACAATGGGCGAAGTGTCAAAACGCGGCGTAAAACGCTCATGTGGAAACGGGCCTTAAGGTACGTGATCGTGTTTCACGGAGGATCAAATGCCTGCCTGATCCTAGTCGACTCTCCACCACCACAAGGTTGACGTTCAACTTCAAGGCATATAGTCATCGGCCATGTTTCGGAGAAGGTTGAAAGGGTCCTTCCAGTCCCAAATGAACTTTCGACCCCATGACAAGGCCCTGGCTCTTCACGTCAGTCGCATGGGACAGTAAGCCATGGTGCCTTATGTAGGCCTACCTTCTGCCTTTGCGCCTTTGCAAGCGCAAGTAAAAGACCCCATCCAAGTGAGGAACATGAGTAGCTTGAGATGACCTCCTCCGAACTTAGCAGGGCAAATAATGCTATGGCTTCAGCCCTGACGGAAAAATCTAATACAAATACAAAAGACACACTTAGAGGGATGATTCAAGGTAAATGGCAAGCGATCATGTTTCATCGATGATTCTCATGTTGATGTTGAAGGTCATTGATCATGTTTCCGAGAAGGCCCTCCCGGCTGACTTTCTACTATGATGACAAGGGGTTGAGGGCACAGTGAAATCAATCACGTTTTAGGGCTCTCTCCATCGCACTTGAATTTCTACCACAAGAAGTGTCCTTCAAGGCATAAGGAAAGGGATCATTTTTTCAGGAATGGGTAGAACCCCCAACTGATCCAAGATGACTTCCACGATGACCACAAGGTTGGCATTCCAGAAGGTCGGCGATCATTCTACCACGCGAATTTTCCCAGCTGTAAGGGTGCCAGTACAGCTCATTTGATCTCCCAAAGCAATCAAAACATTGCTCGGAGCAACATGGAGACAAAAAGTGGTAACTTCCTGCAGTCGTTCATCTTGACTTAACATACAGCTTAGTTGAAATTAGGCGGCGCAGATGCAGGGGAGATGGCAGTGTTGGCTGTGTAGCCCCCAACCAGAGCGGTCAAGCTTGGTTGTGCCCATGGGATTATGGTTGGGAGCATTATATTGTTGTAGTTGAGCAATTATGTGTGGAAGTATTTTGGTGGGAGAGGTTTCGTTCTGGACCTTGAACGAGGAGGTTGCATATATGGTTGTGTTACTGCTGAAAAAGAAGTTGGGAATAAATCGATGATCATGATATATGGCCTCTGTACTGACCAGCAGCTTGTCGTTACAGCTGCTAAGGGGTTACAACCATCTTGCATTAACAACCCACAACCAATCTTTTAAAGCAATCACACTGGAGCTTAGAGAGAGCTTACCTTGAAATTGAAATAGGATTACAGTTGTTGATAGCGGTTTCCCCAACTGAGTGACTTTACGTTTCACTCCATGCACCTGACAATCTGGTTTGACATGTTCATCGGGGAAAAATGTTTGTGTCGATAGAGGAGGCTGAAGAGCAGTCAAGAGTCTCGAGAACTGTATCTCGCCCACATCCTACCTGGGGCCCATCACTTGGGCGGAGGGGATCTTGAGGGCACAAGCCCAAGTAACCCCAGAGCTGAAGCTGAAGGTGTTTTACTAGCCCACTAACGCACAATGTGTAAATGTCGTCTAAAGTGTACCCAGGTTACAGGGTTAGGATGGTTAGTGGTTAGGGTTAGGGTCAGGACTAGGTTTAGGATTAGGGTAGGGATCAGTGACAAGGGTTGGAGTTAGGGTTAGGGGCTCAGGCTAGGAATTAGCGTGTAGGATCAGGACTGGACGACATTCACCCATTCAGCCCCACTAACCCATCCTGATATTTGGGGGTTCTCAACCCTCTTTGCCTAAATGATTGCACAAACATGAGGTGGCGTAGGAGCGCTAACATTCAAGACCGATAGCACTTATGCATTTCATGCTTGGCAGTAAATTCTCCCCCCCCCCACGACCACCTGCTGCCATGCAGTGGGCGCATCCGAAAATTGCAACAAAATCAGGACAAGTGTGTTTGGCGGCCGCCGACCTGCCGCTTGTCAAGCAGACCTGATAACCATTACACCATCAGGACTCTACCTAAGCGTGGATCACAAAACGCAAGTTCACCTTCCCTCTAATTGATATGCATGAAAAACTGATATTCCACATTTATTTTGAACCATCAAGGGTAGGGCACAAATAATATTGGTTTTTTATCAAACTGTACCTAATTTGAAAATATTCAAGCCCGAGGCAGAAAACAGAGACGACTAGACTTAAAAGAAACATAAAGGGCACGGGATCTAAAATAGTCACAAAATGTTGTGTGTGTGTTTCCTTCCTATTAGGCTGCCCCCCGTGTTGATACAAGGTGCAAGTATATTAAATTTTAATAGTGTTTTGAAAGTAAAAGACTCCAGATCTGAATTTGTGTTGTTGTTCATATTTACAAGTGCGTTATTTTTAATCACGATCCATTAGATCGGCTCCCGAGGGCCTCACGAACAAACTTCAGCCCTGAGGGTGCAGACCACTCATATTTAAGATTAAATAAACTTGTGATACATAAACTAAAATTACCAATTGAACAAGTCCGAAAAAAGCCTTTGAAGCCAATTTTAACCACCTTCAAAGGGTCTTCCAATGCTGCAAACCATGGCTATGGTTACAAATGGCAACAGTGTCAGAAAAAGCCACCCACAGATCATTTTTTTAAATTATGAAATTTCAAAGACAACTGAATGCAGATGAATCAGCTCTTCCAAGATTTTTCCATATTTGTTAAGTCCTAATGTTTTAAAGAAGTCAAGTACAGTTTTAACATGCTCGTTAAGGAACTGGTTTTCCGGGTTGGTTTTGATGAATTCCTCTTTGCTTTGTATAAATGGCAATGTACTGTTACAGAACCTGTAGCCATGACTACCCTCACCCAATGCCAGTGTACACTGACATGCCAGTGTACACCAAAGTGACCCTGGATTGACACTGAATTGACACTGGCAGAAATGAGAACACTGGACCTGCACCAAAAGAACACCGGCCTCCCAATGTTTATGACACTAAAACGACACTGGGAAGTATGGAAGACACCAAACCAGCACTGGGAAAACTTGCATTACTTCACGGCAACACTGGAATTGTACTGGGACTTTGTATGTGTACAAATCAGTACCATGAAGGCGCACCAAATTGACACTGTTATAACTTGGTATATTTCTCTTCATAATTTCCACACTGGCGTAACACTGGAAAGATTTAGTAATTTTATATCTCCACTCTGACACTGGGATAGCACTGGCAGAATTTTCCCAGGCCCAGGTGGAATCGGTCAGTGGTGCGCAGCCTTAACAACAACCACAATCAAAAATAGCACCTGCACTGAAGGAGTGCCAAATGTTTCTGTCAAATTTTATCATAAGTACAGGTTTGTTCTGCATCAAAGATCGATTTCCACCATTTTCCTATAGGCCCTTCTACTAAGATTCATTCTAAACAATCCATTAGGACTTTGGTTCGTTTTGAGAAGTTCTGCAGAATAATTGAGTTTGTTTCCCAACTAGGCCTAGTCTACTTCAGGCCCACATGATACTGGTATACAGAGTCCACTACTACTGTAGTGCACTGCAGAATTTATACGGAGCCTACATTTAGGCCAATATGTAGCCTGATTCTAAACGTTGCGTAATTCTGGTCCTTTTCAATCTCAATTTAGTGCGACCATTATAGCCTAAACTTAGAAATTTCACTTTTCATATTTTGATTTTTTTCAATTGGGAGAACACTGGGCTGCCAGGGTCACTTTGGTGTCATTCCAGTGTACATGTAGTTCCAAATATTTAAATTAGCACACCAGAAAGACACCAAGTACCAAAATGACACTTGCATTCTGGTGTAATTTCAGTGTCCACCTGCCATGAGAACAGCAGTGGCTCCCAGTGTCATTTTGGTACAACCCCAGTGCTACCCATACCAGCATACCACACTGGAGACACTGGGATGCCAGTGTCACTTTGCTGTCTTTCCTTTTCTGATTGAAATATGTTGATCTGTCACTGGATTGGAATGACAGCACCACTGTCCACACTCGATCCCAGTGCATTTGGTGCAACCCCAGTGCTCCCAATATCAGCAGTGCTAAAACAACAATGGAGACACTGGCATGCAAGTGTCTCTTTGGTGTGTTCCAGTGTGCTAATTTAAATATTTGGAACTACACTGGAATGATACCAAATCAGTACCAAAATGACACCAAGTCAGTACCAAAATGACACTGGCATGGGCTTTATGATTTATGGAATTGCACTGGAATGACACCAAACTCGCACTGGCACATAACACCAAAACCGTACCAAAACAACACTGGAAAGACACTGGCGTAGGGTGAGGGTACCTTCATAAGTGTCCCATTCATGACTTCTTCCTGTCGTGAATATGGCATATGGTGTGACGAGGCTGGGTCCCAGATGATCATCCATCAGTCCACACACTCAGCCTCAACATGACTCAAGGCCAAGAGCCTTGGCACCTTCTATAAGTCCTTGTATTTGATTTTTCCATCAGGGCCAATGCCAAAGCATTATTTGTCACTGTAAGTACGGAAGAGGCCAAGGTACAAGGCACCATGGTATACTGTCCCATGTGATGGACGTGCAGAGGCCATCCCAAGCTACTATGTTCCTCACTTGGATGGGGTCTTTTACTTGCCTTACTTGCCCCTAATACGAAGTACTCCTCACTTGGATGGGGTCTTTTACTTGCCCATAGTACGAAGTACTCCTCACTTGGATGGGGTCTTTTACTTGCCCATAGTACGAAGTACACCTCACTTGGATGGGGTCTTTTACTTTCCCCTAGCATGAGGCACAAAACACCATGGCTTGCTGTCCCATGTATGGGACGTGATGGGACGTGAAGAGCCTGGGATGATTAATCCAACATGGCATGCATGGCCCAGGATTCAAACCCTGGACCTGCTGCTTGATCAGTGGTAATCGCCAAGTAAACCCAGCGCAGAGAAAATAGAAGCTGTACTATCAAAAAGGTTAACGTATATCAAACGTTTTACAGCAATCACAGCTCCATTGTATTGTTTCAGCAAGGTGATGCCAACGGCACAGTGACATTATCCCTTGACACCAAACATACACAAAATGCAGGGTGATAACTTCCTTAGGGAGGAAACGTAAGTTGGCTATTGTGTCTCCATTTCCAGTTGCTTAGGCCACACTTTTTTATTTCTTTGGTTTACGGATTTTTTCAGAAGGAACTGAATTTCGGAGGAGGGAAAAAAATAAAAATAAAATGGCCCAATGGGACCCGAGATGTTGCTTTACCTGGAAGCAAAAAAAGATCGTGTACTCTTGCATGTCATGGCAGTGTAAAGCAGAGTGCACGTGCATTCAAAATCTATTTTTTTGTGATTTCCATTGAAAAAAGAATCAAATCGATGATACAGGTGATACAGTTTTATTCTTTTATTTTCTCCGATGATGTCTTTGACATTGTGAGTGAAGTCGGAGGAGAAAAAAAAAAAATTGGTCCAAAAATCTCATTTTATTTTTTTTTCCATTTTGGCAAAAATCAACGTCGGAGGATCCGTAAACCAAAAAATAAAAAATACCGTGCTATTCGCACTTAAGACCCCTCGGCTGTGGGTGTAAATTGAATTATGTGTTCATTGAACGTTGCATGTGTGACGCTTTAATTTAACTGAACGTGCTAGAGCGGTAACGTCCTTTTCGCAAAGCGCCCCTGGTGGCCGAATGGAAAGTCCGATTCGGCCGTAAATCAATAGGTTCGTGGAGGACCCATACATATACCTTTAAACCCAAAATCAGGAAAATCCGACTAAATTTGAACGTGCTAGAGCGGTAACGTTGTTTTCACAAAGCGCCCCCTGGTGGCCAAATGGAAAGTCCGATTCGGCCGCAAATCAATAGGTTCGTGGAGGACCCATACATACACCTTTAAACCCAAAATCAGGAAAATCCGACTAAATTTGAACGTGCTAGAGCGGTAACGTCGTTTTCACAAAGCGCCCCCTGGTGGCCAAATGGAAAGTCCGATTCAGCCGAAAATCAATAGGTTCGTGGAGGACCCATACATATACCTTTAAACCCAAAATCAGGANGTGGCCAAATGGAAAGTCCGATTCGGCCGAAAATCAATAGGTTCGTGGAGGACCCATACATATACCTTTAAACCAAAAATCAGGAAAATCCGATTAAATTTGAACGTGCTAGAGCGGTAACGTTGTTTTCACAAAGCGCCCCCTGGTGGCCAAATGGAAAGTCCAATTCGGCCGAAATTCAATAGGTTCGTGGAGGACCCATACATATACCTTTAAACCAAAAATCAGGAAAATCCGATTTAATTTGAACGTGCTAGAGCGGTAACGTCGTCTGAATGGACAGACGGACAGACAGACGGACAGACAGACGGACAGACGGACGGACACCGCAGGGGACGACAATACCCCTCGGGCCGCCCGCGGGCCGAGGGGTAAAAAGTGTGGCCTTAGGCATCTCTAGAAAGGAGATCCGACAAGAAAGGTGAGATATTGATAGTAAGAAAGGATTGGGACTACAAACACTTGAATGCGACACGCTGATGAAAGCTATGCGATGTTTTGGTTACATGTCCCGAAAAGAAAACTTCCGATACCTCAGCCATAACAACATCAAATTGAGCTTGTAATCGCTTTCTCAGCCAGAGGCCGAATATGGTCCCTTTATGTGATATCTGTAACCATGGTAAACACGGTCATGTGGTTAACAAGTTCTTACGGTACTCCTATTCAACGGAACATGCAGATACTGCCCAGAGGAAAGTAACGGTGCCATTAAATGGTGAAAAATAACCAATAGGCTATCAAGGCACCCCATTTTGATTGAACAATCTGCTGTATTTTCATGCTAAATTTTCTGATCTTGAGTGCACGCTTCACTGAACACACCAGTACATAACCACGGTATCAAATTCATGAGGTCATTCAGTAGCAATTAACCGTTCAATACTGCATAGATTTCTCTCGAGAGGACAAGAGAATTTCACGGTCAATTTACCGTGCTTGCGAACTCTCCGGCACCGGGACGCAAAAACAACCTGCACTGCCTCCAGACCAATCGGGGAAAGCTATCCGTGTGTCGTGCGTAATGAGGCGGAAAATGAGATTAGTTGTTGAGATGGTTGGAAGATATTTACGCTCATCTCCGGGAAGGCTTTCTGACCACATAGTATTGAAAGGGACGACTTGCACGGAAGCCGACTGGTGATATCAGCTGAGAGAAACAGATCGCCCTGTTTATATCATTGTCAGCAAAGGACCGACTAACATTTGATAATATCGTACCTCAAGGTAAAATCCTTGAATTTGATTGGCCGATACGCATCACGTGGCCGTGTAACATTTTCTAATGTTACCCGGCATAATGTCACATGGATGGGCGTGGCTAAAACAAAATGGCTAACGTTTTTTCATTTGACCGCTTCGAATGTTTGAAGTCAGATATCAGGCACTCGAGCTCAGATCGAATCATATTTTGGTGTCGATTGGCGGGGTATCGGCGTATATAACTCGAATACATCAAGTGTTGTGTGGAGTAGAGGAAACAGCAGGCTAAACTGGCGTGATAAATGTAGGCCTACCTCACCGACCGGTCCGCGCTGCCTGCATGGCAAGCTCAATGTGTGTCGCATCTTGGTGACGTAATGACGTCATCGCATCTGTTGGTAGCAATGGCGCGAAATGCGCTCATCGCTTCTCTCTTCGATTGGCTCGGCATGTAGGCCTAGATTTATTATCAATTTTGGTCATCTGTTACCGTTTATAATGCAGAGGTACGATATAGAAAATGGTGCCCTTATATGTCGGGGGACAGACCGAAATGTCACCCCTCGAAAAAACATTGTTGACCTCGGCCGAAGCGGCCTCGGTCAACATTGTTTTCTCGGGGTGACATTTCGGTCTGTCCCCCTCCATGGCGGGCACCATTTTCTTAATGTTAAGTGGGACAGGACAAAGCAGAGTTGGACCATAGGCGCGGATCCAGGATTTTTGGCAGAGGGGGGTCAGGGCTGCTGAAGGCAGTTGTTGCAACCAAAACAAAAAGGTTGTTTTCACCCCAAAGTCACTCCGCTCGCAGCGCCAAATCGTGACGTTAGTTCCTCCAGTTGCCCATTGGTTGCTTTTACACGAGGTGAGGATGGTTGGTTAAAGCTGGCTCCCAGTTTGAGCCAGTTCAAGAGATTGGTGTGAGAAGAACGCTTATCCAGTGAGGGCAGAGTCTTGAAGTCTACCAAAGTTGCTGCCATCTTTTGGCAATAAGTACGGCTGACTGCTTCTATTGGATAGAATCTTGTTGAATGTTATAAAGCATTATTCGGGTAACCTGAGGCTAGTAGAACAGATCCATTTGGATGTAAACACAACAAATCCTGTTTTCTGGGGACCGACTTTAATTGGCTCGGGGTAAGGAAGGCTGCGACCATCCTTTATAGATGCAACAATGGATGTTAGAAACATTGTCAGTGGGTCCAACTTGCTGATATCTCATGATAGTCTCCATGA
This sequence comes from Notospermus geniculatus, assembly GCA_002633025.1. Taxonomy (NCBI): domain Eukaryota; kingdom Metazoa; phylum Nemertea; class Pilidiophora; order Heteronemertea; family Lineidae; genus Notospermus; species Notospermus geniculatus. The sequence continues at coordinate 64,272 of NMRB01000107.1, forward strand.
CAACATTAGTTTATGTTTCATTTGCCAACTGTTACAGACTTTTGGAAAACTCAACAAAAATTCTATGCGGTTCAAAATTCTATGCCGGATAAACGGTTAGAGGGAATAAGTCACGTAGTCAAAAATGACACCAAGGGCCGTATGCACCAACGAAGATTATCTTGAACTCAAGTTGAGCCACAATTGTTCAGGTTTGCCAGGGCATGATGTGACAATGAAAAAGTTGTGGCTCAACCCGAGTTAAAGATAATCTCCGTTGGTGCATATGGCCCTCAGAATAATTTCATGGGCCATGAAATTCACAATTTCAAAATGACAAATTTTGTATTTCAGTGAGTTACATCCCTCGATGAGCCTAGATTTGCAGTTGGCTGTATTCTAAATGGTATTCGAAGGCAGGAAAGCCACAACAGTTCTGCAAATATGCAGTTGGTAGGAAGTTAATTCCCGATGTGAGTATTTTAATAGATTCAAGATGGCAGCATTTGTTTCGCTATTCAGACAACTTGCCTGACGCGACCAGTTGGCTTTAACTCAGGAACTGAAATGACACGCCAACAAGCAGAGAAAATCTCGCTATGATTTTGTGTGAAGAGGTTAGCTATTAGACATTCAGTCTGTTTCGAGGACTTTCAACCCGAAAACAGACTCACGGAGTAATTAGTGACAGTCTTCATACTTAATTGTGTGACATGCATGAATAAATTTAACTGGTCTCAAGTGCTGTGGAAACATTCCGCCGTCATGAATATGCGGGAAGAACGCCGCTGTGGTGGAACAGGAAGTGACAAAAATGCCTTGATTGTTTCTTCGCATGTGGCAGTCAGTCGATCAATATCTCAAAATGCGATTGGAACAATTTCAATCGTTGATTGAACTCAGGTGAAGCGATGAAAAAAGGTTTTTGACTTTTGGATTTAGAGCTGTGACAAATGCCGCATTTTATCATCCGTATAGAAAATATTGGGTGAATTGATAATTAAACAGCAGGAGGAAACCAGAGTACCCGAAGAAAAAAGCGCCAAATTCTTTAGCCATTTCCAAGATGCTGACCAAAAGGGTTAACAGTACAGACCCACTGCAGGCAGCGTGCACCACAAAATGTAAAACAAAACGAGCCGAATAACTCACAAAATATTATCGATCGTACTTGCAACGTACTCCAATTATACTTGTACTTCAGGTACCTCCACTTAAGGAGTAACTACCTGTACCACATCACCGTAGACTGACGGATATGGTGAAGAAGTAGACTTCAATGGTCTCTGTCTACACGACCATAAAACGTATCCAAGGAAAATGTTGACGATGATCGTGTTGCTGATTTTTCGGAAGGATGTCACTTGATGTCGAGCTGTCGTTTTTTCTTCTGCTGGATACTGGCTTATGTTAGCAGTTGTTTGGTGTAGTGCAGGGTGGGGTCTCTGGGTCAGGAAGTGCCTGGTTTGATTCCTGCTGTTGGCACCAGACGGAAGAGAAGTCTTACTCAACTGCCTCAACCAGCCGAGCAGCTGGAAGGAGTCTTTGATCCTGGCTAGGAATTAGCAAAGGACATTTTGTTGTTAAGGGCTATGGTGGTCTGGAGCCTCAAGTATCTGCCTAGTGGTCATGAAGTCCCCGGTTCACTCCCACTGTTGGCATGAGATTCTAGGCGCTTAACCTTACTCCTACTGCCTGTGTGAATGAGCAGCCTATTTGGTCAGAAATGCTCAGATTGCAGCACTGAATGAGCAGCTCATCTGAGTTCTACTGAAAGGTTTCTGGACAGACCGGGGTTTAATATACTCTGCACAAGTTGATCAGATACTGTAAACCCAACTTGATTTTTAGCTTCACATTACTGAATTATCCATATATACGTGAAACTACAGTATATTTGCATAAGATAATTTGGAAGTACATGCAATCGGTTCTTTCATCTCAACAGTATTGGGTGCGAATGTTTTAGGAAAGTGCTGGAAAAATACCTCATCATCTATGCCATAGGGTTGAATCTCTTGTCAACCTTCAGAAAATCAGGAGCAATATATTAAAACACAATAAGCGTTTACTGCAGTAATGATCCATCACGGATGTGAATAAATTAATTATTGAATCATTGGTAAAGTTCATTAGTCCTAGGATAAAGGATGACGTAGCCTGGATGAGCGAGGCCAACGTATCATCTGAAGGCAACATCACCATAAATAATGCACAACCTCTGAAATGAGTTTCTCTATTTTAAGGCCAGGTGACTATCTCAAGGGAAGTAAATTTCTGTTTAATTTCAATCTTATGTTACAGATATTTACCCTGCCATCCAATATGGTAAAGGCAGTATTTCTGCTTGTGACCAGGGGGAGTATGTTTGATTGACATAATAACTCCCCCGTGTGCTTCCAAGTACACTGCACTGAGTGTGGAGTATACATGTCGCTATTACTGCAATGGAACATACGCCTGAGTGGAGTGAGGCAAGGGAGGCAAAGAGGCCTGCCCAGAGTCTCACGCCGACAGCAGGATTCGAAGCTGGGACCTCTTGACTGCTAGCCAGAGACCTCGAGCCGCTAGACCATTGCACTTTAGGTAGCGTTAAGCGGATTTTCAACGCAATAACCATAAATTTGTAGAGTGAAAAGAACATCCGATGAAACTGACAATTAAATCAGTAAATTTCATTTTACGGCCTCCTGTATCTTGGATGACACTTAAGAACACATAACAACTCAATTCATATCAATTCTGACAGATTACTCTCAAAGTATTGCACCCAAATTACCTGAGAAATCATTTGTTCAGCAATAATTTTGTAATTCCTTCAGAGGTATTTTAAATCATTGGCACAATTATTATTTCGAAGGGTGTTTGATGTGTTTCAAGTTACATGTATGTTTTAAGCTGCTAGAGGCAAGTTTTGCATTCAATAGACTATATCACTCCAAAAGAGCGCAGCACCTGACGGGTACTACAGCGTCACGACGTCCCGTACTCATTCCATGACATCTTGACGTGAGACGACGTCATGATCGCTGAAACAAGTGGAGGTTTTTCGAGTGACGTCACCGCGTTCAGAATGGGGCACGGGACGTCGTGACGCTGTAGGCCTAGCCAGCAACCCGTCAGGTGCTGCGCTCTATTGGAGTGATAGAGTCTATTCTATTTCGTTAACCCTTTCAGTTCAGATACTGACTCAGGTCAAGAGAGTGCTGTCTTTCTTCACACATTACCAACTATTGCAGGCACGATGTCCCGCTAGAGCGCAGCGTGATAAATGATCACGTGCAGCGTTACGCCAATCACAATGCCGCACGACGTCATCATGTCGGCGCCCACGAGAGCAACGCGACGTCGAAATGACGCAGCGGGCATGGCGGGGACATGGTCAATCAGGGCATGTATCCCATTTTCAACACCCCTGTGTCAACCGTAAAACTTTTTCATAATTCAATTTAAAGTGAAGAATCTTGTAGCTTATGATGCTACCTTGTATCCTGAGGGCAGGCAAACTGCACCGCTGTCTCGCGTTTCCAGCTGGCGGGGAGCCAAAGTTGTCGATTTTGGCAAAATGTACATGTGAGAGAGGCAAATGCATTGGAAACTCTCGCAGTAGTAAAGTAAATATAAAAATTTCATCCAAATCAACCGTTTTTTGTCTCAAAATGCGCGTTAGATGGGTCTAGACAAGTGTAGAGGCAGGCAAATGATGTAACTGTACAATGCTGCCTGTTAAAGCCGTGTTTGTAGCCCGGTCTGTGTAGTGCGTGTGGGCGTCTTGAGGCGTGGGCTTGACGTGACGTCGCGCGTGCGCAATGGATGAATGCCCGCGATAGTTGGTAATGATTATCAAGTAAAGTGTTAAATTTGTCCATCAGGGCCAGAAAGCCAAAAGCATTATTGGCCCTGGTGAGTATGGAAGAGGCCATCTTAAGCTACTCATGTTCCTCACGTGGATGGGGTCTTTTACTTGCCCTTGCAAAGGTACAAGGCACCATGGCTTACTAGCTTACTATCCCATGCAAGGGACTGAAGAGCCAGGGATGATTAATCCCATACGGCACAGGCTGGATTCGAACCCGGGACCTGCTGCTTGCGAAGTGGACATGATAACCACTGGGCTGTTGGGACACTACCCACTTCAATTCTCAAAGCGAATTTTAACCTCCCTTGCGTTAGGCCTTTCATGTGGCCAGCACTAGACTTTTATGATACGACACAGCACAACTCCATCTAGTGAAAAATTCCAATCCTCTTCATCAACTCTGACGCCTCCTTTATATTCATCTAATGGTAAATGAAAATGCCTGCTAGAAATTGACAACTTTTTGTCCGTGACGAAGAACAAAGCAACCGGCATGGTAGCCATGGTGTGGGTGCAGCGCTGGCCTACCGCATCCTAACACTAATGGATGGGTTTAACACCCACAGTTGCCACATCGTTGCTATGCAATCCACTTCATCCCATCCAGGGCAGGTCTATGAGAAAAACTCCCCTAAGTCTGTGTGGTTGATCAGAATCAAAGGTATCATGTTCCAATGTCAGGTTGCGGTCCAGCAATTGCAACCTTCATCCCATCCAAGGCAGGTCTATCAGAAAAAACTCCTCAAAGTCGCAGTCAGCACTGTACTATCAAACACCTAGTTCCAGTGTCACGTCATAGTCGATGAACATCACCTTATCCACAGCCAGTCCCCAAAAATTCGTGAAAGGGGGGTCAGTGAGGAACACCCAAAACTATTCTTCGTGCTGGCACATCAAGCATAAGACCAGCGGCAGGTCCTGGTTTCGAATACAGCTCCGGCCAAATGGGATATCATCCCTTGTTCGCGTCAGTTGCATGGGACAGTAAGATGTGGTACCCAGGGGGTACCAGGGCCCATAATCACAAAAGACCTTGAAGACTAAGTAGGGTTCTTATTTTCTTATTTTTTTGTTGGAAGGGGTGTATTTCGACTTGCATTTTTACATGAGTAAGGGCCCAAGTGCCCGTGCTTGCTCAAGAACCTTCCACGATGTTAGGCCTACACAAGAATGAAACAATCCTCTCCCCCTAGGCCTAAAATGAGTCAAAAGTATCATTCCATACATTAGCATTTCACATGGAAGATGACACCATCAAAAACTTTTCCGATAGTCGATATGATATGATATTGATGCACTTTCGCTCGAGGCAGTTCTGAGCAGAACCTGTCAAGAAATTAAGAGAGGCCAATTCGCTGCCGGCCACACTCAGATTATCAGGTAGCGAACCTTTTCATGTCCTTCGGGTTGATAACGCACATCCTCGAGAGATGTGTTATTCAGAAAATACAACCTACGCTGTGGATTTTCTTCTGATAAAAAATTACACGCGGCTAAGTTCTTTTGAAAAAATGATGACAAAGAGCCAGGGTTATTTATTTGTGTTGTAGAGACCTTGGCGTATTTGATCCCAGGATAGGCGATGATGTCACCATCTATACTATAATGGACGGTAGCCATGTTGGATTTTGTTATCAACCTGAGTTGACCTGTTTATCTGCTATACCTTGCCATGTAATGACTGTACACAGTTACGGTGGACCGGACTCTCTGCCCTATCTCCTCCTTAGTTAGGGCTTGAATCCTACGAAGAGCGGCCTATGTGTACAGTACAATAGGAGGAATGTGTTTTACTACGGAATTTTGGTTTTAAAAGTGATGATTTGCATGAAAAAGAGAGAAAATCAGATGTGTGGTGACCTGCGCTGCCATCTACAAGAACGGGAGTGACCTACATGTAGCTAGGAATGAGATGAGTGGCTGGCATTAAACAGATACCTACTAGCTCTCATGAATCTGGGTCACCTTGGCATTATGAGCTGAAGAGGTGTAATAAACCAGATGTGATGCTGCTGTTTATAAAGTGAAAGTGAAAACTCCTCACTGCTCATGGATTTGATTCCTAGCCATGAAACTGGCCCTCTCCAAACAAACTCATCAATATAAAGCAACAGACCCTCTACCACAGGATATTCAAGGACAAACACACTCCCTCAAAATGTGTTCGCCACGGGTCAATGCTAGTTACCTTGATGGGGGAACAGTGTATGTTATAATATTTGTGTGTGTATAATTGTAGGCAAGCAGGTTGAAACAGTTGAATTGGATAACATGTTATACAAAGCCACATTGAGACCTAAAGCCAGCAGCACACTAGGCAATATCTTAGTATATTGGGTCCATTCGCCAACAACGTAGTTAGTCCGTGGGGGTTGGAGAGTGGCGCGCGAGGCGATGGTGGCGCTGGTTGTCGAGAAGTGGCAATACCCCGGCTCCCTTAAAGGAGTAGCACACCAGGCGATATCACAAGCGAAGTACATTTTGTAATGGTTTTTGTGTAGTTCACCTTGCTGCCGCTAGATGGCTCCCTCCACGTCAGCAGTCAAAATACAGCTGAGAGATCGTGTACCGTGCTCCTTTAAATGTCTGTATCATCTTTAAGTAGAGCCAGTTCAAAACAGCACAAAAAATATACATGTAACTTAACTATTGATATAACATAAGTATTTGACATTTTGACAAGGAGCAAAATTTCACAAATATTCCACTAGAATTAAAAACCTCGCATATCAACATCTCATCGGATCAATTATTGATATGAAACATAATATCTTTCCCATGTCATAATATGCATCATTACAAAATACCAGTTCTGACAAATGATCAGTCAGTTTTAGTGATTTTTAATTTTTTTCCCAAAGTATCAACTCCTGATGGTAAATCGATATAAATGTATCGGCACATTGAAAACAGAAAACACATCACAAATAACCCCCTCAAATCAGAATATTCAGAGACAAAACGAACATTTAAAAAACTGTTTAAATATCATGTAAAATGTACGAGAATTGAATGTCAGCATAAACAAATTTTCAGAATTCATTTTTTTGATAAACATGCCAATCATAATGATTCAAAAAGATTTTTCCGGTTTCAGAACGCCACCTATTGTTACATAGGCTTTGTACTGTATTGTATTTGATTTTCCATCTGGGCCGAAGCCAAAGCAGTAGGCTGTTGGCCCTGGTGAGTACGGAAGAGGCCATCTCAAGCTGCTCAAGTTCTTCACTTGGATGGGGTCTTTTAATTGTCCTAAGGAAGACACAAGATACAAGGCCTCCTGGCTTATTCCATGTAGATTCACACCCAGGACTGCTGCTTGCAAAGTGGGCGTGATAACCACTAGGCTATCAGGACTATCAATCTGTAGCATGGGACAGTTAAAGCTGTGGTACCTTGTGCCTTTGCAAGGGCAAGTAAAAGACCCCATCCAAGTGAGGAACATGAGTCACTTGAGATGGCCTCTTCCATACTTACCAGGGCGTATAATGCTTCGGCTTTGGCCCTGATGGAAAAATCTAATACAAATGCCATCAGGACTCTTCAAAGTGTCACAAAACAAGACATTGAGATAGTATTCCAGTGGCACCGAGTCATTGCAATAACTAGCAAACATTTAAACATGAACTGTACACTTAATCTCATGAACTATCTTAATATAAGCAGCCAACGAAGGCCACTGAATGGAACTCGCCCCGAGGGAGGGAGCCGATTGTGAATATTCCTATTACTTGCCATATAATTAATGGCTATACGAAGCAGGAAAGAGCAACGCTGAGATTCGCGCTGACGATAAGATGTAGGACGGAGGCCCACGAGACCACCAACCCAAGATCTGCAATGAAAACTCCCCGCCATATCTATCAACTGGCGAGATATCTTGTGTTTTGTTAAGCGAGTCTTGCTCGTCGCGATACGACTACCAATGTCTTTGGTTATTTACACAAGGAGGTTTCTCTGATTCTTAGCCGTCTATCTTAATTCCGCATTCAACATTGTCAACAGCGGTTATCAACCGGATGATATCCCCCTCAACGTAGCTCCAGAGATAAAGAACGACAGCTTCTGAAGCTAAAAGCAAAGAACGTCAGTAGATTTATTTCTCCACAAATGGCTGGCGTCCACCCGTGCAGGATCCGAGGGGATGGGGGTGTACACCTCCATGATGTCTCCTCAACGTAGCTCCAGAGATAAAGAAGGACAGCTTCTGAAGCTAAAAGCAAAGAAAGTCAGTAGATTTATTTCTCCACAAATGGCTGGCGTCCACCCGTGCAGGATCCAAGGGGATGGTGGTGTACACCTCCATGATGTTCCCTCAAAATAGCTCGCAGAGATAAAGAAGGAGAGCTAAATCCAACAGCCAAGGAAGGTGTCTTCAGATTGATTTTGAAGGGACGCCGAACGAATGGCCCCCATACACCAGTGCAGGATCCAGAGGCATGGGGGTGTACACCCCCATGTTATCCCCCTCAACACGAGTCAGCTGACTTATCCCCCCCCCCCCAAGAAGGGCTGCCATAAACTAGTGCTGATACAAGAGGCATGGGTGTATGCCCACTATTTTTGGAAGACCAAAAGCTTATTGCAGGCAGCTGGGAGGAAGACCCATAAAAACATGGTTTTGCAGCCAGGATTTCACACCTCAGAGCATCCTCGGCTCGCAGGCAGGGTCTTCTCATCCACTCCCCTCCTTTAGACTGATTCCCTCCTCTCAGTTGTTTTCGAAGGGGGAGGGGTAATTAGACTGTAAAATGACCTGAGATTCACAGATAAGGTGACCTCAGAGTAGCTACCGATACTTTCCGAAATTTTTCTGAACAGGGGAAGATTCTTGCCCCTTCCATCACTGGCAGCCTTTTGCCCGCTGTGGTGGATGGACCACCTTTTCAGCGCTGCTGGATCCAGCCCTGTACAGAGTCACATTTTTCACATGCTTTTCTCCAAATTCAGGTCCAGGGAACTATCGTTCGAATGTATGAATCACATGCAAGTCTTTATCGGGGAGATTCAGAAAACTTGATGAAGACTTTGATCATGAGCGGTGGGCAATATCATGAATAATTAACCCATAACAAGAGCACTCATCTTCAATCAAAACCTCCGCTTTCAGAAAGCCCTGATCCATCAAATGAATGGCCCCGACCAGGAAGCATATCAGCTATCTCAGGTGACAGGTACACACGTTTCCGCCACACCGTTTTGACAGAGTGGGAACATTTTGATCAAGGAGGGACTCCTGGTCAATTAAGCTTTTGATGTAAGATGGTCCATGTTTGACCCGCACACTTACTCGGAGTAACATCATTACAACCTGACTCATAATTGCCAATACCACTTCCCTCGGTCGCTTGTGATGTCATGATATCGTTTCTATCAACTCGCCTCGCGATGAGGTGATAGCATTTCAAGATGGTTGCATATCGACAGACCTGATGGCAAGTTTTAATTAACGACCATCTCATCAGTGCCATGATATTGCATTATTGAATCCACAGCAGCAATGACATGTCTGCGAGCAAAGATTGCAGCGGGTGATCGTGTTTGAACGATGCCGAAGCATACTGCGCTGTTTTCTCGCACAGCGGTTCTCCGTGTTGGTACAACCCTCAGTTGCAACTCTGGCTTTACATCAATTTGCCATGGCTGCGCTGGCCAAGTTCATAGCTGTGCTGTGCTGTTTTCATGCACAAGTGGTTGTCTGTATTGGTACAACCCTCCAATCTCACTGTGGCTTCACATCAATTGCGGTGGCTGTGCCAATCATCAACCAAGTTCATATCACGTGGTTGTTTTCACACGGTAGTTCTCTCGGGTCTTGCACAGTGGTTCTCTGTATTGGTACGACCCTACTGTAGGCATGAATACATCAGCAGTCAAGTTCATCAACCTCAAGTCACCAACCTTTCAGAATTCGCTGTAACTACGTCAGCCATGGAGCCAAGTTCATCTCATGTGGGTTGTTTTCACGCACAGTGGTTCTCTTGGTACGACCCTATGGTCTCAACCACTCTGCGCCTTCACAGCATTTGCTGTGACTGCGCCGGCCATTTCTCATGCGGTCCAACTTGCAGAGCAATCTGCTGTAACTGCACCAGCCAAGGAAGGAGCCAAGTTCATCTCATGTGGGTTGTTTTCATGCAGAGTTCTCTGTTTAATGGTACGATCCTAGGGCCTCAACCTCTCCCAGCTTGCAGAGCAATTTGCTGTAACTGCGCCAGCCAAGAAGCCAAGTTCATCTCATGCGGGTTGTTTTCACGCACAGTTCTCTGTATAATGGTACGATCCTAGGGACTCAACCTCTCCCAGCTTGCAGAGCAATTTGCCATAACTATGCCAGCCAAGGAGCCAAGTTCATCTCACGCGGGTTGTTTTCACGCACAGTGTTTCCCTTGGTACGACCCTACGGTCTCAACCTCTACCAGCTTTCAGAACAATCTGCTGTAACTGCATCAGGCACTCTTTCCGATCTCATATTCATGGATTCATATGTACGCTGCCAGCGTCAGTCAATCCCGATAGAGGTATACTAGTATCACCATATCAATATTCTTCAGCATGCAAATCATTCTGACTTTCTTCAATCAGTTGACGGTTGGCGACCACAGACATTTCCAACAAAGATGGTGCACTAACAGTTCTCACCATATGATGTAAGAAGCTTGATACCATTCAATGGTTGCTGGCATACTTGTCTTAGCTGGTCAAGCGGGCCATGGGCACAAAAGCTTTTGGTAGTGTATTATCATGCCTGGACAATGAATGGCCACGAAATTATGTGGGAGAACGTGTAGGGCACCATCTTTGTTGGAAATGTAGTTCCAACGAATGCTGAATTCAAACCAGTTCTCAGTTTTCACGATCAGCACCATTACTACAAAGTTAATGAAAAATAATTCATTCCAAATGGCTTCGGAGTTGAAAATGCCACTCGATAGCGACTTCCCCTCTCATTCCCGGTTCTGTAAATCAAAATATCTCCCTCGAGATTCAGCAAAATCAGCCACAACATTCCATCAAGGAAGTGCTCTTCAAGATTCCACTCTTATTACCTTAACAGGATCCGAAGGATAAATTTCTATCAAGCAGCAGGTGTTGCGAATCTCTTTGAAGTGTTCTTTTCAATTTATAGATTTAACTGGTTCTAGTTTCTAAGGCGTGTCGTTTTCTTTGTGCTGGGAATAGAGAGAATCATAATTAGGACCAAACATGTCCACGAATGAAGCAACTAATAGAATTGAGACACGTCGTTTTGAAATTGGCAGACGCCTAATTCATTTGATGTGGAAGTGGCAGAGGGATAGCAATGAAATGTTGTATTGGCTGTTCTCACAGTATCTCATGTGAGTGACAGTGTCCATTAATTCAATGTTTCTAAGGCTCCTGTTCCATAGAAGTTCACGTTTCACTTTTCACGCGCCACGCTTCACGTTTTCCTTTCGTTCCTCAATTAAGCGCACAACGAGACACACATTACCTGTCCTGTGGCATGCTTTCTCCGTGGAACGAAAGGAAAACGTGAAGTGTGACGCGAGAAAAGTGAAACGTGAACGTTTATGGAACAGGAGCCTAAGAGCATATACTTTCCAAAATGTTATAAATTAAGCATCACCCTTTCATCAGCAAGGTTTGACCACAGGGGTTCCCCCCTTTTTGGAAGCACTGGATCTGGTCTTGTAATCTTTTTATATTGCCATATACTGGTATAAAATTTGTATGTTTCCATCAGGGCTGAAGCCGAAGTATTATTGGCCCTGGTAAGTATGGAAGGGGTCATCTCAAACTACTCATGTTCCTCACTTGGATGGGGTCTTTTACTTGCCCTTGTAAAGGCACAAGGTACAAGGTACCAAGGCTTACTGTCCCATGTGACGGATGCGAAGAGCCAGGGATGAATCCCGTATGGCTTGGCCTGGATTTGAAGCCGGGACCTGCTGCTTGCTTAGTGGACATGATAATCGCTAGGCTGTCAGGGCTCTTTATATTGAGAGGTTGAAAGTTTGACTGTACACCATCTTTGGCTGTCGGAGTGCTGCAATGGAACTAGCTGTGCCTCTTACATACGGGGTTCCAGCTTTACTTACCGGTTCGACCCAATCTTCATGTGACGAACGGGGTGACTCTCTTTGCCAACGCAGTTTCTCCAGGCTTCCCGCTTGCCTCCTGCTACATTTGCCAATGTTGTCTATCTAGAGATAATATTTGGCACTCAATACTCTATTCAAACCACTCGACTACTCAATTCCCTCCCAAATATTCCACTCCTTACGCAACGTCCGTAATCCAATGATGCTAATTATAGGAAATAGCAGACGACCACTCCACATCGTAACGACCTCACTTGTTTCTCAAATGAACTATTCATGAAAATATCGATTTTCAAAATCTCGTCAGGAGCAAAATCATTTGATTATTTTGTTACTTTACTAGATTTAATGGTGCGTTTCCACAGACTGCATATAAAAAGAAATTGCCTCGCTTAAATATGTAGATTAACTGTTCCCGTTTTACAGACCTCTCAGCTTCTGACTTATTCAAATGAGATTTCACGCATGTACATTCATTTATTTGGAGTGGTACTGGTAGTATTCCAATTTGTACTGGTTTGAAAAAACAAAATTGGATATGTCTGATTTGATGTGAATGTGGTTACAAGAGGACTTTTCTGAAATGTTTGCATGGCAGTGCAGTATACAGAATGATGCACATGGACATGTCTTTCAAAAGCCATCCTGCTTTTACTCAAAAGTCAAATACCCGTATCTCAAAAAGCAAATATTTCAAGTCGTAATAGATTTGAGCAGGATTGGAGACACTGACAGTCGCAATTTCCACAAGTTGAGCAATTGGTACTTTCTCCTTGTATTTTCCATCAGGGCCAAAGCCGATAGCAATTGCCCCTGGCCAAGTATGGAAGAGGTCACCTCAAGCAACTTGGGTTCGTTACTTGGATGGAATCTTTTACTTGTCATTGCAAACGTACAAGGCACCACAACTAACTCTCCCAAGCGAAGGACGTGAACAGCCAGGGATGACATCCCACATGGCTCAGGCTGGATTCGAATCCAGACCCTGCCGCTCACTTGGGGGACGTGATAACCACTCAGCTCTCAGGGTCTTCCTCCTTCATTTGCAATGTAGGCCCTTTGGGTTCACCAAGACAAGTTAGCACCAAGAAATTTGTACCATTGGTGCTGTTTCGAATTTGCGCTATAAGCCGTTAACTTGATCTAGGGTCTCTGTCCCTCAGTTAAGCCCTTCACGTTTAACACCAAGATATGTTTATGCTAAGAAACTGGCATGACTTTCAACCAAGCCCAGCACATCACGTACATCTTTTGCCAATATTTAGAAATACCATCAGCGTCGGCCAAAATAATGCGACTGGCATGCCAATTGATTGCACACGCAGCAAAGGACTCGAAAATAACCACATCAAAACCTATACGTCAAGAACACATGGATTGTTCTTCTCCGAACAGTATTCTCAATATCCAATTTATGCTACACGCCACAAGTTTGGGGTTTTTATGCAGAACGAGAGAGTCAAGCGCTCTCAGACAATACTCTCAGATAAGATGAATTTCAGCGTGTTCTGCTGGACGAGTGCTGTATTGGAATGCCAGAGAGGCTACGCTAGCGCTGTCACAGTTCCTCTTGACTACCTAGCNGCCCAGGGCCAAACTAAATGTGCTCCTCCACAACTGTAGGAGGTTTTTAATGGGCAATTCACCGATGCTGGTAGGGCATACGCTATGACCATTTGTACAGATACAGACTGAGATGCCCATACAGGGTTTCTGCCAGAAATTACCAGCTCACATGGTGCCACAGCTGGCACCCTCCAGTAGCGCTCTTGGGGACCTCCCTCAGAAATTCCTGCTGGCATTTGGAAGAAGTCTGCATTGCTAAGCAGACAAATGGGGGTACATACCCCTTTACCCCCTTCTTCAAGCCATGGGGGATTTGTGATACCCCCTGTACCTCTCTTGGCAGACCCTGCCAAAGACAGTCAACTTATGTGAGAAAACTCTGGCATGTGGGTTGGGGTAATTTAGTACTGCAGATGCACAGAAATAATTTTTCTGATGGTACCTTTGTTATATAACTATCTACAACCTTGCAAACTTTGTAAATAATGTCTCAATTTTAATGAGATCATAATTTCAAATATCAATTTGGAAAAAACTGTTAAACCAGTCACAGAAAATCATATCTGGCCAGGTAGGCGGTACTTTGCCAGTCCACTCCACACCCACGCACCGACGCAACAAGTCACGCCGGGGGACACGTAGGCAGATTTATGATTATGAGAAATAACTGATAACATCTCATCTATATCAAAACAGAAGATTATTTTTTCAGACAATTCCCCCCCACCCGCCTGCAGGCATTCTGTTACATACACACGCCGATACAAAGGTGACTGTATCTGTTTTTGAAGTGCCAACAATGCTGAAAGACTTATTTTTTATGCCGAAGGATATTATTACAGAATTGTTCATGTAAAGAATTCCGCAAGGATCTGCCATTTTCACTGAAAAGTATCGGAAAGTGACTTATAGGTGATTTATTCTAGCTTTTTCTTCAAGTGACATCATATTCCGCGACTTTTGGATTCAGTACTCTGAGTAAAGGCCTGTTTCCACTAGAGCAATTTTGCGTTTTGCGTGCGTTTTTCACAGGGGTTTGGATAATCCTTCGATGGTTTAACAATACATAACCTGTTGATTATCCCAATGCCTGTGAACCGCTGCGGAAACCGCTGTTAGTGGAAACAGGCCTTTAGGCTGGCTTTCCATTCACACGATTTTCGAGCGACAAATGCTCGAAAGCATTGTTTCTGCGCCGTGACCAATGCCGCGGAAACAAACAATGCTTTCGAGCGTCTGCTGCATGAAAATCGCGTGAATGGAAAGCCAGCCTACAGCATCTCTTTGGACGGGCAAGTCATTTTCAAAAATGTAAGACTTCGTCAGTAGGTGGCGGCACTGCACTTGCAGTTATTTACAACACTGTTCCTTTCAAAAAGAAACTGACATGGACCTGAAAGGTTGATAAGTCTTCTACAAGTCAGGAGCCATGAGCTCCATCTTCGGTCCGCTAGAACTTTGCTGCCATCTTTTGGCGATAGGCAGAGCTGACTGTTATTGAAGAACCCACCCAATACTTCCGGTATACGTAATATTCTCAGATACATCAAGTCAGAACTCATTGTTGGTGCATTAGCCAGATGATTCTCTCACCTGGCTCTGACATCACTGGAACAATGACTTCACATTCCGAGTTTTTTTATGAATCCCTCACTGAATACCTAAGTTACTTACTACCATCTCCGATAACAACGACCAGTGTTCTCCAACTCCTATACCGCGGGTACACAGCGCCACACCAAATTTTCTTGCCGCCAACCTAAACGCCGAACGGACTGTTCCCGCCACGCCAAAAAAGTCTGCCGCCACAGAAAAAAACTGCCCGCCACGGCTGACGAAAGTTACGCTGAAGCAACCATATCGCACACAAAGTCAATATTTGTAATCATGCATCATACTAACCACAGGCCTAAACCACAAACACCACACTCGAGCACGACTTGTCGGCATCATCCTTTGATCTTCCCATGATCTGACAGTGGCCTGGGACCGTCAGTAGTCAAATGTCATTCAAACATCATGTTTGATTGACACTCGGCCAGAGACAGGTAGCTATGGCAATAGCCAATCAGGAGTCAGGGGCCTAAGTTACAGGTTGATTGACGTCTGTCTCTCAGTTGAAAACTTCTGATTCTCACACCCCTTTCTAATTTCATTGGATGAACAAGAAACGTTGCTGGCACTGTTTAGGATTCACCAGGAAATTTATTTTGTTCAAACTACAGTGACAGCTGATGTTGCAGAAGATGATGCCTGGCTCTTCTTCACAAAGGAAGGGAGGAAGATGGCCCTATCCTTCATTTCAGTCCTAAGT
>NMRB01000107.1:83792-102075 GCA_002633025.1 Notospermus geniculatus
TGAATCCTGCTGAGAAAGCAATATCTCACAACAAGAACCTCTTCTCATCATTTAATCGATTACTTGTCCTTTTCGTTATTTTTGTGCGCGATAATCGATGCCAACACTTTCCCTACTTTCGCTGTTTGTGCTCAGGCCGTTTAAGACAATATGTCATGCAGGAGGCATAGCAACAGCATGAAAATATGGAGGGAGCCCTGGTAGACAAAAGGTTATCGTGTCCGCTAAGCAAGCGGCAGGTCCGAATCAAGCAAGGGCCAGATGGGATAAATCATCTCTTCACATCCAGACAAGCATCACAAAACGGGACGGCAATGTCCACTCCCTCAGGTCTTTGTAGGCCCACAGATGGATTGTCTGCAAGTTCTCATCCTAGGATTCTGGAACTGAATCCAACGCCTGTGGAAATTAAGTTATTTCGGTCTGATATTCAGTACAAACACCAGTTATACCTTCATAGTCAAGCAGCTGTATCTCATGGGAGCATCTTTTATAATGAACGTTTAATAGCTCCATGGACCAGTAAGCTTGCATCCTCTGAGGAAACACCCATCAAACTAAAACACATTCAACTGTTCAACGCACCAGTTAACAGTCAAGTAAACCCTCGCGTGTTTGGATTAGAATACATGTATATCATTCGTTATCTGGCTGGGCGTTCCAATTTCTTCTTTCTTTCTCTTTCAACTGTTGAAAATTCGGAGCAGGGTGGCCTTTTCTAGGGATACTCTTTCTTTGCAAAACTTCCTCTGTATGGCGTAGGCTGGATTCGAACACAGGACCTGCTGCTTGCTAAGCGGACATGATAAACCCTAGGCTACCAAGGCTCCTTGACGGAGTCACCACCAATGACCTTCAATAACACATCATTTTGTCTGTTCTGCTTCTGTAGCTATCTGTGCTAGTGAAGCTCATCTGTGTCATCAGGTATCTGTCTCCGATCGATGGCACTCTTAGACAGCAGCATGATGGTGACTCATCTTGAAGGGCCCATTGATCATCATGGAACAGGTCATTACTACCAACATTTCCAATCACTCTCCTGTCATCCTATACTAATTTTTGTGACATGGTTTTCATAGCAGGCTGGGGTGATCCAGTTCTAGTTCAGTTGGTGCAGCCATCAAGTGTACTTCACAGAAATCAAGCTCTTCTTCGTGATTCTGGCCACCGGTCTTTGAAGAACATTTTCGTATAGTGCAGCACGAAAGCATCCAAAACAGCAAGGACTGCCTGACTTTCGTGGAAGGAATCTGCTTCAGAAGGAGTTGAAGTCCAGGCAGTGGCAGACTCTCCTAGCAGGTTCCAGACAACTAGGTGCCTATTATTTGGGGGCAGAAGGCGTACTTGAAGGTGTCTCTAGAGGACTGAATCCCAGGGAGCATCACTTGGTACCCAGAACAGCCAGGCCAGCCTTTACGATGCAAGAAGTCCGCTCCTGAAGGTGTTGAAATCCAGGCAGTGGTAGACTCTCCTGTCAGATGGTTCCAAACAACTTGAGGTCTATTGACTTGGGGGAAGAAGGAAAACCAGAAGGTGTCTTTCGAAGACTGAATCCCACAGAGTGTCATTTGGTACCCAAGACATCAAGGCATATTTTCACGGTCAAAGGAGTCTGCTCTGGAAGGTGTTGGAAGTGCGGTCAGTGGCAGACTCTCCTGGCAGATCGTTCCAGACAACTATTGTTTACGGTTTGAAAGAGTACTTGAAGGCAACTCAGGACAACTGGACCCGATGGAGTGTCACTTGGTGTGTGCTCTGTTTATTGCGAATATGGGAGCACTGTCGGAGTGGGCCCTAATGGATTTATCATTCAAGTACCTCATACATGTCATACACCATCTGGAACGTGGCATTCTCTGTGGGGGAGTGTGGTCAGGCAGGGTAGGAGGGTTGGGTTAGTGACCAAGAGGCTGAGGTTAGATGAGTTGCCACTCTGTACTCTAAACTGGCCAGAAAGGATGAGGTGCTGAAGGAGCTGCTGCACGATTCCCCCTAAAAGGTGTCTGAAATAGATTCGATTCTTTTGCCACTTTTACCCCCAACTGGTCTGAAAGGATCAAGTGAAGCAAGGAATGAGCTGTTCCTTGAGTTCCCCAGAAAGGTTTCTGGAGGGACGGGGGCAGGCAATAACCTGCCTTGCCTTTGACACTGTGCAGCAGTAAAAAGCAGCGCTATACAAACCACTCATTATTATTATTATGATGTAGGCCTACTCTAGGATTCTCTCAGGTCATGGGGTCATATGAATAAAGACTAGTAAATGCTTTTGCTTGAATTTTGCAATACAAATGCACTAGGCAATGCTGTTCAAATCTGAAGTAAAAGCATTTGCTAGTCTTTATTCATATGACCCATTGTGTTGAAGAGACGGACGTGAGGCCTTGTCAATACGCCCACCGGATCGAAACCTCATCATCACACTCGCGATTTGCGACTTCTTGATCTTGACTTAAGCTGCTCTTTGAAATAGTACTTACTACAGGCGCGAAGAAATTGTCAATGTCTGAATTGATATCGGAATGTTGATCAATGTTGCCGTGGTGTCCTGATATTGGTGACAGGGAGATCAATCGGCGAGGCATGCACAGATCCCTGACGGAGATATTTCAAGTACGAACTTCACTTCATGAGTGAAAGGAGAATGTTGAAGTGGTGGCGGGTTTCGGCCCTCCAGCAACTGGGTCTAACATTTCTCTTTGATTTTTCTAATTGCCTGAAGTAACGTCGTGTCTAAACAGGTTTCAAGCAAAGAAGGAGCTATGTAAAGAATACTTTGCTTGTTCAATAGTGAAGTTGCAACAGCAGAATAGAGTGACTTTTGATTAGCTTGGTGCCACTGAAATGAAATGTGTTTGATATTTTATCATCACTAAGGAAAACCGCTAGGCTCCAAATGTGGAAGCGTCCCTCCTGCACAGCCAGGGCCAGGAAAATTGCTTGGCTGCAAATGTGGAAGTGTTCCCTTTTGTGATTGATGTTACAGTACGTGATAACTGCTAGGCTACCAAGGCTCCTCAAATGAGGACAGGAGTGTACGGTTGCATGATGGACCAATTCTCTGTCCAGTCGCCATTTTGTGCCCAGAACTCGTACCTTGTGCAAAGGCACAAGGTACAAGGCACCATGGCTTAGTGTCCTGTGTGATGGACTGAAAAGCCAGGGATGAAATCCCATATGGTCCCATCCTCCAACAATAATGATAATGGGAGGGGTTTCTACCTCGCTCCTCTTCATCCACTCCCATGGGAAGATGATATGGTCCACTGGATTCGAACCCAGGACCTGCCGCTTGCTAAGCGGACATGACAACCACTAGGCTATCAAGGCTCCCTCTCTGTCATCATAGCTTTGGCGAGCCTTCTAACACCTATTTAATAACCAGAATCAATGACACATCATATCTCCCATCACGGAAGACTTGATGGGTTATCAGAACTGACGCCCCGGCCAAATGACATTACGGATATCCAAACATATGATAGTAGGTTTATCATATCATCAAGGTGGCCATTGCCGGCATTGTCAGGTAATTAAGATGATGATTCTCTATATATACCTGGCCAAGGAAATGAAGTTAACGTCCAGATTACCTCAGATTGCGCTCAGGGTGTTCAATCAACGGTTTGCAATTTAGCATGCAGTGTCGCAAGGATTTTATTATGCCAGTCACGTTTTTGGTGCACTATACTTAAGCAAGATTAATGCATTCCCAGTGAAATCTGTGTCGGAAAAAGTGAATTTTTTTCACTCTGATCAGCTAACTACATGGCCTTATTTCCAACAACTAGGACCTCATTCCTACATGTCCTATGGGCTGTTTTTTTTTTAAAGTCGAAATGTACGCTGACTTTGCAAGAAACGCCTCCACTGCCAAAACTACCACCTCTGAAATCACTGATTTAGTGTGGCATTTTCAACATCAGATTTTTGTGCTTTGTATACTTCGAAGCAGCTGAGCCCCTTTAAAACAATCAACCATGAGCAATTATCGGATATTCATGTGAGAGCCATTTGTATTCTTTCAACTAATGGACTAAACAGCCAGTTTCATCGCCTCAAGGAAAATTCTGTTTTAATAAAAAAACAGCGAAATCTATTAACGGCAATTAAAAGCGTCGATAATTGTGTGGACTTGAATCCTACACAACAAATATAATGGCGATAGAATGCCTCTCATCATGTCGCAAGTGAAAGGGAAATGAACTCAAGATGTGGTGCTAAGAAAATAATTTGATTAAAGAGAGTATAAAAGTTCTTATAAATTGTCTGAATAGCTCATGTTGGCTCGGGGATCTCCTAGTGCACATAGTGCAAATGGAACTGCTAATGAATTAACCGTACTTTGAGTGATTGGTTGGGTAATTGATGGTTTAATCGCGTGGACTTCAAGTTGCCGAGGAAATGGTTGGAATTCTCAGACAGATTGATGATATACTGAAGGCTTGAGCATGATGTAGATACATTGTATATTGATGTGATGTAGATGCAAATGCTTATGGGTTTTTTTGTGTCTTTTTAAAAATCTTATTCAGGCATCAGCACTGCCCAGATCCACACCCATCACTGCCACTTGCCCTAACTCAAGCCTCTTCCAAGCCCAGAGAAGTTGACCTCTAAACACTTGGTTCGGGAGGGGCCATTATTCCCCTACTGGCCCCGGAAAACCATTCTTGACATCGGAAGGTACTGGGGCCCCACCACCGCACCGTCTCAAAGGCACTCTAGCCAAGCCTTCAAATTCAACTGCCTCAGCCTATTGGACGTCTCAGTTCAGCCACTCATTGTTCAGTTCATATTCACACCACCAGATGTCTCTCCTTGAGCATCCACCACCATGAAACAAACTAAGCCTCCTTTCGATGGTCAACAACTCACATCCAAATGTACCATGCAGCACTTCTTCACCCTGTCAATCATTCCACTACCTTCAGACAAGCAGAAAATAGAAATCAAATATGGCTGCTGTGGTAGCCATATTGGATTGGCAGTGGCATCACTCCTTGAAAGAACTGTCATTGATTTAGTTGCTTAGAATTGCGAATCACCCACATAAAGCCGACGACGAACCGAAAGCGTCAGTACTTGAGAATTAGTGGTTTAGATTATGAGAGAGTGCCTCCACCGCTTCAAGTAAAACTTATGAAAAATTCACGAATCCGACTTGTTGTGCAGCAAATGGAGGTAGTCACTAGGTAAAACAATAATCTTTGAAGAGGTTCACATGCTAGTTTCATTTTTCAAGTGTACATGCTTTTGTGATTTTCTTGCACCTACGTATGTCAAAATTGAGTTGTGAGAATTGGAGTAGGCAAAAACCATTGCATCTAGTTGAATGTAGGTCAATATTTCTGGGGACAATTTACTGCTGGGGATCAAATTGAAGGCATGTAATACACCAGGGCCAGGATAGGCCCCTTCCTCGTGGGGGTGATGCCACATCAGGTTCAACTACTATTGATTAGCCAGGGGGATTTTACCGAGGAGGAGAGGGGAGGGGAGGGGATGAACTGAGTTTAAAACTTGGAAGTCTGACCTCTCATAGGGCCTATCTGAGGAAAGGGCGGGGAGCGTGGCAGCACAGTGGTTGAGCATCAGACTACAGACTAAGAGATCGCGGGTTTGATTCTTTGTACTCCAACTGTTCTGAAAGAATCAAATGATGCCCTCAATGAGCTGCTTGAACTTGCATTTGCCAGAAAGGTTCAGTAACAGTTATAATTTGAAGCACTTTGAAACTGTACTCGAGTGGAAAGCGCTCTTAAAACAAAAGCTTCATATTATTATTACATGTACTACAGTATTCATCAGAGACTATCAGAACATTCAAAACTGATGACGTCCTCTGCTCTGATATGGAGTCACTGTTAATGACAGGGTTAGTCCCAGATGGAATAAGGTGGGATTAACTATCCATTATCATCATTACTTAGTAGGAATTTGGTCATTCATTGCAATGAATCATAGTGCTGATGAACTCTGATGATACATGAATGTTCCCCATTTGTCAGGGTTCCCCTCGTATAGTTTGACGGAATAAGCTGTGACTTGACAATAGGGGGCACACAGAGAAACATGTCGATCTATCTGCCAGTGTTTCCAAAACAAGGGGAACACTGACATACAGAAACACTGACAGATGTAACACCGGGTCAGACCGGGAATCGAACTCAGGACCTGAGAGGTGACAGGACTGACGTTTCCATCGTGCCATTCTGAAAGCCCGCTGGCTAACGACAACAGCATGCCAATATTTCCAATGAAAATCGACGACAACGAAAAACCCAACACAATTTGAATTGCTAGTTCTGTCACAACTGAATTTTACGACAGGATAATGTTCGACAATCTTCACTCGATTGAACAACGCGTTGCACATTCGATGGGAAACTGTCACACGCTCGATGGAAAGAGAACAACATGGTCATTTCTTATGATGTATTGGAACGTTTGCTCGTGATCACCACGCTTTGTGTCGTGTCAAACGGGTGTCTGTGATTTCGTGTGGAAAACACAATGGATTAGAACTTTACAGTTTTTCGTGCAAAGATAATGTCTTGCTGGATTCATGCAATCAAGGCTTGCAACCAAAGAAGGTCAATGACGATGGCAACCAAAGAATGTTGATGGCAACCAAAGAAGGTTGATGACAACCAAAGAAGGTCCATGGCAACCAAAGAAGGTAGATGGCAACCAAAGAAGGTCGATGGCAACCAAAGAAGTCGATGGCAACCAAAGAAGGTTGATGGCAACCAAAGAAGGTCGATGGCAAGCAACGAAGGCTGATGGCGACCAAAGAAGATCGATGGCAACCAAAGAAGGTCAATCGCAACCAAAGAAGGTCCATGGCAACCAAAGAAGGCCGATGGCAACCAAAGAAGGTCAATGGCAACCAAAGAAGGTCGATGGCAACCAAAGAAGGTCCATGCACACCAAACTGGCAGCACACAGATGAATTTCAACTCAGTGCGATATCACAAAAGTGCCCTGCTCCAACCAAAGCAGGCACTTGTTGCAGGTGATCATCATTGGTCATCAGTTTACTCAACTACTATCACTGCTGTCCACTATTATTGTCAACCTGCAGAGACTGCATTTCAGCTATTGTGTTGTAAATCTGTTAACTCCTCGGTTGCAACATGCGACTACTTTTGCTAGATCCAGTCACAAATCACATCTGCTTCTGAAGCTGGTAACACACTTATTAACAACTGAGAGATGGGAAACTTTGTCTGTAAGCTGTGTCCAGACATAATAAGTCATAGAGATGTGTTAGCTTAGCAGACATAGGTTTTAGCTCAAAGACAAGACAGCACTCAACTGATCCCATATCATCATTTCACATCCACAGTTGGAATACATCATCACACCAGAACCATGCAAAGAAGAGTGTCCATAATATAGCTTGGACCATGCACACCAAAACTATGGCCATGACAGTCACCTAGTTATTTCTCTTTCAGATGTGGTGAAGTTTTTTCAAGCACGGGTATGCCTCAGTATGAAAACTTTCCAAGCACATGGGTGCAAAATAATATCTCGGTAAACACGTTAGTTTTTCAGATTAGATAGCAGATAAAGACAAATCTGTGACAAAGAAGGATGTAACCATCCTAAAGCAAGTCGCAGATAAATTGTTTTGCCGCAAGTGATTCCATCGTATTACAATACGAATGAACAAAAGGTACTCCACATCCTGCCAAGATCCTATTGTGTGACAAAATGCCCTGTAATGTGCAAACCTAGGATTGGTAAAGTTCTGCACAACACCAATCACATGATGTAAAGCAAAGACAACTTGCCTGGATAGCCTACATTTCATCCACTATAACCTATTTACTTGC
The DNA here is from genome assembly GCA_002633025.1 of Notospermus geniculatus. NCBI lineage: Eukaryota > Metazoa > Nemertea > Pilidiophora > Heteronemertea > Lineidae > Notospermus > Notospermus geniculatus. Next base: position 91,637 of record NMRB01000107.1, read on the forward strand.
AAATATTGCTTGCAACTATTCCAGGCCCATTAAATCAATGCCTAATGCACAATCCTTTCAAATGGTGCTACCATTGCCAATCCAATATGGCTGCCATGGCAGCCATCTTGATTTCTACTTTCTGCTTTTTCTCAGGATACTGGAGTGCTTGGCTGACCTGCATTTCTCTTCAGTGTAATCTACTTTACATCAGAAACATTTCTGTGGTAGTGGGCAACATGGCATGACAATGCATGGGCACAATCCTTTCAAACAGTACTATCATTGCCAATCCAATATGGCCACTGTGGCAGCCATCTTGATTTCTATTTTTCCCCTTCCTTCCTCTGGGGAAAGTGAAGAAATAGGTTGACCTGCATTTCTCTTCAGTTAAGATTTCTGTGGTAGCAAGCCACAGGGCATCATACTCAAACTCAGAATGGCGCAGTGGGAACATCAGCACCTGTCACCTCTGAAGTTCCAGGTTCAATCTCTGGGATGGACCCACCCCTCATGTTACTTCTTGGCAACATGCACATGCAAATAGCTACTTTGACAGGCAAATACCTATTTTCCACAATCACGTTTTGGTTTGGCTACCACGTGCACATGCACAAAATCGTTGTAGAATAAAAGACGATGGGGCCATCAAAACGATGACCAGACGAGATAAAATTCACCAAAACATTTATTCTCTGTCATTATCATCTCAAGTTCGACCACAAATGTCACAAGTTCATCACATAAACGACGGGATTATTCCCGATCATTCCCAATTATCCACTCCCAATCCCAATAAGCTTTATCTCGACCAATCACATCATTATCCTTATGTTCCACCACGTTTGATGTCACAGCTATAACTTGCTGACCAGGTTGATTGACCCCCATTATGGTAATCTTGGCAAGAGGTAGTTACGAAGTGTCCAATTACGTATCCTCAGGACCTACTACTTTGGGCTCAAAGCTGTTACCAGCGATTCTCTCGTTTGGAAGTCCCTCATTATCTCTCAGACAATCAGAAACTTTTTCCATCTTTCTTCCCCTCTTTTGCTGACCACGGGCAAGATAAATGCTTCTCTCACGTAGCTTCATCCATTTGGCAAATTCTCTTGTATTGGGGGATTTCATTTTTTGCCACTGAACGCCAGGATTTCCGTTCAAAATGGTCATATCTTTCAAAGCAAGACATCCCTCCCATTTCCACAAGCGTTTCTTTTTTATACTTCTGAACGTAGGCCCGTTCCGTTCAAAACGGTCATACCTTTAAAAGCACCGCACATCCCCCTTGGCATTTACAAGAATTTCATTTTTTACATACTCTGCCTTAAGGCTACTTTATCACATGACTGGAGACTTTTCTAGTCAGTTGGTATAAAATGCCGGTTGCAAGTTGACCTGCAGGCAATAGTATTTGCAATATATTTGACTTCACCATTGGATACTAACACTGACCCTAACCATTAACCATTAACCTGCACTTTTTCCAAATTTTGCAGTACAGTGTTCCCTCGCTCTTACGAACCTTGATATTATGAACTCCCGGATATTACGAACCCAACGCCTGGCTCCCAATCATCATGCCTCCAGGGACGAATCCTCGCTATTACGAACTCCTCCTTCGTACGAACTTAACCTTTGGACCCTGGTTCGTAATAGGGTTCATAATAGCGAGGGAGCACTGTACTAGTATCTTCACAGAGAGTGGACTTTGGAGTGTAGATGTTAGACAGAAATCATCATTATCTTCTGTTCCATCCAGAATGATTGGCAACAAACTTTCGGAGCTTTCTCTGAGAAGATAAGCTTCTTATACATTTGTAAATGAGGTTTCCATGTCTCACAGAGTACTTCCATATATGGGGTTGACATCTTCATCAGCAGCACTAAAGTGCATCGTTTCGTAAAAGTTTGACGACTGGCTGGCATAAAACTCGTCTCAGCCTTTTTAACTTGAGTGAAAGATCTGGCTAGTAACACAACCGATTCCCAATTGTTCTCTGAGGAGGGCTGAGTAACATTGATCAAACTGCAAGAGGCTAACTTACATAGAATAAGAAATAAGAATAAACTTAGTGTTGTATTTGCATGTTTCCGTCAGGGCCGAAGCCATACCTCATTGTTGGCCCTGGTAAGAATGGAAGAGGCCATCTCAAGCTACTCATGTTCCTCAATTGGATGGGGTCTTACCTGCCCTTGCAAAGGCACAAGGCACCATGGCTTACTGTCCCATGCAACGGACATGAAGAGCCAGGAATGATATCCCATATGACCTGGGATGGATTTGAACCCGGGGCCTGCCACTTGCTTAGCGGACGTGACAACTGCTCGCTATCAGGGCTCTTAATCATGCACATAACAATTCAACACCCCACAACATCCACCACCATGAAACGGGTGCACCACACCACATACCAACACACCCAGACGCCGCCGGACGATTTTCACTCATATAATCTCCCTTTAGAAAAACGCCCCATCTTTTTCTATGGCCAGGAAATTGCGACCAACTTGGTCAACCAATCACCCAGTGGCAGGCCATACATCAGAAACCATAGCCGCTGGCTAAACGCATCACATCTAAGGTCGACTTTTAATAAAACTTTGCGGATAAATCGGACGATAAGTCCTGGTGTGATGAATTCTCTTTATCTCTCGTACCCCCGCCAAGTGACGGCTCTGAAGCCCTCGGTGGCAGATCGGAGATATATTGACGCTGTGTTTACATATACGTATAAACCAGAAATTACATAGTCGTGTTTGCTGTTTTTCCGATATTCAGTGACACTTGGGAGAGCATTGGAATTGAGTGATTTTATTTTGAGATAGGAGACGTCAATGTACATCCATTAGCATGTGACCCAGTTTATTATTTTAACCATTCAGGCTGGGAAATATCCCCTCAACCCAGTTTATTTTTTTAACCACACACTTGAATATGGCCTGAACACCAGGGTGCCTTGTACCTTGTGTCTTTGCAAGGGCAAGTAAAAGACCCCATCCAAGAGAGGAACATGAGTAGCTTGAGATGGCCTCTTCCACACTTAAGAATGCCAATAATGCTTTGGCTTCGGCCCTGACGGAAAAGTCTAATACAAATACAAAATCATCCAGAAACCATTGGTACTTTCTTTGAGTAGCCTTGAGTATCACGCGACTGCTTTTTCATTACCCTTTCGCAACATAAGATTTCCGCATCTGATGTGATCCTGACACCCATAAATGATAGATTGACCCCTCGAGGACGATGTATGAAAATATGACTATGTCAGTCTGATGGAAAATGATGAAATTAGACTCAGTATTGGCATTTCTATTACTTCGTNTTGTTCATACAAACTTTTTTGGACCCTGAAGGGTTCGAAATAGCGAGTGAGCACTGTACTAGTATCTTCACAGAGAGTGGACTTTGGAGTGTAGATGTTAGACAGAAATCATCGTCTTCCGTTCTATCGCGAATGATTAGCAATAAACTGTCGGAGCTTTCTCTGAGAAGATAAGCTTCTTTACTACATTTGTAAATGAGGTTTCCATGTCTCACAGAGTACTTCCATATATGGGGTTGACATCTTCATCAGCAGCACTAAAGTACATGACTTCGTAAAAGTTCGACGACTGGCTGGCATGAAATTCGTTTTAGCCTTTAAACCTGAGTTGAAGATTTGACTAGTGACAGAACTGATTCCCAACTGTTCTCTGAGGAGGGCTGCGTACCATTCATCAAAATGTAAGAGCCTAACTTACAGAATATTAAGAATAAACTTTGTGTTGTATTTGCATGTTTCCGTCAGGGTCGAAGCCATAGCATTATTGGCCCTGGTAAGTATGGAAGAGGGCATCTCAAGATCCTCACTTGGGTGGGGTCTTTTACTTGCCCTTGCAAAAGGCACAAGGTACAAGGCACCATGGCTTACTGTCCCACGCGATGGACGTGAAGAGCCAGGGATGATATCCCATATGACCTGGGATGGATTTGAACCCGGGACCTGCCGCTTGCTTAGCGGACGTGACACCACTCGCTTTCAGGGCTCTTAATCATGCACACAACAATTCAACACCCCACAACATCCACCACCATGAAACTTATTCACCGCACCACATACCATCACACCCAGACGCCGGCGGACGATTTTCACTCATATAATCTCCCTTTAGAAAAACACCCCATCTTTTTCTATGGCCAGGAAATTGCGACCAACTTGGTCAACCAATCACCCAGTGGCAGGCCATACATCAGAAACCATAGCCGCTGGCTAAACGCATCACATCTAAGGTCGACTTTTAATAAAACTTTGCGGATAAATCGGACGATAAGTCCTGGTGTGATGAATTCTCTTTATCTCTCGTACCCCCGCCAAGTGACGGCTCTGAAGCCCTCGGTGGCAGATCAGAGATATATTGACGCTGTGTTTACATATACGTATAAACCAGAAATTACATAGTCGTGTTTGCTGTTTTTCCGATATTCAGTGACACTTGGGAGAGCATTGGAATTGAGTGATTTTATTTTGAGATAGGAGACGTCAATGTACATCCATTAGCATGTGACCCAGTTTATTATTTTAACCATTCAGGCTGGGAAATATCCCCTCAACCCAGTTTATTTTTTTAACCACACACTTGAATATGGCCTGAACACCAGGGTGCCTTGTACCTTGTGTCTTTGCAAGGGCAAGTAAAAGACCCCATCCAAGAGAGGAACATGAGTAGCTTGAGATGGCCTCTTCCACACTTAAGAATGCCAATAATGCTTTGGCTTCGGCCCTGACGGAAAAGTCTAATACAAATACAAAATCATCCAGAAACCATTGGTACTTTCTTTGAGTAGCCTTGAGTATCACGCGACTGCTTTTTCATTACCCTTTCGCAACATAAGATTTCCGCATCTGATGTGATCCTGACACCCATAAATGATAGATTGACCCCTCGAGGACGATGTATGAAAATATGACTATGTCAGTCTGATGGAAAATGATGAAATTAGACTCAGTATTGGCATTTCTATTAGTTCGTAAAAGTATAGCTTAAATGTTTAAAATTATCGCCCAGATTTGCCACATTATGAAATAAACTGCAACCAAACACCTCAATTTTTACCAACTGTCTCATCAAGAAGTTTAAACTGAACGTTGCCAAGCAACCTCAGTTTCCTGAAGCACTGCCAAGGCATAACCGTTTCAGGTGTGGTTGTCTTGCTGGTTTGGTGGCATAGAAACGTGCCACGAATGAGTTCAGCTTTCCCCACTTCAGAGTTCCATGTTTGATTGCATGTCTGCAGCTGATAAACTTTATATTGTTATTTTCTTCCGCCCTGCCTCTGAACAGTGGGTGGGGTGGGGCACCCTTAATTGTGGAATGTAACCGTCAAGTCGGGATGGAGGTCAACGGGTCTGACCCACCCCGAAATGTCACTTTGGTGGCGAGCAAATATTTGAACGCATCCTACAAACCTGTCCCCTGATGACCAGTCACCACGAACTCTGGCCGGAACCAACCACCCTGAAGAGAAAGATGTTTGGGAACGGTGGAGGATCCAATGGACTGCAAGTTTTGTTCAACAAGACTTATGTATTTGGTTGTCAATACCAACCAGAGAGGAACCTGGATGACAATTACAATGTCATACTGGTTGCTAACTCAGGCTGGAAATCCAAGCCACAGCCAACTGTGAATATGAAGGTGGCAAGCGAGCGCCTAAATTACATCCTACAGACCTGTCCACTGATGACCAGTCAAAAGGAATTCTAGCCAGTATCAACCATCCTGAAGACAAAGCTGTGGGGAACGGTGGAGGATATCCGGCGGACAGCAAGTTTTGTGGAAAGGGGCTAAGAAAGTAAGAAAGTAACACAAAATACAAGTCAGCCTCCAGTTTCGATGAAACTGTCAGCATCTAAATCTCATTCCTGTTGCTACATCTCAAAATTCATGACTCTAATTAACAGTCTTATTCCAGCTACTATGTCGCAAAACTCGCAAAAAAGCCAGGAGAAAACTGCTATTATCGCACCGTACTATGCGCAAGAAAAATTCCCATTCGGCGCACAAGATCCACACAGAAAGAGAAGATCAAATTACTCTCAATCGGTCTCAGGATGCCAGAGTCGTTCATTGATCGTATTCATGCAACTATATCGAACTGAATGGACGATAAAATTGATTTTCTCAATGGGTTTATGAAATAATGATAAAAAGAGGCACCAAGCTGAATGCGTTCTATCATGGTTACAATGGCTTGCAAAGGGAAGTTGTGTAAAGGTTGTCTATTTTGGAAGGGAAGATGACCCTGCCGGATGATCATTTGTTGGATTGAGTTGATCAAACAGTGGTAGTGTTGCTGCAGCTCATATTTACACAGTAATCCATCCAATCCTAAGTCGATAGGAGCAGTTGCCGTATGTCCTGGGATTAAGGATATCAAGTTTGGATTCCTTCTTTTCTCTTCCCAGCATTTCAGGCCCGACCTTCCACAGCCTGCCAATCTGTAGGTCTCCAACTGTGATCAGAGGGAGCAACATTGATTAAGGGAACAGCTCTCTTGTGTACAACCAAGTACACTGTAGTGTAGAATGAAGCTGTTGTTTCAATCATCACTCCTCGCACTAATTCGGAGTAGAGACACAAACTTTTACCATGGAGGGCAGTATTTGGCATTATACTTCCAACATGGAAAATGAATTTCATCTCCCCTTAAAGGAGCACGGTATTGGATCTCATGCGTTATTTGACTGCCGACGTAGAGGAAGCCACCTAGCGGCAGTAAGACGAACTACAAAAATGCATTACAAAATGTACGCAGTAAATCGGGTCATTCGCCGAGACGTAGTCAGACCCTTGGGTTGGAGAGTGGCGTGGTGGCGCCGGCTGTTGAGAAAAAGTGGCAATACCGTGCTCCTTTAAAGTGCATGCACCCTCGCAGTGTGATACGGACTTCATCGACAGAAATGTAGAAGGCTCACCGAATGTTGTCCAACCACATCGTGCCTCTTCGCAAGTCCTCACGTTAACATTCAAAGAGTTCACAGGGGGCGCTTCCAGGATTCTGGTAAAGGGGACACAGAAGGCCACAGGCAGATTGATGAAGGCGAGGTGGGGGTCTGGGGGCCTCCCCCAGAAAATTCTGAAATCTCGAAGGCCGTTGGTGTGATTTCCCAGCATCTGAGAGACACATTACAAGGCAATTCTGTGGCACTTTGAAAAAGAGCAATTTTTCTAACATTGGTCAGCGAAAAATAGGGGGGGGGGTACGGACCGCGTGTGCCCCCTGGATCTGCACCTGGTTCGGGTGTGGCAAAATCTGCACTGACTGCACCACAGGTCAGTGCACACACCTTTACAATTTTGGAGTAGTCTAGATGAAACCGGATTTAAATTTCCCAAGCGATGTACCACAGATAAACACAGATAAACGCATTTATTGGATTATCTGAACTTGCTGCTCTTATTTTAGCCTTTTTCATGTACAGCAACAGTCGAATACATTTGTTAATAACAAATCATAACTTTCGCCAAACTCACAACTCTTCAGAAGGAAGTTATTGACTTTTCCATTGTTTCAGTGCAAGCAATTGATTACCAGCGCACTTCATGTGAAACGCATTTTATTTTGTACGCTGAAGATGCGAGCCGAAATTGAGGACAACAGTGGAAAAAAAGAGAAGTGGATGTACAAATCTTTCAAGGAATTAGAAAATGGGGTTATAAACACTTCAACGTGATGCCTTTATTCTGCTGTGATGTGAACGAGGAATATAATTGGTGCTGTTGCCATTTGGAAGTATGGGCAGTTATTTGGTGCTGTTGCCATTTGGAAGTATGGGCAGTTATTTCGACAAATAAAGATGTTACAGAACAAAGATGTTGCAAGTCTTGATCTGTAGTCGCTGTGATGTGATCTCATGTCGTAGAGATGCTGGGCGATGCTGGAGATGTCAGGATGATCTGGAGGGAGCCTTGATAACCTAGTGGTCCCCCCCCCCCCACGTCCACTTACCAAGCAGCAGGTCCCGGGTTCGAATCCTTGACTCTTTAGTCCGTCACATGGGACAGTAAGCCGTGGTGACTTGTACCTCGTGCCTTTGCAAGGGCAAGTAAAAGACCCCATCCAAGTGAGGAACATGAGTAGTTTGAGATGGTCTCTACCGTCCTCACCAGGACCATTATAATGTTATGGCTAACGCTTCGTCCCTGATGGAAAAATCAAGTACATATACAAATCTGGAGTCGTAGCTATGAAAGATGCTGGCCAGGGCCCGGTTGCACGAAACTCACGACAGCGCTATCTTGGTGTTAGTGCTATCTTCATGTTAGATGACGTAAAAATCCATTGTTCTTTTACGTCATTTTTATCAAGTTAGCGCTAACACCAAGATAGCGCTGTCGTGAGTTTCGTGCAACCGGGCCCTGGGCACTGCTGCAGTCGTTGGGATGACCTCCAGTCAGATGTTGATGTTACAAAATTAGAAGATGGGGGTCCAAGGACTCGCAGTTCCGTTACTTGACGAGATTCATCTTGCATCCAAACACCTAAGACACGCCGCGGTTCCACGCAAGGCACGCCACGGTTCCACACAGACAAGGATGATGAAGATTATATTGGAATATTACCGGTAACTTATATCATTGATGATCAGCAACATAAACAAGCCGATCGATATTGCATGGGCGTGGGCACCAGTCATACTAACATCTCGTTGTCCATGAACATGTGATGTTCAGAAAAATATGAAGAAATAATCAATTTCCGTTCGGCTTTGAACTGCAGATGAAACGAAAAATTCCAAAGAATTTGAAATAAAGACTTTTTCTGAAGGCCTCGTCTGGTTTCGCCCAAGGAGATGTTTTGAAAATCCTCTTGCAGAGTTATCATTGGCACAATGGTACTGCCCATTGTGGTAACACAGGGCCTTTGGCAGTGGTATGGGTACTGCTTTTCATGCTTGGTGTTGAAGAACCAGTACCTTCTGGCTGTGGACTAACTGGTTTACCCACTCCAAGCCAATGGTAGTATTGCTTCTATCTGGCTGTCTGACCAGCTTGTCAAAGCTGAAGGTTCATCATAACTGAAGACATTACAAAACCTTGACCCATTAGCTGACCTCACAATTGTTTAACCCGTGACCTCTCCTGCTCTCACAGATTTTTTTGTTGACACGTTCCTGATCCTTTACCTGGGACCCTTCCTGGGACTTCCCAGTCTACAGATCAGTTAGTTCAAAATCCTTTTACCTGGGGTCTTTCCCGATCTCATCGATCCATGACTTGACTGGTTTGCAATCTTTCAGCAAGGACCTCTCCCAGTCTCATCCATTAGTTGGCTGGATACAATCGTTTGAACGGGGACCTAGCTTGCCTGGTCTGAGATATCCATTGGTCAACTGGTTCACAATCCTCCTAGGACACAAAGTCATTGTCTGTCTTGCCTGTTCGTATTTTGACTGGAGCTGGTTGCATCTTCCATACATACGGCTTGCTTGATGAAGGATAGCATTAGCAGATCAAATCTTTCAGAGTGTTCGAAACTGGCAAGGTCCATAGATACCTTCAGATGGTAGTAGCTTTGAAAACTTCTTCAGAAGATTATCAAGGCAAGCAACATGATGTCTTACATACCGCTGATTCATATTTTTACCACCAGATGGCGGACAAACATGGGATGACATCTATCTAGACTTTGCTGAGTCAAAGGTGAGACAGGACAAAAGTAAGTCAGACAAACACAATGAAGTTGATAGGACTGATGTCATTCGGGCGGCTCACTCTTGCGTCCAGGAACACCCAGGTATTCAGATTCATCGCTATACTTACATTCTGACCCACAACTTTTGTGGGAAGTTACCTATGCAACTGACGAAAACAGACGGAAGCTCGTCATGCGCTCTTAGCTTCTGTACATTCTCCAACTATTGTCTCTGCACTAATCATCACGACTGGGTTAAACAGAAGCTTCGAGATTAACAAGACTTTGAGTATAGATCCATCATCACTGTCACCCACAAATCACTAATCTTCAATGCATCCACACACAGGCTAAAGCTTTGATAGCTTGCTAATCCTAGTGTAGTATTCGCTCTATATTGATCACCCGGCTCGTCTTCGACCGTCGTTAATGCAAACCGCTTCAGCATGTGTACATAGTGACCGTGGTAGCATCTCGCTGGATAGCGTCTAGACCATGTGTGTGGTTAGACGGCGAGTACGACGAAAAATTGGGAAGCCGCCACTTCGTAAATCCTTCCTCTCCAACTTGACACAGTAATATGTATGTGCGGACAAAAGCAAACAAAACTGTATGAAGCATTTGACACATTTTATTAACACGGGCAAACAAGACCAATTGGATGTGATCACTTTTCTGTTTATTTAGGAATATTCATTTTAATTATGTAGCCATGACAATGGTGTCATCACGCAGTAAGCATCATGCACTGCTTGAAGAGATTGCCAGACCTTGTAGTAGG
>NMRB01000107.1:110115-126563 GCA_002633025.1 Notospermus geniculatus
GGGGGGGGGGGGGGCAATTGCCCCCAGGCCAGAGCCAACAAAAAAAGGTCTTCTGGCATTCTGCCCCCCCCCCCAAAGAGGCTTTTGCCCCCCAGGACCAAAAAGCTAAATACGGCCCTGCACCGTCACTGTGTTACATCATCACATAGCTAAATTAGGCCTAGGCCTATCTTGCAGTGTTTCTGACATGAACATTTGAATTTCAGAATAAAGGCACCATGCAGATCTTCGTGAAGACACTCACGGGGAAGACCATCACCCTTGAGGTGGAGGCTTCTGACACCATTGAAAATGTCAAGGCAAAGATCCAGGATAAGGAAGGTGAGGATCTCAACATATCCTCTTAAGATTCATCAAAAAAAGATAACTTGTTTATAAAGAAAGTTAAATGTTGAAATAGTTTGTTGGCCTGAGATACGTATCGGTAAGTTCCTAAAGTCCACCAGCTTCTTTGTGAAGAACAACAAGAAAATAACATAACCTTTGTTCTCTTTCTTAGGAATCCCTCCTGATCAGCAGCGTCTGATCTTTGCTGGTAAGCAGCTTGAGGATGGACGAACTCTGTCAGACTACAACATCCAGAAAGGTCAGTATTCATGAAAGGAAAATTTTGGCAAATATCTTGTCACAACTTGATCAAATTTCGAAGACAAGATCTAAAACACTTTTCTGAACATTCGTCATTTGGATGACTTGTTTCTCATCTTGATATGTTTCTGTCCTTTCCAGAGTCTACTCTCCATCTGGTGTTGAGGCTGCGTGGTGGTGTCATTGAACCAAGTTTGCGTTTATTGGCACAGAAGTACAACTGCGAAAAAATGATTTGCAGGAAGTAAGTTCACTACTTTCAAAACTTACGATGTCATGAATATGTCCTCAGACACTGTAGGGCACTACGCCTTTGGGAAGATCAGGGGTGGGGCTGGCCTTCTCAAATTTCAGCAAAAACATTAGCCCAGTTACATACCGGTAATGGAGATAGAGTGTAACTTACAATGGAAAAAAACGGGGGGGGGGGGGGGGNATCTTTGGCAAAAAGTATGGATTTGTTGGGTAGACAAATATACATGTATGAGTCTTTGTTAAATTTTCAGGTGCTATGCCCGCCTCCACCCCAGAGCATCCAACTGCAGGAAGAGGAAGTGTGGCCATACCAGCAACATCCGCCCCAAGAAGAAACTGAAGTAAACTTGAGAAAAAAATGCTGTCTGCATTTGGATGTACTTCTGAAGAAATAAAATAAATGTATATACAATGAAAAATTTGTTCCCCTTGTCACTGTGTCTGTTCATCTGTTGTTGTGGAATAGTTCTGTTTTGTGAAAATTCTGTATTCCGTATTATCCATCAAACACATAATGTCGTCATGCAACTTTGCTATCTGCAGTGCTGGAGGTCTTCCATTATTCCTCACGTCTTTGTCTCCTGGGTGGCTGGTTATGGCCGGATTCCTGTCGACTGGTATTCAGGGGTCTGCACTAGCAGGTCTGTTGGTAGGGCATGTTCAGTTGTTTGCCATTTCCGCATTCACAATTGGCTGACATGATAGCAAGTCAGTTTTTCAGGATGTAGGCCTTGAAGGCAACAGGCCCCGTATTCATATTATCCTTTGTTCAACACAAAAGATAAGTATCCACACTTAGACTTAAGTAGTTTTATGAATACGGGGCCTGGAGTCATGCATTTGGGGGAGGGTCCTTGGTCATGTCACTTATACTCAACTGTTTGGTCCCTACCCACACAACTGGAGTTGGGATTGGCTACATTAAATGACTACCGGTAGTCATAGCCTGTTGGTGTGATCCAAGCAGAATTTCATCATACATGTATGATGAAATGAATCTCGTATTCGCTACATCTCATTTGTGTCATGAGCCACAACTTCGATCATCCTANGACAAATATACATGTATGAGTCTTTGTTAAATTTTCAGGTGCTATGCCCGCCTCCACCCCAGAGCATCCAACTGCAGGAAGAGGAAGTGTGGTCATACCAGCAACATCCGCCCCAAGAAGAAACTGAAGTAAACTTGAGAAAAAAATGCTGTCTGCATTTGGATGTACTTCTGAAGAAATAAAATAAATGTATATACAATGAAAAAATTGTTCCCCTTGTCACTGTGTCTGTTCATCTGTTGTTGTGGAATAGTTCTGTTTTGTGAAAATTCTGTATTCCGTATTATCCATCAAACACATAATGTCGTCATGCAACTTTGCTATCTGCAGTGCTGGAGGTCTTCCATCATTCCCCATGTCTTTGTCTCCTGGGTGGCTGGTTATGGCCGGATTCCTGTCGACTGGTATTCAGGGGTCTGCACTAGCAGGTCTGTTGGTAGCATGTTCAGTTGTTTGCCATTTCCGCATTCACAATTGGCTGACATGATAGCGAGTCAGTTTTTCAGGATGTAGGCCTTGAAGGCAACAGGCCCCGTATTCATAAACCTACTTAAGTCTAAGTATGATACTTATCCTTTGTTCAACACAAAAGATAAGTATCCACACTTAGACTCAAGTAGTTTTATGAATACGGGGCCTGGAGTCCTGCATTTGGGGGAGGGTCCTTGGTCATGTCACTTATACTCAACTGTTTGGTCCCTACCCACACAACTGGAGTTGGGATTGGCTACATTAAATGACTACCGGTAGTCATAGCCTGTTGGTGTGATCCAAGCAGAATTTCATCATACATGTATGATGAAATGAATCTCGTATTCGCTACATCTCATTTGTGTCATGAGCCACAACTTTGATCATCCTATGACTCGGTGGCTGGAGGCTTTCTCCAATATTCAGTCCCGATGACTGTGTAGTGCAACTGCTGGTGGCCAGTTGTAAATGATAGGTATCCATACTTCATGATGTGGCCTATTAATTGTCATAATGAGACACATAGGGCTTTTGTTCATGCTGCTCATCTGAGGCCTTCTAGACAGCAGGAAACAGTAACCATGGTAACCCCAAGCACTAATCCATGTAGGGTTTCACCAGGGTGGCTGAAAGAGTACAATACAAGATATGTTGGTATTTCCCAATTAATTTATTCAAAAGTCACTAGTATACAACCATTATACTGAATCTCTTCCCAAATGGTTAAAATATACACAAAAACACGCAATTCCAACATGATTTTGTTGGAAGTATCAATGGCAACAGATTATTACAAGTTCAAATTGCAAGAGTCGGCACTGAAGTGTGCGAAGGGTGCAGTACCTGGTCTAACAGCCAAAATCTGACATACAGCATTGTGAGGAATGATAAAATAATCAAGACTCGAATATTTGTGACCAAAAAAGTCTTCATATTTTATTTGACAGCATTGCCTTCATTTCCTTGGATAGTGGTTACCAAGTATAATAATACCGGTAGGGAGGTTTCGCAAGTGCCCGGTTAGGTCCTACGACAAAGTTTATCTATTGTGTGGGTATACCCACACAATAGATAAACGTCATTGTATGGCCTAACCGAGCGCTTGCGAAAACCTCCCTATTCATAGGGTGTATACGACTAATAAGGTGAAGTTTATCCATGCATAATGAGAACTCCAAAAGACCTGTTTCCACTACAAGTGCCAGTTGCATTTTGCAGTGAGTGGCAGTCTTCTCGGGGTTTAGAGATTCCTTTGACAGTTTATCAAAGTAAATGTAGTCCGCTCACTGCAAACAGTGACTGGAAATGCCATAATGGAAACAAGGTTAAATCTGAGCATTTTTGGAGACGTACAAATAATGGAATGATCCACAGATTATCACTTTGTAGGAGACAGTTCGAGACAGTAGAAATTGGGCAGTCGAAATCTTCCTTGCGACAAAACTTCACTTTGACTTCATTCTCACTTCTCCCCATTCAGATCCTCGGGCGTGAGAGTGAAACCGGTATTACTGAACAAGTCAAGTTAAAAACCTTGACTTCATAATATGTATCACATTTGATTATCCAACTGCAGCCCTAAATGAGTACCACCCCATCCCATGCCTGACATTTCCAAAATTCAACATAAAAACCCAGTGACCTTATGAAATTGATGGCACCAAGGTACTAGTCTACCTGTTTTCAATTGGCTAGAGTCAAATCAAATGCAGCCAATGAAAATGTCTGTTACCGGTACATGCAAGTGTACAGAATTCTCCACTGGTCAGGTTTGTTGGTGGACGAAGAACTTTAAGCACCAGGCAAAATGTTTGATTGTGTCATTCACCTTTATTTTCTTAGAAATATCTACCAGTCAATAGGAGAGGTCTGAATCAGTTCCACACACTGACCAACCTGTTCCTTATTGATCTAGAAAACGAGGAGTGTATCATAATAAGAATCTCTTAGAGATAATCGTCTCTAATTTTCCGACCGTTTTAGTACATGCACACTGACTACATGTTATCAGTTATCACTGTCAGGGGATGTCACCACTGGATTCCCTTTCCACCACAACTTGTGGTGGATTCCACAGTTTTCCCTAAATATAAAACCCTAAAGTCCACACGAATTATCCCACGATCAGTCCAAGTCCGAACCGATATGCTGACACTTGACTTGGTTGGCATATCCACTTAGCGCTAGCGTGAACGGTAAAGGCATTAGCTTCTTCTCTAATACTGCACCGACGCACCAGTTACTGTCAAACTGGCCTGCAAAGTAGAAAATCACTTTAAGACAACGAAGAAACGGTTAACTGGAAATGAGAACGATTTTGGGCAATTTACCCAAAATTTTGGACGGCATTGTAGCTGTAGTTCATACAAACTGCAATTTTAAAGCAACTGTTTCTAGTGTTAAACAATATTACAAAATCCTACCTCTCATTGTTATATTTGCGCTAGGAAGGTCGTATTGGTAACCTATTGTGGCTGTACATTCTTGCATTCGTAGACTACCCTCTATTTCCATTCCTAGTTGTAAATTGTCATTGATCTTGTGATAATAACAAGCGTGAGCCCCACCTGCTGACGGACATAAGTTGGTACTGAACTGCCAGTCTTTTTCTGAAAAATAATAATATTGTCATCATTTTAATGAATATTACAAGCAGAGTGGATACAAAAATTTCAGGGAAAGGATCTTGCCCAACTAGATTTCTATTCACTTACTTGAATATCGAGCAGCTAATGTGAAAACAGCTATTTCCCTTCCTGGTACCTGGGGTCCGTATTGATACAACAGTTCGGCACCCATGGCAAAATTCTGAGTGAGGTTTTGTAGGTATTGATTCACAACTATTCCTGAAAATGATAATTAGACAACAAGTTAATTACGGGCACTGATATGGTATGGGACAGTAACCTATAGTGCCTTGTACCTTTGCCAGGGCAAGTAAAAGACCCCATCGAGTAAGGAACATGAGTAGCTTGAGATGGCCTCTTCCATACTTACCAGGGCCAATCATGCTATGGCTTTGGGCCTGGTCTACTTCAAACACCTCAACACAATCCAAACCTACCTGATTCTTCTAAAATGTCTATATTTCCCAATGTACAAGAGGCAGTGAAGTCTTTTCCTTTATAATCTGTTGTTAATTGTGTTGTTACCATTTTGGAATTTTGGATCTGAAAAATTACAAAGAATTACAGTGACAACTATTCTTTGAGTGATCAGTTCCCTAAAATTTGCTGGTCAATTCCCTACCCTGTTTGTAATGAATTAAATCTTTCTTACCTGTGACATGAATTTGCACCTCACTCTCTCAGAAAACTGATGAATCATGTTGGCATTTAGATTACCGCTGGGGTCCACCTCCCCAATCAAGACAGGGAATACCTAGAAAAAAACAAACAGTCCAATATGATGACAGACTTCCATATGCACGAGCTTCAAACATGAAATGTGAATGCAGTTACTGCAGAAGGGCAGCATTTGACAAGAGGATAGGCTTCAAAACTCAATCAATACAAACCTCCATTGGACTATATGACTTTGTTCCTACATATGTGCATCCAAACTTGTATCCTGAGGGTTGTAGACTGCTCATAGTGAGGGTGTGACTAATTTGGAAATGGTTGCTCACAGTCCCTTATTGATGAGAAGCTTAGCTCCCTCAAACGGTGACGGGAAAATATCTGAAAGGAAGATAGAAATACATTTCACAGATTAGATACCGAGGCTGGTTACGGTACCGGTAGCTGCTGACTTTCATCACACTGATAGGCCTAACACTGCTTCTGCTCCTCTCTGTGATCATGCTGTCAAGCAAATGAAGACATCACGGGGGCCGTGTCAAGTTTTCAAGCTACGGTATTCGGATCTCTCGTTGCTCATCCAACCACGCCAGCTCAACTAGGCCCATCTACCTCTGAGCTCAGTGACGCCGGGTCTCTCACCATGGTCACGTGACTGGAGCAATCAGCATGATCAGTTTCATAATCATCAAATGGCTTCATGCTGCTGCTCCTCTTGCCAAATAATCTGGACTTTGGACAGAGTACAGGACATCAAACAACAAACCTTTGCATCTCTTGTGAAGGTCTTCAAAACAGCCTGGGTTCAAGCTGTTAGCTTCAGCGGAACTTTCATCAGTTTTCTTATCAGATGCAGCAGCACCCACGGATGCCGGGGCAGGGGTCACCGGCGGAGGTGGGACCAGAGTTGAAGCGGATGTTTGACCCG
The DNA here is from genome assembly GCA_002633025.1 of Notospermus geniculatus. Taxonomy (NCBI): domain Eukaryota; kingdom Metazoa; phylum Nemertea; class Pilidiophora; order Heteronemertea; family Lineidae; genus Notospermus; species Notospermus geniculatus. Next base: position 116,709 of record NMRB01000107.1, read on the forward strand.
CTGTAGCAGCATGCACGTTGCCCATTGTGATGACTTTGGTATTTTCTTAATCTTTGATCGATATACTACGTTTCTGTCAATTATTTATTGAATTATTTCATTGATTGTTCAAGTAAATGCCATGAATTTGGAAACCTCGTGCGGCTCTCAAGAACGAATGGTCGCCGCCATGTGCAAAGTCGTACTGAATTTGATTGGCTGAGAGCATTCCTGACCCCATAGAGAGGTCACGAGGCATGCGCAAAGTCGTCAATTCACGCAATTTGGGTTATTGTCGATACTGATAGAGGACGCGGAGGACCGCCTCGGCATCCAACCTGAACAACAGGGCACAAGCCTCCAAAAAACCTGGTGACGTTGCGTCGGTTTGTGACCCTGACGAACAACAGTCAAATCCGCCACAGTCCCTTATTGATGAGAAGCTTAGCTCCCTCAAACGGTGACGGGAAAATATCTGAAAGGAAGATAGAAATACATTTCACAGATTAGATACTGAGGCTGGTTACGGTAGCTGCTGACTTTCATCACACTGATAGGCCTAACACTGCTTCTGTGCTGCTCCTCTGTGATCATGCTGTCAAGCAAATGAAGACATCACGGGGGCCGTGTCAAGTTTTCAAGCTACGGTATTCGGATCTCTCGTTGCTCATCCAACCACGCCAGCTCAACTAGGCCCATCTACCTCTGAGCTCGGTGACACCGGGTCTGTCACCATGGTCACATGACTGGAGCAATCAGTTTCATAACCATCAAATCAAATGGCTTCTACTTATGCTGCTGCTCCTCTTGCCAAATAATCTGGACTTTTGACAGAGGACAGGACATCAAATAACAAACCTTTGCATCTCTTGTGGAGGTCTTCAAAACAGCCTGGGTTCAAGCTGTTAGCTTCAGCGGAACTTTCATCAGTTTTCTTATCAGATGCACCAGCACCCACGGATGCCGGGGCAGGGGTCACCGGCGGAGGTGGGACCAGAGTTGGAGCGGATGTTTGACCCGCTGTAGCAGCATGCACGTTGCCCATTGTGATGACTTTGGTATTTTCTTAATCTTTGATCGATGTACTACGTTTCTGTCAATTATTTATTGAATTATTTCATTGATTGTTTAAGTAAATGCCATGAATTTAGAAACCTCGTGCGGCTCTCAAGAACGAATGGTCGCCGCCATGTGCAAAGTCATACTGAATTTGATTGGCCGAGAGCATTCCTGACCCCATAGAGAGGTCACGAGGCATGCGCAAAGTCGTCAATTCACGCAATTTGGGTTATTGTCGATACTGATAGAGGACGCGGCGGACCGCCTCGGCATCGCGTCGTAATAAACTTGATGACGTCATTAGTGGTGACTTTCGCGGGAATTTTAAAAATCCACGTGCGCGTCTCCCGCCACGTCAATTAAAATGAAAGTATGCTGAACTTTTATCACAAATATCAGCCAGAAGTACCCTCCAACAGAATATAAAAGATACAGAAACGACAACACAAAATTCTTCAGCTTTTAAAAGATTTTTTACATAGAGGGCGACACTGTACGGTGTCGCACCACTGGCAACGTCATTCTAGTGACGTCAGTGCGTAAGTTCCGATCTTAGCCGAAGGATGAAACACACCAGTCTCTGTATATATTGATGATACACAATGTTGCCAGATTGGCCATGTGAGATTGTGTACATCACAGTGTACATATGTAGTACATTGCGTGTATGAAGCAACACATGTCAGTCCTTTCACTATTTCGTGATTTGACTCCTGTAAATATGGTGTGAATGTTTTCAATTTCATTTATTTTTTATACATCAACATTTGGGCTTGAATAAGAAATAAATTTGGGCCCCGCCCGGAAGGCCCTATAATTCTAAATTGTCAGCCACACCCCCACAGCCAGCCGGCCGGTGCGGTGCGGTGTGACCGCCACGCTCGCTCCGTGTTGTGCTGGTGCTGGTGCAGCACAGCCACAGGAAAGGCCACCACACCAGCAGCGTGGTGTCACACCACACCGCCCACCGGTTTTGGGTAGGGTAAATGGCCCTATTCTCACACACGTACCAATTCTCGCACGTTTTTCAATGTACGTTTGTACAAAACATAATGAATTAAATAACACCAAATAAACTGATTAATCTTCATTTCAATAAAGTTTCACCATAAAAACTTCGTTTTTGTAATTTCTTTTGACATTTTGGGCACAAAAAGCGAATGTGTGAGGACAGGGCAGGGTGTGCGAGAATTGGGTCACCGACATGAAAAAGTGTGCCCTATTCTCGCACACTTTTAAAAGTCAAATTGTGAGAAGNCCCGCCCCTGGCGCCGTTTACCTGTTTACGATGTAATAGTAGTATATTTAACATTTCAGCGAGAAGATGGCGGCCAAAAATCAACCTGAGCCAATCGTAAAGAATCTCAGCGGTGACCCTGATGAAGTCGTTGAAGTAGAGAGTATGTGCGTGAACTGTGAAGAAAATGTAAGTTCAAGTGACCAAAGTTTCATCTGGACTTTCCCCCAGAATAGACTACATGTATTTGTACTCTCTGTGTTAACAGCCTGATCAAAATATCCACCCATTAAAAGATCTTTCATTCTAGCTTTATTTGTTAATGTTGATATCAACCAAGCCCAAACCTTGGCGTAAAAATGACCAACCATTCAACTTTATACCTTCTTCTTCAGGGCGTCACACGATTGTTACCGACGAAGATTCCATTTTTCCGTTCCGTGGTTGTGTCCTCATTCAGTTGTGATCACTGTCACTTCAGGAATACAGAACTGATGCCGTTGGAAAACTTACAACCGAAAGGAATTCGAATCAGTGTGGTCATAAAAGAAATGAGGGTTGGTAGTGTGAAGTCCTTATAAGTTATAAAGGTTCCACTCTGCGTGAAAGTTTTCTCAGACAAAGTTGCCTTTCTATGGGCAACTCAGCCATAGAAAGCTATGGGCAGTTGTTTGTTTCATTGGTCTCAGCATAAGTTCTTTGGAAGCCAGCAGTGGTGAGTTGCCCATTGAGAGCTGACTTGTCACAGAAAACGCTTACGTGAGGAGCACCTTTAAAATCTCGGCCTTCAGGTTTCACATAGTGATGTTGTCAGTAAAACATGTATTTCAGGTTGGCTTCATTCCTCTAACGTTAGAACCTTTAGTGTTCTTGAAGCGGATGTTTACTGCAGCTGTCAAAATCATACTGAGTATTCTCCTACACTTACAGGATTTGAACCGCCAGTTAGTGGTCACCCCATCTGCTTCTGTAAAAATACCAGATGTAGAACTGGACATTCCTCCTTCTAAAGGAAGTAAGTAGGCCCTTCTCTGCCAGCTCTCCAGGCCTAGTGCCATTCACACTGAAACCCAGCGAGGTATCAGCAACACAAAACCAAAACTCCCATTGATAGTTCATGAAGTCTGGTACTAACTAGTGTGTGATGTTCACACATATAATAATCATGATGTACCACTTTGATTTTGCACTTTAGAGTAAATTTATTTGATTTTGCACTTTAGAGTAAATTTATTTCACATTCACATTTATTTCTCTCTTTACAGCACTTACAACTGCTGAAGGTGTCCTACAGAGGACTATTGATGATTTAGAATTTCAACAGCCTGTACGGCGGGTAGGTTTTCATAGACTGAAATTAGGCTAAGGAATAGTTTGATAGGCAAAGCTGCAGTAAGTTGCACCTACGTGTAGGAATCCAGCCTGAGCCACATGTGATTTATCATCCCGGGATCTTCACGCCTGTCGTCACATGGAACAGTATAAAGCCGTGGGTGGTGCCTTGTGATTTTGCAAGGCGTTAAAAGACCCCATCCAAGTGAGACTTGAGATGGCCTATATTCATATGTACCAGGGCTATGCTTGGGCTTCAGTCATCCAATATCAACATCAAATTTCTGTTCAGGTCATGGATCCAGAAAATGGTGCCAAAATAGATGCTTTCATTGGACGTCTTAAAGGATTGAAAACTCTAAAGACTTCGTTTACAATCATTGTTGATGATCCAAGTGGAAACAGTTTTGTTGAGAATCCGAACGCTCCACGGAAAGATGACCAGATGACGATCACTCATTACCAGCGGACGAAGGAACAAACGGAATCCTTGGGGTTTAAGGTGGGTGATTGGTGGAGGGGGAATCACATATTCTGAGATTTCAGCTCCGGCAGATTCAAGATCTCCACTTAAACACTATGGCTGAAATCGACTTCTCTGCAGGTTGACAGCAGTGATAAAATAGTTGAGTAAACTGATGACCAGAGTGATGATTACCTGCGACATGCCCTTGCTTTTGGTGGAGTGGGTCACATATTTCTTTGGATTTGAGGTGAAAAATGTCAGAATTAATAGAGCTGATTTTCCACTTTCACAGGTCGATGATGAACCTCAAGAATCAGATAAAGAATCAGCTGATGCTCCTGAAGAAGTCTTCTCCTTCCCAATTGAGTGTCCGAATTGTAAGGCACCCGGCGAGACTCGCATGCAGCCCTTCAGTATCCTTTCAAACTTGAATCAGAAAAAGAGAATGAATTGCCACTGATCGTTGTAAAATGAAAAATACTGACTTGAGAGCCAAGCAGCATACAGCATTTTTGGCACTTTTGACAGTATTGGCAAATACTAGTAGATGATTCTCGAATTTGCAGATCTGCGCGTTTCCACCGAAATATCAACCAGAACTTCGATCTGAAACCGGGTGACGTGACGCAACCCATGATTCAGCAATGGTCAAGTCTGACGCAACGTCTGCGAGGTCACTGTCATGGGGTTGTCTGCGTTACGTCATTCAGTTTCAGACCGATGTTGTGGTTGAGATTTCGGCAGAAGTGCGCAGATCTTTGTCATTTATGTCAATTTGAGAACGGTCTATTGAATGGTACTTACAGCAGGAGGAAACCGGAGTGTGTGGAGAAAACCTGCTCGTCAAAGAGAGTTGCCCTCTCTATCACATGAAGAGGGAGTCTGACTGGGGATCGAATCTGGAACCTCAGTGGTGACAGGTGCTGATGTTTACACTGTACCACTCTGACAGATGACCAATTATGGTAATTTCATTATGGTATTTTTAAGGAAAATGTTTTAATTGTCGCATTGGTGTTTGATTTCTTAACTAATTACCAGAAATTCCACATTTCAAAGAAGTTATCATCATGGCAAGTAACTGTGAGAGCTGCGGCTATCGGGAAAATGAAGTTAAAAGCGGCGCCGGCGTGGAACCTAAGGGACGAAAAATCATTCTTCACATCACTGATGTCACAGACTTGTCGCGGGATGTTCTGAAATCAGATATGGCTGGTGTTAGAATACCTGAGCTGGACTTTGAAATGGCTGAGGGAACATTGGGTGGCAAGTTTACCACCGTAGAGGGACTTCTTACGGATATTAAAAATCAGGTATTGTGGCATTTCTTATATTTGTGAGGTGGTGTAGGAAAACCCGTCGAATGTCATGTTTGAGGAAAGTGTTAATGGTCTTGGTGAACCCGCACATTTCAATAGCTGAAATGTACTATGTAACAGGTAAACAGCAGCAGATCAATGCACAGGCAATCTGAGAGCCCTTCTTGATCATTCAGTGACTTACGACGGGTTTCCCTAGGCCACCACACATACATAATGAATCTTCGCCTTCTAGCACCCGGCTGGCCCACAAGAGGGTGTAGTGCAGGTATAGGCCTACACGTAGGTGCATAATTAAAGGCCTCTAGATGATTCTCGAATTCGCAGATCTGCACACTTCCATCAAAATCTCAACCAGAACCTCGGTCTGAAACCGGCTGACGTGATGCTATCCATGATTCAGCAATGGTCAAGTCTGACACATCTTCATCACTGTCGTGGGGTTGTCTGCATTACATCATTCAGTTTCAGACCGAGGTTGTGGTTGAGATTTCGGCGGGAGTGCACAGATCTTTGTCGTTCACGTCAATTTGAGAACGATCTATTGTGTGGTCCCTCTACCATCGACACTTGCAAAACTACTCTACAGCAGACGTTAGGAAGGCGAAGGTCTAGCGTATTTTTAGGCCATGGATCCCATTGGATCCCCTTTACCTTTCTTATTTCACGCCTGAAAAGATATTTGTTGCACAGATATTTTCTCACTTTTCAGTTGAAGGGTGAAACTCCATTCATATCTGGTGATAGCGCTGTGGACGACAGGAAATCCAAGTTGGCGGATTTCGTAAAAGACCTCGACGACGTGATATCTGGAAAGAGGCTGAACGTCCACTTTGAACTCGATGATCCGTCTGGAAATAGTTATTTACAGGTACATTTCCATCCAGATAACCCGGCGTCTACCCAGAGTCCAGCAGACGGCATCTTCTGTCAAAGTTTTCTCACGTCGTATGGCACCAATTGAAAAATATTTGAAGAATGGTTGTTCCTATCAACCATCAGAACATTGAAAATGAATTGGAAAAAATTTGAAGAAACATTTTTCATAGAAAACTTCAACAGAAGATAGGCTACTGCCTGCTCAAACCTGGAGAAGACATGTCTGCCAGGAAAACAACGACACTGAACTTCTGCCCTAAATTTGTAGTTTCTATTCATTTTCTGGGCTCATTATGGCTCATTTTCTGTAATTAGTACAACCCTCAATTCAGGACAGGTGTCCTTAATAGAGAGGTTCCAAAGCACATCTGCTTCGCCTGTAGTGTGTCACGATTGTGACTTTTGACATCTGTCTAACAGTCTTGATCGGATTTTGAATTCAACTTGTCTGTTTCAGAATGTGTATGCCCCAGATCCTGATCCTGAGATGGAAGTCATCGAATACGAAAGAAATTATGCACAGAATGATCTTCTTGGATTGAATGAGATGAAGACAGAGGGATATGAGAAAAGCTGATGGAGAATGTTACCAAAGAACTGTATGAACTCAGAAAACCATGAAAATTTCCTCCGGACAATATCCTACATTATTAGCCATCTGTTCAGCATACTGACTTGGATACCAGAATTCAGAATTAGTAATAGTGGACCATATGTTACCTGCCACAGCAAAACCAAGCACTCTTAGCTCGGCAGGTTAAGACTTGTTTCTCAGTTTCAATATTGTCGGTCGATTATGAAATCTGAAACAATCTCTTCTTCCATTCTCTCTTGGTAATCGTGTTGACTATTTTGCAGTTGTTCTGGCAAATAGAAGGGGTGACAGCTTGTTTTTTAATCACCATGGTGATTACATAGTTGCATAGTTGAAGAAAGGTAAACGCTCACAGTGCCTGTGGTGCCTCCTAGTAGCGGAAGTTCTGACCGTTCCTCATTGAATTCCTTGTACATAGCAGATTCCAGCTAGAGCCAGGATGGCCTCGAGCATCTTCTAAAACTACATGTGTCGCCACCAACTGAAAGCATCTCGCAAACTCATCTGTGCTGCTGACCAGAAAATCACATCGGGTCCACCCCTAGCTGACTGTCTATCAGGCGATGTTACATCAATCAATGGGCACTGTGAGCGGCTATACCTTTTTAGCTCACCTGTGTGATAGTCGTCACGTGGTGTTCGTAGTCCGTCATCGTCCATAAGCTGGGCACGTTTGGTAACTGCTGCTGGGGCTGTTGATCTGAAACTTGGTACATACCCCTAGGTCAGATTCAATTTTTGGCTTGGCCACTATCCAAAAACACAAAAACTGCAACAACTCCTGAACTAACGACTCATGGTTGCCACAGCAATCACAACAACACATTTAATGACTTTTAATGCCTTTTTAATGCCACGTCTAGGCATAATTTAATGCCAATTCACAACATTTTTGGGCTTCATATTCATTCTGACATTCAAATTGCACATCTGAGTCAAAGATAACAAAACGTTTTTGAACTTCCTTTATTGTTGTTGACATGATTGAGTGCAAGCCAAGCACTAAGTCAACCTACCGGGTACCTGCTCAGGGATGCATGATTGCCCTGCAGTGCAATCATTGCTCTGTCACCCATTGCTGAAATCACTAATTGGCTTGGTCTAAAAGTGATTAGNTAATGGGATAGCCCCATGACAATGTTCCAGTGCCTTAGACGAACTGCAGAAGAAATACTTCCTCACATTTGACAAGCACAAAATTTGGTCATGATCAAGAGCCATTAGTTGCTCCATCGAGGTTGAATCTTTGGCATAATTTGTTTCTATTGCATATTTCTTGCGTTCGTTATTAAGAGTATATTTGTTGTTGGAGGGCAGGGAAAGGGAAAAATCCCCCGTCCCCTCTCCATCTTCCTCTCTGATTTTCAAGTTTTTACATGCCCACCCTCAATACCAGGAGGTGGAGCATATTGCCCGCCTCCAATTGAAGTCTGAGTTAGAAGGCTGCGGATCCTCTCTAATATGTCATCACACAATAGAATAGAATGTCCTAGCTTGGTGCAAATTTTAACCTTGATTACCCTTGATTGATACGTATGTGTTTGCCAAAATTTTGACCATGGAACATTTTGACTTCAACATAAATATCATTCATACTTCTGGTACGGTTACAGTTACACCCAGGTGAGCACAAAATGGTCTCTGGACCATTTCATTATGACGTCTCAATCCATGTTACACTACTTCAAGGACGTTGTGACGCGATGACATTGTTTTTTGACGTCTTCGGTCATGTCGGTACAACCGCTCACAGCGACGGCCTGTCGGGTGGGTTACCCATTGAAACTTCTCTTAAATGCCAACAGGCTGTCGACAAACAGTTGTTGATAAACTGAAGTAGATCTACTCGAATCATTGTCACACATGTCACATTTTCGTGTTTGCCTACTCGATGTATTCTCGGTACCTCCTTCAAATTCTCCTTCAGTGGATATGGGACTGAAATTATAAGATATGATTCAATAGCTATTCCTCCTTCGTGTTGAAGGAGGCCATTCAGCAATGGCTGAAACTTTAGCCAAGATTAAGAAGTGTAGGCCTAGGCCATGAGGCCTAGGTAGGCCGGCTAGGCCAACATCCTAGAGTAGATGATAGGCCTAAACAAGGTGGGGTAGTTATCACTTGGACTTGGATTTGGAAATTACAATTAGGCTGGCCTAGCTAGGCCTAGGCCTACATGATCATGATGTCATGCATGTCAATCTTTTTGTCATGTTTGTAGACCCTATGGATGTATTTCCATCCATCATAAAAAAATCCCAGACCCAGCCATCACGGTTTGATGACGACTGCAGACTGCTGGCATGGCTTGAAGATAAATAAATAAAGCATGTAAGGTAATTAATTGCTCTTCTTCACTTCTTTAACCCCGTTTATGGTAGACTTTGCCCACTTATCTACTCCTGGGGATCGCATGATCGGAATTAATATTCATCAGAGAAGGGCCCTCTAGAGGCAACTTCTGGAACTAGCCCTAGCGGCGGCATGGAAAACCAAAATCAAAATTGAAAAAAATTGAAATTTAAAGTTTGTGATGTGGAGGCGTGGGTTCGAATCCCGGTACTGTCGATAGGCATACTGACCAACATAGCAGGCCTATGATGATTTCAATTTAAAGTTTGAAATTGTTTTTTGGAGGGACCAATTTTACTTCCGGTAAAAAATGACGTCACTTCCGTTAAATAATTCAACTGCGCATGCGCACAACGCGTCATTTCCTTCTAGTTTGGTTCCCGAACTCACCGCTAGGCGCAGAAGAGTTCGGTATCGGCCTCGTTTGACCTTGACCTCACACACAGAATTCTGTGTGTCTGACGTCACAGAGGATAGACTGGTTCCTGGTTCCAACATACCGTGAGCTATGTTGGGATCGCGCACCAGTCTATCTTCTGTGACGTCAGACACACAGAATTCTGTGTGTGAGGTCAAGGTCAAACGAGGCCGATACCGAACCCTTTTGGCCCTAGCGGTGGGTTCGGGAACCAAACTA
>NMRB01000107.1:134512-158494 GCA_002633025.1 Notospermus geniculatus
GGTCCCGTCGTCATCATTAACATAATATATGTTTATGTACAGAACAATGCGGCTGTCAAAAATACTGAGTACGATGATTATACGACGCCCCACCAGAAAAACCGAGAAATTTTCACATTATCTTTGGAATGAACTGTCCATTTTGACAGAGGAATCTCCCTTTTTTAATCCCTTCTTGGTATGAGTAAAATACCGACAGGGTACCCCAATATTTTTACAATCTTACAAATACGTTGGGTCCCATCATGACCAAATAGACTTGAGATTGTTGTCTCGAGTCGCAAGTATGATGTACGCTAGGCTTTACGTTAACTGGAGTTCTTAGCCCCCTGCTCCGTCTGTCACTGTTTGCATGCGGTATTAAGGAGTGCCAAGAACCAGTGATTACCTCAGAATACCAGACAGGGGAATAATGACCGTAAAAACTTTCTGGGATACCCTGCCTCCAAACACAAATCACAGCAAATTATTTCAATGGAATGTTTGTGAAATCACAAGAGGTCACATAGAAACAGTAAAATAAACAAATAGATAGACATCTGATAGAATTTCATGAGTAACTCCCTATTCAACTGTTGCGTAACGGTGAAAACGTAACAGGTAAACAATCAGAACAATTTTTCGCCAGATAAAACAAATCTGTTTAAGCAATACTCTTGTACTTGGAGAAGTTCAACTGAAATGACACATGTATGATTCCCAGAAAACAAAATACTGCTGGTGTTTTTATCTGAGAATATCAAGAAATATTTCTGGTTATCAAAATTCAACTTTTCTTAGTCACAAAAGCTCTTCACAAAGAGTGGATACCCGCTCCAGCAAAGCCAGGTGCTTGTTGCAAGTGATCATCATTGGTCATCAGTTTACTCAACTATTATCACTGCTGTCTGCTACTATCATGACTATTGTCAACCTGCAGAGACGTACATTTCATACATGTACATTTCAGCTGTTTTGTTAAGGCACCTATCCACAGGAGAGTTTTCTCGCGCAAGTTGGCTCTTAAAGCGGATTGCTCGCGTCTGTCCAAAGTGAACCAAAAATAATAAAACGTCCCGTTTTATTCGTAACAACAACTGGTAAATGCATTGCGGCGGCCGCTCCGGAAACGGTGCTGTGGAATCTTTGACTCGGCACGAACAGTCCGCTTTAATGGGCAACTCAACTGCGAGTACTTGTTTGTGTCATTGGTCTCAGCGTAAGCCGTGAGGAAACAAACAATGGTGAATTGCCCATTGTGAGCCAACTTCTACGAGAAAACTCCGAGGTGGATAGGCGCCTTTAGGTTGTTAACCTTTTCCTCGGTTGCGACAAGCACCTACTTTTGCTGGAGTGTGTCACATTTTGTTCCTAACCATGTTAGCACAACTTAATTTGCATTCTTCAATTCATCATTCAACATCCGCCTCCACAAAAGCACTATCAACACGGTGCATTTAAATGAACACCAGAATATGTCGGCCAACTCTTTACACTACAATGCATAAGTACGGTAGTGTTTCTGTCAGAGGGTAATAAGGGTACTATGCTAGTACCCTCAAACGAACAGAAAAGGGCCATTTTCTTCAATTTCACGGGGTTTTCAAGCCACAATTTAAGGGGCCTGTCAGAGACATTGTCAGACAGCAAACTGTGGTTTGTCAGGCACCCCCTGTTGCTGCTTGACACATTGGTGGGTAAAATCCACTGGATTTTTGTTAACAATCCAATAAATAACAAATCTTGTTTGACAGGCACAAAACAAACTGTGTCTGACACCTTGTCAGATTCCTTTCAAAACACTATCTTGTGGATTGTTTTTGCTGATTTTGAAAAATTTAGTACCCTCAAAAAAAAGTTTCTCGCAGAAATCCTGGAAGTATGGTAGATGCAACCCCCCCCTCCCAAACCCTGATCCACCCTTGCTTTCTGCGTACTCTGCAGATACACATACACCATCAACCATTACATCATCTCAGCTGATTATAATACAATTTATATTCTGCAACCTTGATAAAGTCCAGAACACATTCGTTACACCGCATTAAAAATAACCACAGAATATCAACATCTCATTCTCAAACAAAAAGATTTCGAAAATTCACAATCTTCATTCCTCACAACAATAGCCCTTATTGAAAATACAGGTTCTGGAACACTGTGTAACAAAAATATGTTTTATATGTACAACAAACCCATGTATATTCATAATAACTTTGAAAGACCGTTACATTTGATGCTTATAACTTGTACATTCACAAGGATAGGACCAAGACCTTCTAACAGATTACTGTCAATCCAAAGTTCATGAAAATGCACCATAGCCCCTCAGTCATAAGTCCGACGCTCTAACCACTGCACCACCACGGCCCCCAAACTGTGCTTTTCAAACACCTGATTTTGTTGTGCCCATCCAAGACTGGTCTTGGCCTTATCCTTGCATTTATGGGAGATCTGAGACAAGAGCTCATGCAAGCTCTCTAAAAATCACTCACCTGATTTTATAAATTTAAAATCAATTCTTATGTATGTAAGTATACAAACAAGGCATTTATCAGTATACAATATTAGAAAATCGGGCTTCAAATTTCGTTTCAGCAAATATAAATTACAACAGCGTGCCACGCTGGGCGACAAATGTATTGGAAGTACGGTATTATCCTGAGGTGGAAACGGGCTTGAACGTGCGGCCCAAAACATCACTCCACATTGCTTCATATTCAAAGAACTCACCACCTGGAGGGCCTACATATTTCAATGCCAGGGCCTATCAATTTCAATGCCATAATACTTGAAGACCACAAACCAGGACCAGCCTGATACAACAGGAGGATGTAATACTCTTTTTCTAGACACTGGAAGGCTGAAAATTCTCAGAGATGGGGAACCCACGCCCGATGGTTGTGCTGCGAGTATAAGTGCCAGGACGCTAAAAACGTGGCAAAACAAAGCAATGATGTCACGTCACAACTTCACACTGAGCAACAGGGCACGATTTGGGTGTAAAGCCTGCAGCACACGTCACCACTTCCGTTGCTCATATAAAGGCAATTTTTGTGGTCGCCACGAAAACGGCCAAGTGTGCTGTGGCCGGCAATGATCACTCACCACGGAAATTCTGTGGTGACCACGAGTTGCCGAAAAACCAAACCGGTTTGATTTCTCACCACGAAAGTTGCTCGTAGTTGCCAGTTGTGGTGATGCATGGCCATCAGCAGCACACAAGACCACTGAGTGGTGACGTCTGCTGTAAACCGGCAACCGCCACAAAAATTGCCGACCACGAAAATTGTCTGTACGAGCAACGAAAGTGGTGACGTGTGCTGCTAGCTTTACGCTCGCTTCAGCGCCAAGTGGCATACTTCTGTGGGTTCCGAACTTTTTTTCATTTCAAAGTAAACTTCTGATTTTTTTCAACCTGGTTTATCACTAATTTTGCAGAATAATCTCATTAAAAAATTCTGCAGTCAGCAGATATTTTTCGGGTAGGGCAATATCTGCAAATGACAAATTTCACATAATAACATTAGGAATGTTCAGAAAGTAAAAAGTACAAAAGTATCACAATTGATTTGTAAGAAACATACAAAGTACAGTGGAATCTATCTCTCAAGGACACCTTTGGATCAGAGAAATCTGCTGTTGATTGAGAGGTGTATTAATTACACAGGTCAAAATGACTGGAAATGACCAATAAGTGACCTAACTATGGTTTCTGTGTAAGAGGGGTGGTGTCCTCTTACAGAGGTATCCTGTATTGGAGGTTCCACTGTACTCTCAACAATTTTCATATTCTGTCATGGGGGTCATCATAAAATTAGTAAAAACTCCAAATTACACAGCGATTGTTCCATTTCAGCTCTTTTCAATTACAAACGGTGAGAAATTCGTGTGGAATGGATGGATAGTATCACAGCAAAGCTCTGTCGTAAGTCAAGGCAATACGTGAAATCTCAGTTGATTGGTCAAAATAATCTCTTTTCTGCACACGGCCAGTTCCGCCATTTGGAAATGCTACTTGAATCACCAATAAATCAAGTGACATGGCTAAAATATTCATCAAAATTGAAATTTTAGCCAATCAGATTATGATTTAAATTTGATGCAAATGATGTCTGGCAGCTGGCCCTGCTACATAGAGTTAATTAATCTGCATGCAAGTTTGGACTTCCGATAAAATACCATCACAAATTGATGAAAAGGAGTTTTCAGCCGTCAGTTTTTACTCCAGAAACACAAGTATTTACCTACGAAAGTAGATTTGATTTTGATTTTAAAACCAGTTATTCTATAATGAGCCTTGGTAGAAAGCATTCGGGGTCAAATATTTGAAGGTTGTTCTGCCAAACAGGTGTGAAACTACTGAATATAGAGGCTTTAGGCCCATAAAATACAAGTTTTTGTGTTTGACTTTTAGGCCTTGAAAATCTTTTCTAGATGTGACCTACAGACACAGGAATTCAGCCCTCACAGACAAGCTCTCCACGAGCCATACTACTGCATAAGTCTATTCATTTGCTACATACGAATATATACAAAATATCACCCTACAAATATACACATTATAACTGGAATGTAATGAGAATGTCGTCTAGTAAAATGCTGTGTTACGTGAGCAAAACAGTTCAGAGATTCATAGTTAGTTAGCTATCGGTGCACAGTTAATACTACCATGACTACAGCATAGTGCATCTTTGTCTATCTGCTTTGAAATGCATTGATTTCTGACAAAAATTGAGTTAGCATTTAAATGATGTTGAACTTTGACCTCGGTTCAATTCTCAACATAAACAGCAAACCGTGAAAAATGCACCCTCATACTTTTTTGGGAATACTGGAAAAATTTCTCAAGAGAGGAATTTAGCACAACAATATGTGATGAAGTTATTTTCCACCTTAAATTGGCGGCGAATAGGTCAGGATGACAGCCTTACTTTTGTAAGTTTCAGTAGAGAGCATGTTCTGCGTGCTCTTTGAGAATTTTGTCAGGTTCTCATGAGGTGTTAAACCACATTAGGCCGAAACAAGAGAAACCGGCGAGGAATTGGTTTCCGGTTTCACACCGGGCGAATCCGGGGACACAATACAGCGATGTTTCTGGAGGACAAACTTACGGCTAAAATTCTTATTACAAATATTACAATGGAACGGTTTTTCACCACGATGGATACGCAAATGTGTATTTAAATTACAACTCTGCGTAAACCCCTTTCCGCATAGTTGACATTTAAACGGTGTTTCCTTGGTGTGCGACCGCATGTGAATCATCAGCGAGGCATTTCTTGTGAACTCTTTCCCACAGCCTTCACATCTGTACGGTTTCCATCCGATATGCAACTTCCGGTGATTACTCAGTGACCCCTGGTGGAGAAAACCCTTCCCACATTCGTCACAGTGATAGGGTTTTCCTGACGCGTGCGGTTCCGTTTTCGGCGACGTCAATTCCGGATTCTCCTCCGCGTGGATTTTCTTATGCTTCCATAAAGTGACGCCGTCAACGAACCTCTTCGAGCAGAATTCACATTTATACGGTCGCTCGCCGGTGTGGGTACACATGTGTAAAATAAACATATACCGCGATGGAAGTTTACGCAGGCAAAGTCGGCAGATATTCCCCTTCTTGTGCCCGTCGACAGGGTTATCAGCAACGATGGAGTAAAATGATTCATCTTTTGAGAGAACTTGTTCAGAAAACACATCGACAGTCTGAATGAGGTATGCTTGGATCGCTTCACAGTCGACCTGTTTGTGTTGGTTATAAAGATGCATGAGGAGATCGTTGCAGTAGGAGAAACTCGTACTTGGTTTGCAGAATGTACACTTGTGTCGTGGTTTGTGAGCATCTGTAAGAGTGAAAAAAATATCTAGAATTGAGTTGACCAGTCAGAGTGGTGCAGTGAAAACACTGACACCTGTTGCCCTCTGAGGTTGCGGGTTCGATCACCACTTGGACCAGCGCTTCATGCATCCTGAGAATCTCAGGTCATTTATGGTCATTTACATCCCCTCGGAAACAAGTGAAAGGAGGGGAGCAGTTGTGAAGACCCTGGGTGCGAGGATGCCCTTCATGTGGTAGAGAGAGCAACCCTGTTTGACAATGCAAGTTTTCACCAGGCACTCTAGTTTGGGGAAGACCCGGTTGGGGTCGAAAATTTGCAAAATTCGGCAACGACTTTACTTTTACGATCAATGAGAATTTAATTCCAGAACATTTCAGCAGAAATAAAGCTTAACTTACAAGTCTCATATTCACTGTCTTCAGAATGCATAGACTGTCCTCCGACGGGAGAATTGACATCAGCTGAAAATGTATCATATAACACTAAATTTTCAGGGATTAATTCTGGGGTCTCAGTGACCAAGGGAAAGGGATAAACACAAAATACCCAACCCCCAAATTTTCATGCCTCATTTAGGACAGCAAGCCACAATTTTCGTCAGGATAATTGCCTTTTGACCCTCTTACGACCCTCCAATCGGTAACCTAGTTTAAAGTACTAGTTAAGCTGCATTTACCAGACGTCCGGAATGCGGTATACGGGATGCGGAAGTGATATGTTGTATGCGAAAATGCCAGGTGTCCGGTAAACGCAGCTTCAGGACCCTGTCCATTACAGTAGGACCTCCCAAAGCTGACACCTCTGCCAGGAAGACACCTCTCTGTTAAGGACAGCAGAGTTCAGTCCTCAATTGGTCATGTCTGTTCATCTTGACCTCTGTATTAGAGACACCTCTCTATTTAGGATACCAGAGTTCAATCCCCAAATGGTCATGTCTTCATTTTGACCTCTGTGTTGGGGACACCTCTCTATTAAGGCCACCCGAATTCAATTGTCAATTGGTCACGTCCGTCATTTTGACCTCTGTATTGGGGACACCTCTCAAATAAGAACAGCACAGTGCAGTCTTCAATAGAAAGGTACCACTTCTTCAGATTAGCAAGAGAGACGAATCGCCACATGGAACCATCAGATCCCCCATTAAAACTCTGTTCAAATACGTGTCCCATATAAAATGTAAGACGGTATTCAAATGCACATCATTTCAATGGTAGAGCAATTCTGTAGGTTATGCAATAACGACTTGGGTTATTAGTATTCTGTGATCTAATATTCACAATGACGTGGACAATTATTAGGCAATACATGAATGTTATTCGGAATCAACTTAGTCATGCATTTCACAAATTAGATAAGCCCTATTCCACAGTGGAAATAATGAACACTGAATGTGTTGGGGTTGTCATGGCTGGGTTTGAAGTTAAATGTGTGGCGGTCTAGGAAATCCCGTCAGATGTCGCTGAATGATCAGCAATGGCTGGAAGATTACCGAGGTGTTGATCTGCTACTGTTTACTTGTTATGAAATTCATTTAAGCTATTCACCAAGGCCATCAACACTTTCCTCAAATGTGACATCCGACGGATTTTCCTAGACATACAGGGGCTACACCCGTTTGGGATGTCCTGGCCATTAGTCACACCCAGCTCCTCAGTCCGTCATGAGACAGAGAGTCATGGTGCCTTGTACCTTGTTCCTTTGCAAGGGCAAGTAAAAGACCCCAACCAAGTGAGGAACATGAGTAACTTGAGATGGCCACTTCCGTACTTACCAGGGCCAACAATGCTATGGCTTCGGCCCTGGTGGAAAAATCAAATACTAATTTTAGGGAGTGGTTTTTGCCCTGACGAAAAAAAAATCTAATACAAATACAAACGTCCTGACCAAAGCAAAGGAGTTGAAGAAGTGTACAGAAATACAATAACATGTACTTACAGCTTGATTCAAGAGATTCCCTCCTCTTTTTAAACTCGCTGGCTTTCTGGGCAAGAGACTGGACGTTGCTGGTCATCGGGGAGTCGTTTGAGTTTTCATCCGGGGGAGATGGAATGCCATGCGTCATCGGGGTTGGTGCGGGATCATCGTTCATTTGGAGCCCAGGGAATACGCTCGGGGTTGGAACGGCGTCAGATATCAGTTGAGCATTTACGCCGATGTCCTCGTCGATGTCCAACGGTTCCTCTTTTATATTGACCTAGAAAATCAGGGAACGGGTATTAAATGAATGAGTTGGGCTGTCGACTGGTGCAGTATTTTGTATTTCATTTTTCCGTCAGGGCCGACGCTATAGCATTACTGGCCCTGGTAAGTACGGAGGAGGTCATCTCAAGCTACTCGTGTTCCTCACTTGGATGGGGTCTTTTACTTGCCATCATGAGACAGGACAGCAACTTGGTAATTTGTCTGAAACGACAGAGTTCTTACCGGTGTTAACGGTCTAAGTTCTTCCGGAATCTCGTACGGTTCATCGTCGACGTCCTCTTCCTGTTCACTGCCCATGAACTCCACGGACGGTTCTGTAACATCTGAAGGCGGTGTTGTCGGCGTGTAAAACATCTGGTAACACTCCACTTTAGCACGTTTTATCGACATAGGGTTGGGATTTTTCCTTGAACGCTTCTTGGTTTGCTTGGCAAGAGGGACTGTAGAGGGAGCCGCTGGTACTGGTGATTGAGCAGGTTGACCTTGATCTAACGGCTGATTGTTATCTTGAGAATCCGGCCCGGCGGGGCGTGGCAGTGACGGTTGATTTCCGTGCGGAAGACCAGTGAGGGAGACTTGAGTTGTTGGGGGTAGCGGGATTCCTTGAGGGAGCGTGGGGGCAATATTAGGCCCTGGTGAATTACTCATGTGTTTTTGGACACACAGCGACAAGGCATCACCAAAACTTGTAATACGGCCAGGAAGACTTGATTTCTCTTTGAGATGAGCAGGTCTTGGGTTCAAATTCAGCGGCGCCATGGGTCGTAACCCATTGGGTAGGCCATGACCTACGAACGGAGCCCGGTAGTGCTGATTTTGCAAAGGTGTCATGCTCATCGGCACATTTCCCAGGGTTCCCATTCTCGGGCTGGTGAGATGGGAGCTTGGATGTATAACTTGGGGACGAATGGGAGCAGTACTGCCTTGGGAAGGACTAGCAGGCACGCCCAAAGCATACGGCGGTAAAGACGGGGCCTTGCCATGGGCTGCAGGTGGGTTAAACGGTGGTGATTGTGACTGAGTATTCTGCGACTGCTTCGTGGGGGAAACATCTTTTGAAACTTCCGGGAGGCTTTCTTTCACCATGGTGAGAGTCTGCAACATCTCCTCATCACTCTTAGAATTTGTTTCTGGTACATTTCCGAGAGCAACCTGAAAAGAGGAAGAGAACATTTGAGTGAGACGACACATACATGTACATGTAAGCTATTTTTATACATTTACCGGGTACATGTTTCCATCAGGGCCGAAGCCATAGCATCATTGGCCCTGGTAAGTACGGAAGAGGCCATCTCAAGCAACTCATGTTCCTCACTTGGATGGGGTCTTTTACTTGCCCTTGCAAAGGCACAGGGTACAAGGCACCACATTTTATTTTACTGTCCCATGCAACGTGTGTGAAGAGCCAGGGATCTAATGTCCCATAGCCCTAGCTGGATTCGCACCCAGGCCTTTCCGTTTGACGGGCGCTAAAATGTGCATGTGCCTCACAAACAATAGAAATTCTATTGTTTGCAAGGCGCATGCACGTTTTAGCGCCCGTCAAACGGAAAGGCCTGTGAACCCGGGACCTGTCGCTTGCTTAGCAGGTGTGATGACCACACAGCTATCAGGGCTCTTCACTTGTAAGCTGTAACTAAAGCACTTTTCGTGACCTAATGACTACTTGGGCTGGAAAGTCCATGAAACATCATTACTGATGAGCAAATCTTTTTAGATTTTTGGCCGCACCAGCTGCTGGATAAGTTGCTGCTTATCCCAAAAGAGCCGCATATTTTTTGGCACTTTCCATTTGTAGCTTTCACCGCCCTGAACCGCCACGAAATGCCACTGCATTAAGCTGAATAGAGTGTTTGCACCGGTGGCCATGTTGGAGGCATGAACAAAAGAATTTGTCGCCAGTCACGGTCTACGGAGATTAACTTCGATTGTTTTGAAAGTCTGTTCTTTTGTTGTATGCCTCCAACATGGCCGCTGTGACGTCACGTGCAAACACTCTATAGAGAACAGTATAATGAGTCAAGGCACTTTATAGCAGTATCGGCGTCTGGAGACATGGCAGATTGTTGTGGTGCTGCCGGCAGTAATTGGTGATTTTCATTTCTACATTAGAGGTGATGGGGATTTTTCTCAAAAAGTGGGCGTGGTCTTCTAGGCGGCTCACGGCAGGGCAGCTTAGGGCGGCATGGGCTCTAGTATTGGGTTAAAGGGACGCTATAGGCAGTTAGCAGGCTCAATTAAGTGCAGTCATTTCATCACAGGTGGCGCTGGCGACTGACAACCTACAGATTTTGGCTCAAAAGTTAAATGTTTTTAGATATATGTGACGGGGGCTTAACAGGTGGCATTTCAGCTCTTGTGCAACATGGCGATACAAGGAAAACGATGTGAGTATAGGAATTTATAGAGAACATGACAAAAACCACAGGAGTCTTAGCAAGGATTGTAAGAAGCTAATTACACCCTCGGTCATTGTCATTCCCTGTGGAGTGCAGTCAGGCAAAGAACTTGTATTATACATGTCATACCACAGGGCATTAAGGCATTATATCAGCCATTTCAAGATACAAAGAAGATAATATACAGGAAGTCAACTTCCAGATTTTGCAAATTTTCGACCCCAACCGGGGTCTTCTTCAGGCTGGCACTTAACAGTACAAGACTCTAGAATAGACTATAGTCTAGAATAGACTATAGTCTATTCTAGAGTCTTGTACTGTTAAGTGCCAGCCTGAAGAAGACCCCGGTTGGGGTCGAAAATTTGCAAAATCTGGAAGTTGACTTCCTGTATATTAGCCATTTCAAGAGTTTATAATACAAAAGGGACCTGCACTCAATAGTGTTAATTACACGCATGCAATGGCCAACACAGAACATGGCTAGATGACCTAATCTGGGTAATACTTGTAACACAAAGGGGGGATTACTCAACTGCACCAAGCTGAGGACTGGTTATGCAATAGTTAAGGGTTTGTGTGGCGTTTTTACATAAAAGGCCACTGTACATTGTATATGGTGGGCAGCATTCCATGATGAATACAATAGTAGTACATTTGTATGTGGACACTTTGGTTTGGACGTGTTGTAAAGCTAACTGAAAGCTTGGCAGGAATTCGTCCAAGATGAAAATAATTGGGGATCTGCATGTTACGACGGTTTGGCAAAAATGTGGCTGATGGAAAGCCAGTATTGATTTTTAAATGCAATTTTTTTTTAGCAATATCGGGGTTCCACAAAGTCAAGAGCAACCTACAAATGATTTTAGAACTGAGTGGACTGTGTACACATGTATGTCAAAGATAATAAAATCAATGAGTATCTATAACTATCAGATCATAAAAAGAAATACAGTGAGAAAAACATACGTCCTTTTTTACTTAAAACCCTAAAGCTACCAGAAGCAAAATTTCATTAAACCTACCAAATCCTGAAACCTAACAGAAACACGGTCACATTGGTGTTCATTGGAAAGTGCTCACTGAGAGCTTTCCTGTGAATACCCATGTGAGGTTTTGTATATTTTTGTTTTAGAAAAAATGTCTCTGAACAGTCAAAGCGTTTAGCAAGGTGTATTTCGTCCTCCACAAATTACCCAGCTACATGTAAAACGAAACATGTTAGCAGAAGCAACACCGAATTCATCACATTTAAGACAACCTTTCCAAAATATTCAGGCAATGGCATGAATGGGGTGGCACTTACCGCTTTTCCAATTCTTTCAAACGACCCCTTGAACTTCTTGATTACATCATCTTTCTTCTTGATGTCTTCCTCCAGTTTCGTCACTTTTTTCTGTTCATCAACGAGCGCCGCCCTCAACATCGTAATCTCCGCGGACATCTTATCAACCTCGGCTTTTGTTTGTTCCTCGATGAATTTCAACGTCTCGTCCTTGACCCTGATAACCGACGTTAACCGCGTGACCTGCGATTTGAGCTGAACGATTGCAGCATCTTTGTCTTCAAGGTCAATCTTGTCAAGGTCGTCGATAAACGGTTCCATCCAAGATGCAGCGACAACAACTGTATCTTCTTCATCGGTGGAAGGAGTTTTTGAATCCCGGCACACTTGTTTTTTTATGTCGAGCAACGATTTCACATGTACTTTGTCCATTTCCTCAGGCCAAGTACATTTCTCTGCATCACCTTCCAACTTCTCCATCTTGATCAACTCGTTCGAATCCTCAGATAAATGCTTTTTAATTTCAACAGATGAGGTGTCCTTACTTTCTGAACACTTGTTGCTTTCAGCACATAAGGCCTCAGCATCAGTTTCAGAAAGTGACACCCTCTCGGCAGGAATTGGTTCAGTAACAGTTTTCAAAGAGTCCAACACGCTTTTATCCTTGCAAAACTCAGAGTTTGCATTCTCGTCTTTCGAAGAATCCATTTCTAAAATGTTGTCAGCTGTATTCAATTCGGCAATTTCTGAATCCACAGATCCTGTTTTTGTGATGAAAGACGGAGGTTCTTGTTCACCATCAGAAAGAGTTTGGGTTTCGTTTGAGCTGCTTTTTGAGGGGGAAATGATGCCTTCAGATTTCAGCGGTGAAATGGACTTGGCCGAATAATCCAGGACCTCAGAATCCGAGGCACTTTTTACCAAATCTTCATCTGTTGAATCTAACTTTCCATTGGACTGTTCATCTTGCACAGCGGTTGTTCCATCAGCAGAACTGGCTGGCTCCGATTTTTCAACCACTGGTTGCTGCCACTGCAAGTCTCTTGACGAACAAATAACCATGTCATCATCCTCATCTGAGGGACTGCCGCCATTCACCGAGATGCCAGGCTCGACTTTGCTTAATTTAGGGCTTTCGGTCGCCATCTTCACCACAATCCACCCTTGGCAACCTTTAATTTCGAGGTCCAGCCTCTAGAAATTCATCAGTGCACCGAGAAAGATCCTACAAAAAACAAAGCGACAAGTCTTACCGGTCTTGATCACGCAGCCACAGGTGTCCCACAACTACAAAGTGAGGGCAGAGGCTCCAAGCAAAGATTGAATGATGTGCAACACACACACCAAAGAAATGCACACCCAACTAACTCAACAAGCCCACAGCATGCCAATACACCAATACACCATTGTGTTATACACAGCTCCATACATTGTATACACATAGGGGGTAGGCAGGCGTGACGGACCATGCCTCCATGCTTGGGCTGGGGACCCAGTCCATTTCCATGGACTTACCTTGTACCTTTCTCAAACAAATAAACACATAAAACACACACCGATCGTAGTAAAAATCGACAGGATGATAGCAGACATATTAAAAATTGCATTCGTAGTAAAAACAAATTGGAGAAAACTTCAATTACCTGCCCTAAATTGATAAAGAGAGCGACCTATTTACAGCCGAGTTCAAGGGGTTACGTGAAATCGTGTATTGACAAGCATGACCAGGCGATCGTAGCGCCATCTTCAGGTAGCAAGCGCCCTCCAGAGGTACGGTGGGATGTTCGGAGATGAAGCGTTTCTACAGCGTGTATCACAAACGACGTTCCGTTTCTAAATACGGCAAGAAGATGCAGCTCCCGATAGGCATTTGGCTACCCTATCAAAGAGGTGATATAAGGATCTAATAAACTGTGATGCAAAGTGCACTGACAATATTTGGGCCCAACTCCATTCTCAGTTGCCGGCGCCACCTATGATGTACTGGCTGTACTAGACAAAACAGCAAGCTGTCTCTATTGCCCCTTTGATGACACCCAGAAAAAGCTAGGCTTCAATCTCATTTTTTGCCTTTACTACATTTGAAAAAGTAAATTGGGTTGCTCCTGGCACCAAAAGAAGCACCAATGTTTTTCTTCACATGGCATCATGGCGCTGCAGCCCCGGTTGACAGCAGGCCTAGTGGTGGTAGGCCTACTCTGAACAAGACAATCCATGGACTCTGTCCGGTCCTGAGGAAACAGAGCAGTTATTGCTGATATATCACATCAAAAATCACTCTTATCTATTGTTGATCACATGTTATGTGAAACCTCATTGGTCACGCAGTCACCACCGAAAGACGGCGCTGCAGTTACTAGTCCAGTCCTCTCAACTCCGAACTTCCGACCACTCCCCATTTTACAACGCTCAGCCTATTGTAATGTACATTTCCTATTCAACATTACTTTATTTAAATTGCAGAATTAAGTGAAAAGGACAAGTACAAATCTTCCTGACCGTGAGTGAATAAAAATGGATTATGTAATTTTTGATATGAGCGTGTGGTTGAGACATAATCGACAGGAGGAGGTTGATTTTGTCAAAAAAAGCCGCCGTCCGACAATTGGATTGAAATTGATGCTGCATTGCACTTGCAGGGGCTGTGCATTGACCTGGGTGTGTGTGTGTGGACGCGGTAGACCATACCATTTCAATTGTGTTGTCTACCATGTCTACAGACTGTCGATTTCTTTCCATACACACCAGACAAAGGCTTGGGCTGAGAAATCGCCAATGAACGCATCCCACAGCTAGCTGAATGAATCGCGAATCAGTTGTGGGGTATCTATTTCCGGACAGGGGGTAGGCCTAATAGTAAAAGGTTCGGCCTAAAAGAGGCCTATTCACCGTTCAAATTAAAGGAAGTTTACTGATTCCCTTAAAGGTAGTGAGACACCCAGCATGATGCCAGGTGTACCGACAGTGTTTTGTATTGAGTTTTTAAGAGCCACTGACCATCGGGGGCATCAGGTGAACTGGTAAACTACGGTGAAAAAAAAAATGCAAATAGGCTAGGCCTAGGCCTAGGCCTAATCGTTGCCCCGCATTGCAGCATTCACAGTCATGGTGGCTGGTGGTTGTCTGTGAGTGGCTTTAAAGATGGGCCTCATGCATTCATACTGCTGCTGAGTAATTAAGTTTTTTGTTCCATTTTCAGTGAACAGGGTCAAAATAGACTGATCATCTGTGAATGAAGTAAAAATGGTATAAAATAGAAGAGAGGGTTTGTCTAAAAACTGGCAAAATGATGGTCAACAGGGAGAGAGATGGCGCCACTGCCGGCAATACTGCCAAACGTGGCCGTGGTCGCGGTCGTGGCGGTGGCCGCCCACCCAAGTCAACATCAGGAAACTCAAAGGACTCTGATAAAGAATTAGAAAAATTTAAACGAGTAATCAAAAAGCATGAAAAGGAACTTGTTGAGAAAACTCTTTTGATTACCGGGCTGCAAGCTGAGATCACACGACTTAAGGATGAGCTTTACACAAGAGATGAAATACTGAAAAAATTAGAACTTCAGATGAGTCATGAGAGTCAAGAGGCAGAGTTGCAGATCATCGAATTAAAGGGAGAGTTGTTGAGAGTACGGAGCCAGAAAGATACATATAATTCTGGTAGTGTGGATCAAAATGCCGGAATTGCTGAACTCCATCGACTGCTGGCCCAGGAGAAGGAGAAGTCGCAAAGGTTACAGGAGACGCAGTCGAAGACCCTCAATATGATCTCGAGGCTCCAGAACTTAATTAGCTCGACGTCTCATCAATCTCAGTTTCCAAATATGGTAATCTTTTGAACAGTAGAACCAGTTCAACCTCCCTTAATGTACTCCTCTGCCAGGAGGACCCCTCTTGATTCAGGACACCAAAGTTCACCCCAAAATTTGTTCATTTTGACCTGTTAAATCAGGACACCTCTCATTAAAGGAATGCGGATTCAGACCCAAAGGTGTCCTGTTAAGAGGGGTTCCTCTGTATGAGGTTGTATTCATTCAGTTTGATGTCAGCTTTGCAAAATTGCGAATTTCTTCAGCTGCTACATTGTATTCAACAAGTGAAATGAAAATTGAAGTGTACTTACTTGTATAACTTTCGTGTAATTGTCTTCTCATTCTATCCATTCTCTTTGCAGTTTCAGAACCTCGGCATCAACCCTTCACTTGACCTTCATCACCATTCGGGTGAAGGTCATCCTCATATTGCCTCCTGGACGAGCGTCTCGCTGGCTGATCATCAAGCCAGCAGCAGCAGTTCCGAAGCATCCGACTTTGGCTCCATACCTGTGATAACCCGTGTCGAGTCTCTATGCACGGGAGAGTCCCACTTGGAGCAAATGCAAGAAAAGCCTGCACTGAAGTATGAAAAACTCGCTTCACTTCTTCAGGAAAACTCCAGAGCTGAAAATGATCCTGTCACTTCGGTTCACTTGGGGCTTCCTACCTCGTGTGGGAATACTGTAAGCCCTTCATATTCTCTGCCTGAAGCCATGCAGGTCAATTCGTTGGTAAATTCCCCCGATGTCTGCACAGTTGACAAGCCTGGTGTTTCAATTTTGGGAAAGTCTGCTTCTTTGGGTTCCTCACCTGCTGTCGATATCACACAAAGTGATGAGGACTATGGAACAATTAGTGGGGCGTCCGGACTTGAAAACGATCATCTGAACGTTGCAGATACTAAGGTCGCAAGGGATGAAAACATGTTCAAGGAGTGTCATAAAGTTGATAATCGAACAAATCCTGTCATAATAGAGGAGAGGGGATGGGACGTAAATGAGGTTGCCAGCAAGGACTGTGCTAATGACTGTCCTATTCTTAAGAAACACCTTGAAAGTGGACCTGATAAACAGATTCTATACAGAAAGAACCCTGCTGAAGATGATGCGAAAGCCGGGAATGTCCAAAAAGAGGTAGCAATGGAGGTGAACGTTGACGTTGATGATGAACAAAATGGAGCCCGGGTTGTATCTGATTTAAAGTCGGTTGAAATATCGGCTGAAGCTAAATCCGAAAATGTGCTTGGGTCAAAATCTGATGTGGAACAAGCGTCGCAGCGATTGGAGGTGCTGAAAAAGGAAGATGATGGAAATCAGCAGGGAGGTTGGTCCACGGATGATGACGATGCAACCATGGCAACCGAGGATGTGCATGAGAAGTTGGATCGTTCGTCGAACGCAACAGAGACAGGAGATGGAAGATCCGAGTTGGCAAAGTCCGATGTCTCGGGTGGAGGTCCAGAACCAAGTGAGGACTCGAATAACAAAGAACAGAATTCAACATCGAGCGTTGATAAAGATGGAAAACAAAATCCTACATCCCAGACTCCACACCAGGCAAAAGTTAATTTCATGATATTTCGACCGAAGTTGCTGTCTGAATTGGACCAGATGGGGAAAAGTCCGGGTTCGCCAGAAATGCCGGACATGGTGAGGTTGTCGCCTGTAAGTTCGCCGGTTGCCTCTCCAAAGCGTCTGGTAGCGAACTCGCGTCCTGTGGTGAAGTCTGGGCTCGCTTTGTCACCAAAGAACAGCACCATTCTCCCGTCATCTTCTGTTTTGAAGAATCCTGGCACGTGTAACTTATCCATGTTAGCCGCTGCTGCTACGTCTGCCCCGGATAGCAAACCGCATTCAAAGGACAGCTATACCACCATATTTCCTCCAGCGCTGAAGTCACAATTAATAGGGGAGCCTTCCATAAAGATAATTGATAACAACAGCGTGGTGTCATCATCTATAATCTCATCCGTTGCTTCTCCAAAGCTTCCTAAGGCAAACCTGCGTCCTGCTGTAAAGGCCGTGCTTGCCAGGCCGTTATCTCCTGCTTGGAGTGCTCCTATGAAACATAACTTAACTGTATTGACTTTTAACAAGGATTCCAAAATGGACTCGTTGAAAGACGGTCCGATCATCATTAATCGAGTGCCAAAGTCGCAACGAATCGAAGAGATGATCATTGAAAAAACTGTGGAAGTGAGGAGCAGCAATAATAACACAGGGAAAAGGCCCTCGACAAGACTAAAATCCTACATCAATCCAAATTTAAAGAAGCATGTCTCCCCAGCGCGGCAAAGTGTTAATGATTCTGAGAAACCGACGACACCTGTTGGTCCCTCGCCGACTTCAAAACAACAGCAGAAATCGCCAGCTTCAAGGAATTTGTTTCAGGAAGTAAAAAATATTGAAAAATCGAAAAATTTTGAAGAGATGGAGGAATGCGTCATCACTCTAAGTCCTAAGTCACGTCATGGTCATTGCCATACTTCAGAACAATCTGAGTCCGTAACCAAAAGCTTGAATGATGAACGACCCCCGTTTTGCCCAACGACGAGTGCTAGTGACCCAGGACCAAGTGAAGTTGTTACCGAGAAGTCGGTTTCCATGATCCCCACTACTGTGGCCGATCTGGAGTCACCAACCCCTTCCCCCCGCAGGCCTATAACGCGTGATGTATCAGGATCACTTGCATGTCCAACGAAAAAGAAGAAGCCTATCGTCGTGACGATGCGTTCGATCGATGCAGCGAGTATTTATGAAGCTTGGAAGAAGCGGGAGGACAACGAAAGTGGTGGCGAAAATACAGTTTCAGAAAATGTCCAAGCGACCAGTCGTCTTGAAACAGAAAAGGATGCAAGACTGGGTGAAACTGGTGGAAAAATTGAGGCCAAGTGGGGTGAAGAAAGTGTAGTGTCAACTTTGCCTGGTTCTGGAGGCAAGGAAATGAGAGCAGGGTCAAATGAGGGCTCAGATTCTGAAGATTACGGCCAGGCTGTGGTGAAATTGGAGAAAGATACTGAGGATTTGGACCAGGTTGTGGAAACATTGGACGAAAATGTTGAGTTGGCAGGGCAGACTTGCATGAAAGTGGAGGAGAGTTGTACAGAAGAACTATTTCTTGAGGAGAACAAGGATTTGAAGAGCAAAAAAGTGGAGGCAAATGATGAGAGGGTTAGGGTATTGGAATCGGACGCAACCAGTGCCACGTTGGATGAAGTTGCCGCCGTGTTGGATGCTATGTCTGGAGCACTGGGTCAAGGTCAGGAGGAGTTGCTGACTTACAAGACTGAAGGGGACTCAGAGTCGGATACTGCATCTGAGACATCGGGCCTAGGTACGAAGGACCTGCCGACTGAGATGACTGCTTCAGAGTCCCCTGCTATGGAGGAGAGAGGTCCAGAGTTGCGGTCTTCCCCCAGGAGGGTTAGGCGTATACATGTATTAGGTCATGATGTTGATGTCCCTGAACGATCAAGCAAAGGAAATGCTGAACTGCCAGGACGTTACGTTATTTTGGACAAAAGTTGCAGGAACTCGGGCAAAGATACATGTATGTCTGAAATAAATCAACACCTTTGTGAGATTTTGAATAGGAATAAGCGGAATGTCAATACAGGAAAATCGCCAGCATCAGTCGCTTCAAGAGTCTGTCCCGACCCATTAAAGATGCCAAGGTTGTCTGTCGTTTTGGAACGATTGACGCCAGCACAGTTGAAATTCTATATGTCACCTTCCACGAAACCTTCATTGCAAAATATTAATGAAAAAAACGAGATTTCTGAAGCTGACAAAGTTGATGGAAAACCAAATTTGGCCCATTTGGGAGAAAGTACATGCTCAAACGATTTGCATATTTTGCCAGTTAAAGAAATGAATAAGGAGCTGACTGATACTGTCAAACCGAGTCTGACATCCTCTGGGTCGTCATGCAGGTTTAGTAAGTCAGAGGGCGAGGTACCATCTGGAACCAATGACACATCGGTTTCTGTACTGTCACCACCTTCAACCGCAGGGATCGGGATGTCTTCGGGGAGTCCACGAGACACAAGTTTCAGAACTGAAGAAAAACCTGTAATATCTCCAGCTAAAGAGGTAATATCTCCAGCTAAAGCTGTAATATCTCCAGCTAAAGCGGTAATATCTCCAGCTAAAGCGGTAATATCTCCAGCTAAAGCTGTAATATCTCCAGCTAAAGCGGTAATATCTCCAGCTAAAGCTACAAGTTGGAAGAGATTTGAAGACCAGATAAAAAAAGATACGGACAGGCTATCGAACGTTTTACTGCGGCGGGTGAAGCGGCGGCTAGACGATAAGGACGAAGAATACCAGAAAAGGCTAAGTGTGGCCGAGCTGTGTCTGTGTCCGCACGCGTCTATGACCTGCGGACCTGAAACGCCACCTGTTGATGATGATGCAAATCTGGCTACGTCGACGTCGCAGGGTTCAGAAGTTGCTGCTGATTTTCACAGTTCGGAGTCTCCATCATCTTCAAGTGCCACTGAGTTGAGACACCAAAACAAGAGACGCCGAATCGCTATGACGTCAGTGAAGGGACCCGATAGCGCCGAGAAAGATGGACGGACGGATGGACAAGAGACGGCTGTTGGGGATGATGGGGATTTAAACGGCGTACCGATGTCTGCCGTGGAGGAACTGTTGGACGAGATGTCGTACAGTCGTCCTGGAAAAGAGTCCGTGGTGAGTTGAAAGAGTTTGTGGTGAGTTGAAAGAGTTTGTGGTGAGTTGAAAGAGTTCGTGGTAAGTTGAAAGAGTTCGTGGTGAGTTGAAAGAGTTCGTGGTGAGTTGAAAGAGTTTGTGGTGAGTTGAAAGAGTTCGTGGTGAGTTGAAAGAGTTTGTGGTGAGTTGAAAGAGTTCTTGGTGAGTTGAAAGACATTCTCTTCTAGGCTGTCAGAGTGGTGCAACGGAAACTTTGACAATGCAAGTTTTCTCCGGGCACTCTGGTTTCCTCCTACTGTACATGCAGTTTACCCAATGATTCACACCAAGTTCACCATTGCACCGAACACCGAATTTCGACTCCTTTCCATCTAATCAGATGATTTCATCTGATTTCAGGAGACTGATATTGCAATTTCACCTATTGATGTCGATGACGACATTTCCCAGTACTTCAAACCCATTGAATACGAAGGTTTTTCCGAAGCTTACCGAAGAAGGTTGAAGAATATAAAAGCCAATTACATGGCAATGATCCAGTATGGTGAGTGAGGTCAAAAATTTGATCTAACATCTTCAGAATCTTGCAAGGCATCCTGAGAAAGTGTGGCCATTTATGGTCCCTGCCACTCCCTAAAATTAGTATTTGATTTTTCCATCAGGGCCGAAGCCATAGCATTGTTGGCCCTGTTAAGTACAGAAGAGGCCATCTCAAGCTACTCATGTTCCTCCCCTGGATGGGGTCTTTTACTTGCCCTTGCAAAGGTACGGGGTACAAGGCACCATGGCTTACTGTCCCACGCAACATACTGAAGAGCCAGGGATGATTTAACCCATATGGCCCAGGCTATCCCATATGGCTGTGGGTTTGTTATGGAGCCAATGTTGATTTTATCTCCTCCCGAGTGGAGTATGGAGGCATTAATTTGCTTTAGTTGTTCAGTTCATGTACTTTCTGTTACAGGCTTACCAGTGGAAACCCCGCATTTCATGAAGAGTAAACATCCATCGCTGCCGTGGGTAGTCTCATTTCCTCCAGGTAGGCTAAAGTTAGTCTGTGCCTAGGGGGGATCCTGGATTTGGGAAAAGAGGGGGCGCCCTGTGCTAGGAACATGAACATTGGCACCAAATTCCAGAATTTCATGCTCGATTTTACGGATTTGTTGACAAAAAGGGGAGGCGTGCCCGAGGCGCGCCTGGTGTCAGGACACTTACACACATTATCATGAAATTTACAGATTAGGGTTCTGCAGTAAACCTGCCCACGTGAGTGCAATTTTGCCTCCAACTATGGAGGTTTTTGCCTCCTTCGTGCAAATGTCATCGTGTGCAGTGGTTGGAGGCAGAGGCGTAGACGGATTTTTTGCCTCCAACGCAGATCAAACATGAAAGAATTGCGTCATGCCGCATCTACAGGAGACAAATATGCAATCGTGTTCGGCGGCTGAAGCACCGTGTGCGGTGACAGGATGCTGAGACAAAAAACTCCTGTTGAGGCAACGTCGGAGACAGAATTGCACTCGTGTGTGGCAGGCTTAAAACCTGAATCATGGCAGAATAATGCTGACATGTTATCTTTTTCAGTCCAATCAGACCGGGCCCTCCCTTGTCCCTTGTGTGCACCCAGAAAACGGCCAATAGTTTGCAAAGACAATCTAGAATTAGTGAAGCATATATATGATGAACACCGAGAAATGGACCCAGAAGAATTCATGCGTGGGTTAGAGGGGGCCGTATTGGACAACACAAACTTAAGGATAGTTAAGTTAAAGTCGACTGATGGTATCAACAGCGCCAATTTGGACGAACGAAAAATCTCAAATTCGAATTCAAATTCAAATGCAGAAATCGTCTGTGTCGACAATGCCGATTTGGATGAACGAAAAATCTCAAATATAAATGCAGAAATCGTCCTGTCGAAGGTAACATTTGAGTGTGCAGTTTGTAAGAAACAGTTCTACACTCGGTCTGCCCTGTGCAAGCATGCAAATGTACATGCAAACGTGATTCATTGTGAGTTTGAGGGGTGTGGGAAAATGTTCCATGATAAGGAAAAACTGCAGCTTCACATGTTAGCGCACAGGCGTGAGAGGTGTTACCGGTGCGGGATATGCAATAAAGCTTTCGCAGGGCGTTGGTGGGTGCAACTTCATATGGGCTCACATGCGAAGGAAAAGCCATTCGTCTGTACGGTGTGTACAGCGTCATTTGCAGATAGAGATTGTTTTGATAAACACTTGCTTGCACACAAGGGCCGGCAGTACTATTGCCACTTTAGAGGATGCCACAGTGCATTTATTTCAAAACCCGATCTTAAGGAACATTATCAGATGCATTATATGAACAAATACAGTAAGACGTGAAATATGTGGAGTGAAATTCGATGGTTTGTAAAGTATGAACTCGGGAGTTCAGAAGTTTCAAAGCTGGCAGCTAACTGACAAATTCATATTCAGATTTCATCTCACTGAGACAAGGGCTTCAGAAGCAGGTAGCGCGCATACAGGCAGGTAGCACACGTTGGTTTTATTTCAAAGACATGGGTCGCTGAGGTGATTTCCATGTCTGTGCTACCAGGTTTTATAACGAAACAACCAAAAATAGAAACCCACCATGTTTCTAAATAAGTTGATTCATTAAATCTATTCTTAAGTCCATATGTGTATTCTTCAAACTTTACAATTTTACAATATTTTAAAACATCTTCAATATTGGAAAGATAATTTTTAAGTTATTTGTGACTGCTCCAGCAAAAGCAGGTGTTTGTCGCAGGTGATCATCATTGGTCATCGGTTTACTCAACTATTAGGGAGGTTGAGATCAGCGACTCATCACGGATCCTTATACGTATACGGATCGAAATGTACACAAATGTCCTCGTTGGACAGAATTCTATCCATACACATATAAGGATCCGTGATAAGTCACTGATCTCAACCTCCCTATTATCACTGGTCCACAACTATTGTCAACCTGCAGAGACGTACATTTCAGCTTGTGTTGTAAGGCCATCAACCCTTTCCCTGGTTGCGACATGGCCTACTTTTGCTAGATCAGGCCAATTTATAAGTTACTTCATGGAATATTTTTTAGGATGATGTGTGTTATAGTTTTTAGTAACTTATGAAGTTCTTAGATCCGATTACCCCGGTAAGCGTGTGGGAGGTGTCAAATTATTGGCTTTTAAGTTGAAAGTTTTTGTTTTTTGTGAGTAAGGTACCAAAATTTTATGGAATATTTGTGAGTAAGGTACCAAAATTTTATGGAGTAGAAACCTGTTTTGATCTCTAGCTTTGAGAAAATGGCAAAACACATATCTGTACAAGTTACTAACTGGCTATTATTTAACAAGTTGTTTGGAGGCTGCATTTGTAAATTTAACTTATCCATGATGCTTGTAATTAATTTACTTCCTATTTAACTACATTTATTTATTACCCATGGTGTCCGCGGATCATTAAAAGTCATTAAAAAGCATTATTTTTCGTCATTGCATTTTTAAGGCCTTAAAAGTCATTAAATCCGCAACATTTGTCACTGTATGGCATTAAAAGGCATTAAATTGTGATTTTGTGGTCACTTCCAAAATAAATACACCGGATTATTTCTCAGCTTGTGTTGTTTAATTAGGCCTAATCCTAATCTAATTACTTCCTAATTGAAGCCTGGGGATCGCTGACAACATGGACAATGGAGTCGTTCATCAATGCAGCACTCTGATCTCTGTACAAATACACGCCGCTGTACATTTTGTGTACACAGCCAAATGCTTGGCAGCCCAAGCTGATTAGTC
>NMRB01000107.1:159083-212275 GCA_002633025.1 Notospermus geniculatus
GTCGGCACGACCGCAAAAATAAGACACAATTTGCATAATGCTAGTACTTGCCAATAAATCGCGCTGAAACTTAGTTTTTAGTGCTACTCGGTAAACTCCACATTCAGAATAGTGTTCTGATCATCCGATACTCGCGTTGAAGATGAGCCGGCCGTCATTTGCAGCGAATACTTACGGTCCCAAACCAGACACAACAAAGCCACGTGGTCAGTCTCCAGTCAAAACAAGAGCACATGGAACTTCGGGGCTCTTGAAACTGCTTGTATTTATGAATGAAACTGTTTCCCATAGTGGATGATGGTGGCCTGAATGCCGGGAAATCACGTCTACGGCTCTGTGAATTTGTTACAATGCATTTTAATTTTGCGGTTTTTGCGGTGCCGAGCTGTCCGCAAATTATAAAGGCGCAAAATATTATTCTGGGACAGAAATACTGAGGGTCCGCGAAAA
Source organism: Notospermus geniculatus (assembly GCA_002633025.1). Lineage (NCBI taxonomy): Eukaryota > Metazoa > Nemertea > Pilidiophora > Heteronemertea > Lineidae > Notospermus > Notospermus geniculatus. The sequence continues at coordinate 159,534 of NMRB01000107.1, forward strand.
AAACCATCCGCAAAAATTTCCCGTTTTACAGTATGTCTTTGATACTGGAAGTTATGGATGTAATAAAGAGTGAATGTTGAAACTAAGTCTTGTTTTGTTAATGGACCAAAGTGAATAGAGGATTTGCAAATGATGTCACAAGCCACCATGCTGGAGGACACATGCTGCAGAGGTGCAGAAACAATAAGCAATTAAAAAAAAACAAAAGCCTAATTGAAAGCATATTGTATGTTTTATTACAACGGTACAGAAGTTTATCAATCAGTAAAAAACAAATCCCTTTTCCCTGCATGTAGGCCTATGTACAAACGAGTATTTGTTCTGTGCAATGTAACACCACCTTGGTGCGTGTTTTAAGCCCATTCTGTCAATAGCATAAGACGCTCCTCCACGTTTAAGGGACCGGTAAGGTGCTGCTCCACTTAAATTTTCTCCTGGGAGTTGGCTCTCAATGGGCAATTCACCATTGCTGGTTCAACTCGCAGCTTACGCTGAGACCAATGACACAAACGACTGCCCAAAATTTTCAACAGCGAGTTGCCCATAGAAAGTCAACTTCCGCAAAAAACATCAAGTAGAGCAGTACCGGTACCTTACCTCAGGCGGGAGCAGTACCTTAAAGATAATGTATCACGGGTATTTTCGTGGGCCACGAAAATCATTGTTTATTTACATTTTGTTTGTTTGTGTCCAGTCTTTCTTTGTCTTATGAGTAATTTGTTGGTGGGATGCCCACCAACAAATTCTTTTGATACTGAAAGTATTCAATTTGATGGGTTGGCATGTTCCAAAAGTCAAAAATAACATAATGTAAACATCCATCTTGACAAAAAATGAATGTAAACAATGAAGTTGTGATACATTATCTTTAAGTGTGCAGAACCAATGCTGTAGTACCTTATCACAGCACCACTCTCAGGCGCGGATCCAAGGGGGGGGCGCACCTGCCGCACGCCCCCCTTTTCGGCCAAAAAATCTTTAAAATCGACCGTGAAATCATTGAAATTCACCGCAGATTTCAATGTTTCTAGCACAGTGCGCCCCCTCTTTCCCGAAATCCTGGATCCGTCCCTGACTCTTTGGAAAGCTCATTCAGAGCATATTCGAATGATTACTAAGTGATTTCATATCACGAGTTACTTGGCTTTCATCAAGTTCATCTCCATGAGGCGAAGTTTGGATACGGCGATCGTCCATTTGTGTTTCCACTGTTGTAGGGTCTGCGAGTCAACCTTCAACCAATGGGCAACGTTCTGTCCCGGCTGATCCCACCTAAAATGAAGCAAGATTTACCATTTAACGACAGGCCCACGGTATCATGGAGAATTTCTCTTTCATGCCATGCACCAGAACGTTGGACTTAGGTTCAAGTGGTCGCAGGTCCAAACCCTTAGATCTCTGACTGACTGCATCTCGAGATGGGGTGGTTTCCCAGCTCAGTATTACCGGTATGGCAGCCTCAAACATATTTGTGTACACATGACTAGACGTCAGCGTGCGGTGGGTGTCTGACTCGACATCATAAGATGCAGGGGTCTCCGACAGACGGCATAGACCTATGGTTCTCTGAGATAAGTCAGCATGTGGTGGTTCTCTGACTAGAAAAGGTTGAAGTGGCAGGAGTCTCTGATTCGAGGGCACAGGTGCAGGGGGTCACTGCCAAGAAGTCACTATAGACCTTCCCAACAAAGATGGTGTCCTACTCGGTCTCCTGCATGATGTCGTGGCCATTCATTGTCCAAGCATGATATAACACTACCAAATGCATCCTCTCAAGACAATTATTTTACCTAAAATTTTGTGCCCATGGCCCGCTTGACCAGTTTAGAGTGCCGGGGTCATTGAATGGTATTAAGCCACTGATGTCATATGGTGAGAACTGTTAGACTGCCATCTTTGTTGGAAAGGTCTATATAGTGGGTTTCTGACTAGGAGTGGTGAAAGTGGCAGGGATCTCTGACGAGAGGGCACAGGTGCGTGAGACAAGAAGTCATCACGGTGGTTGTCTTTGACCAGCAGGTGTTGTATCGGCACCGAAAACTCAGTTGGGAGAACACAACTTTTAAAGGCAAGTACTCACCAAGTATTAACTGCATCTTTGACATTTATGCAATGACCAAGAGCGTCCGTGGCCCGCTTCAGTTTCTGTTTGAGTTCAGGGAGGACGTGATCGGCTATGTGGCGGTCATGTTGGGCAATCTGTCGGCACACATCTATAAGAGATGGGGAGTAAGAGAATAACTCAGAACAAATGTAACAGGCACATGTGCCATTGTGTAAGTACAGTCCCCCCTTGCTATTACGAACCTTTTGGGTTCCAAGGGTTAAGTTCGTACTAACGCGGAGTTCGTAATAGTGAGGATTAACATACATGCCATGAAATTTTGGGAGCCAGACGTTGGGTTTGTAATACTCGGGAGTTTGTAAAATCGAGGTTCGTAAGAGCCGAGGGTGCACTGTTGTCTGAAAATTATTAGGCCTTTGTATCAGCTGCTGGGTTAAACCCGGAACCTCAGAGGTGACAGGTGCTACGTTTCCGTTGCACCACTCTGACAGTTTGCCTTTATTCCATTCCTCACGCACCTTGAACCTTCTCTGCAGTCATAGACCGTTCGTCCTCCCCCTCGGCGCCGCCTGCTTGGAGACGTTCGTGTGAATTCATCAGGTCATCAATCTCCTCCCTCAACTCACTGGCTTTCCGCAACAAACATTCTGGAGCCTAAAAATTGCAAAAAAATTGTCCTAATTTGGAAAACTGGCAAACAGTTGCTGTGCTGCAGGTCTCTGACTAAAAGATGCTGCATTGTCGGTCTCTGTCTAGAAGTTGCAATGTCAGTCTCTGACCAGGAGACACAGAGGGATGTGTTTGAAGTCAGCGGGCGGAGGGTCTCTGGCTGGAGAAGTTGTAATAGTGATGATCTCTGTGACGAGGCAGTCATAGCAAGTGTGTGGTTCTTGTTGGCACAAGGTTGGCTCATGAAATGTGTAAGGTTGCAACTCGAATTCAACATATATCTTTACCTTGAATGAGGGGAATTCCAGGGCGTCAAGTATCTCCGTCACTGGGGTAAGGATTCCTTGGCCTCCACAAAGACGGTGAATTGATAAATTAACAACAGCAATCTTCTTAGCACTGGCAAAAAGAAAATTTCACAACAATAAGGGTATGGTGAAGTAGTGGTTTTGGTAATATGTGTGCTTTCCACTGTTATACAGTTTCAAAGTGCTTCACATTTGTCACCTGTTCCAGCAAAAGTAGGGGCTTGTTGCAAGTGATCATCATTGGTCATCAGTTTACTCAACTAATAGTGAGCTTCTGCAAGCGCCCGGTTAGGCTCTACGACGACGTTTATCTATTGCGTGAGTGCAGCCAAACAATAGATAAACGTAGTCGTATGGCCTAACCGGGCGCTTGCAGAAGCTCACTATTATCACTGCTGTCCACTACTGTTGTCAACCTGCAGAGACGTACATTTCAGCTATTCTGTTGTAAGGTCACATTTGCACCTCTGCAATGCCTGCTGACTGCCTACCTATAGACAAATCCCAAATTCCAAGATCTGCGCACTTCCGCCGAAATTGTAAACAGAACCTCGGTCTGAAACTGAATGACCTGACGCAATCCATGATTCAGCAATGGTCGGCTCTGACGCAACGTCGTCGAACTCACTGTCGTCACATGGTTGTGGGTTTCTCTGCGTCACGTCATTCAGGCCAGACCGAGGTTCTGTTTGCCATTTCGGCGGAAGTGCGCAGATCTTTCTCGTTTTCGTCAATTTGGGATTTGTCTATCAAGCGTCACCAGCACCAAATAAGGCAATGACAACTCCGAGAAGGTATCCGTCTCCTTCTGGACTGTGTTATACATCTGCTTACCTATCAAGCGTCACCAGCACCAAATAAGGCAATGACAACTCCGAGAAGGTATCCGTCTCCTTCTGGACTGTGTTACGTCTCTGCTTACCTATCAAGCGTCACCAGCACCAAATAAGGCAATGACAACTCCGAGAAGGTATCCGTCTCCTTCTGGACTGTGTTATACATCTGTTTGATTAGTGAGGTCACCTCAACCTCATGGGAGGAAAGCGTATTCTGAATGTAACGTTGGATTTCCATCCGCTGTTTCTCCACGCTTGTTTTACCGTTCAAGTTCTGTTTCACCAACACCGTGATTAGGTTCTGTTTCTTCTCCTGTAAATATTGTGAAAGCCATCAAAACCACTCTTTTAGTGCCAGGCCGTCTTTAACTTTTACCCCCGCTGTGGCCGGGTTTGCAAGTATTTTTTACCATTTGTCAAACTGCTATAAAATGAAAAATAAAAGCGATATTTTGATGAAATTTTGTTTTCCTGGCAGCTTTATTCAGTCTCTTTCATATTACACTCAATAGTACCTGTTCACACTGTGGTAGATCCTGTAGCAGTCGGTCTTACAGAGGGGTACTAGGCACTTTGAGCAGAAGTATGACGTATCTGCTTTGCTGGATTGGATCTACAAGTACATGTATAAAACTTCAAGACGAGGGTGAAGTCAATAATCAGACCACGTACCGCCAAGCTTCTGAAGTCGTGTATCTGTTGCTGTTTGTTGTAAAGATATTCTCGTTGCTTTTCTGATTGGAGAATGGTGCCCTGAAGATCACCGATGACATTCTGCAAGCTGCTGATCTTTGTACGGAGGGCAATTTCGTCAAGTTCGGCATCGAAAAGGGCCCTGAAAACAAATACAGTACAGGAAAAACAACACAAGAGGGGTGGATCAAGGGTTTTTACAGGGGTCTGAGACCCCAGGGAGCTGTTGAAGGGGCCCCACGCTGAAGGGAGTCTTGGGGTTGTCCCTCGGAAAATTGTCACATCTGAGATTTTGGGGAATGGACTCTGGCCAATCGTGACGAAAAATGGGAGGGGGGTGATAGGAGACACAACATTTTCATGGATATCTCTTACCGGGCCAATTCAACAGCACCAGGGTTAGAATACATTGTTTGTTCCATAATAGTTTTGGCAAGATCTGTGGTTTTCTTCAACCTGGCTTCCAGTTTCCACGCTCTGTTCTTGCTCGCCTGGGTTTCCATGAAACGTGCTATGTGCTGTGACTGACTCTCCTGGAAAAGCAACGGCACTTGAGTGCTAACAAACAAAAAAGTTTATGGACATACTTACTGTGGTCTTGGAGTTATGCCGGATTCGACTCCATATCCACCCATTGGTTCTGGGGAATTTGGGGTTGGGCCTGTGGACTGAAATTGTGGTGTGGGCGGATATGAATGATCCTGAGACATGCCCCAATACCAAATCATTTTTGTTTGGGCCATACCTTCCCTAAAAGTACGGCTAGGCCTGACCGCCCCCAGTCCGGCATAACTCCGAGACCACAGTATTTACGTACACTAGGTACTTATGTATGTACGGATTCATGCACAAAAGACCACCACTCAATGACCCCAACCACAGCATAAGCGCTGTCGGGCATGGGTCCAAGCGCATTAAAAACAGCAGCAATGAATTATTGTGAATACCTGTGAGTTTGAACAGGGTTTCACGGGAACGAGGGTCACTTTTCATTCAAATATGGTCACTGACATTAAAACTTACTTCCAGCAGTTTGTGGACACTTTGTAGTAGACTTGGAGGAGAACTTGTGTCTAATAAATGACCCGTGCCTCCCCTGACTTCATATTTGAACCTGTAATGATGAAAATACTCGTTAGGACCTGAACAATAATCAAGGTTAAAAGGCATAGAGGTTTGACAACCTAGAGGTGACAATAAATGTGAGGTGGTCGAGGAAAACCCGTCGGATGTCGCATTTGAGGAAAGTGTTAATAGCCTTGGTGAACCCGCACATTTCAATAGCTGACATGTACTACGTAACAGGTAAACAGTAGCAGATCAATGCATCGGCAATCTGACAACCCTTGTTGATCATTCGGCATCATCCGACGGGTTTTCCTAGACTGCCTCACATATGAAATGCCTTTTAACTTGTTAACCATTATTGAATTTAGTTTGAAAAGCTTTTAAAATCTCATTACATTTAGTTTTAACGAAACTTTTCAATAAAACAGAGACCTCATATCGACTTGGGCTAAAAGCGCACATTTCACGTCATTAAATATTGGTACCCATTTCAAAACTTTACCGAAAAAAACTTCTCCCAAATCGATGGAACTGTCTCCAGCAAGTCAACAATGTGTCGCAATGGAGTGTCAGTTTAATGGGGGCACCATTCGGTCACATGATGACTTATAGAGCAGACGTGACACCCATAGAGGCTCATTGTTCGAGAGATGAGGTTCACCAAGCACGGCCAATCACACCTTGAATCGTCATGAATAATAGGTGGTATCTGTGTACTACAAGTTCAAACCCACGCGTATATTCTCGCGAGGTCTGCGTGATCGGTGATCCCTATAGACAAATCCCAAATTCCAAGTTCGGCGCACTTCCGCTGAAATAGCAAAAAGAACCTCGATCTGAAAAACCAGCTGACGTGATACAATCCGTGATTCAGCAATGGTCAACTCTGACGTAACGTCGTCCAAGTCACTGTCGTGGGGTTCTCTGCGTCACGTCATTCAGTTTCAGACCGAGGTTCTTGTTGCTCTTGTTGCGGAAGTGCACAGATCTTTCCCGGTTACGTCAATTTGGGATTTGTCTATTCTACAGTTTATGGACACCAGTGGCTCTTGAACAAACAGAACCAAATCAGGAAGAGGCCTGATGGCTGCGTGGTTATCATGACCGCTGAGCAGCAGCAGGTCCCGGGTTCGATTCCAGCCCAGGCCATACGGGATATCATCCCTGGCTTTTCATGTCTGAGACATGTGACATGAGACATGTAAGCCCTGATGCCTTGTACCTTGTACCTTTGCAAGGGGAAGTTAAAGACCATCCAAGTGAGGAACATGAGTAGCTTGAGATGGCCTCTTCCATACTTACCAGGGCCAATAATTCTCTGGCTTTGGCCCTGACGGAAACGTACAAATATGAACGCAAAATACCAGATTAGGGGCGTGGCCTACAGTTTGTGAACAGTTCCATAGTTGAACAGTGAAGAGGTCTTCAACATTTTTATTCTAACATACAGGAACATGAATGCACACTTAACACGCACAAGAGAACACTTGACTTGACTGGGAAACTCCCGGGATGTTGACTGATATGCAACCTCACAATGGTAACTTATTCATGGGTTGAATCAATAGAGGCAATTCCAGTCGGTGGTGATTACAATCCCAGCACTCTCATTATCATTTGACTTATGAGGAGAGAAACTGTAAAGCGGTATCATATTCATTCGTTCATTAAATGTTGTCAATAGAGGCAGTAAAACACCTTTATTTTATGGTATTCATTCTTTAACTACCGGTATTAAATGCTGCGGACAAGGGCGGTTTAACAGCTGTATTTTGTGGTATTCATTCATCAAATGCTGTGGAGAGAGGTGGTTTAACAGCTGTATTTTGTGGTATTCATTCAACAAATGCTGTGGACAAGGCGGTTTAACAGCTTTATTTTGTGATATTCATTCAACAAATGCTGTGGACAGAGGCGGTTTAACAGCTTTATTTTGTGATATTCATTCAACAAATGCTGTGGACAGAGGCGGTAAAACAGCTATATTACTGGTATGTGGTATTCACTCATCAAATGCTGTGGACAGAGGCGGTAAAACAGCTCTAGTATGTGATATTCATTCATCAAAAGTTGGTAAGTGCATTGGCACAGCTTAACCTGCCAGCCATGGAGGATTTCATTTATGGCCTAGTGGTTGGAATATTGGTGTCAGTGCTAGAAGTTAAGCAACGGAGAGCGTGATCACTACGTGGATGGGTGACTGGTGCGTATAATAAAGTAAGTATGGAAGAGGTCACCTCAAGCAACTCATGTCCCTCACTTGGATGGGTTTTTACTTGCCCTTGCAAAGGGACAAGATACAAGGCATCATGGTTTGCTGTCCCATGCAACGGACGTGAAGAACCAGGGATGATTATTCCCATGATGGCTTGAACTGGATTTGAACCCAGGACCTGCTGCTGCAGATGTGATAACCGCTAGGCTATCAGAGCACTTAATAACAATAATATAGTAATAACAATAATGTCGTTTTTAGCGCATTATCACTTGGACAACTGCCCAATGCGCTTTACATTATTATTACCCCAGCTAATAGGTTTGTTCATTCCAATTTCAATTCTCCGCTCCCTGGGGAGTAAAATTTGAAAGTCACGGCAATCTTCAAATAGTCTGTCCAATACCACCTTGTATAGTGCATAATGATGAGATAAGTGTTTATCGTTAGTAATGAATTAAAGTGACCTCATTATAAAGCAGAAGTGGCAGAACAGAAGTAGCACTAGCAGGATTTTGAAGAGCTACACACTAATTGTAACCTCTTGAAAATTGAAAATGTGCATTTGTCAATTAAAACCAGAATACCACAATGGCAGTTGAAAATTTCTAGAAACTGCCCATCAATGATGCTTTAGACATCCACTTGAACGAAAACCAATGGATGCTTTGACAGAAAAATTTTGAAGTCCTGAATGATTCTGTCATGTTTGAAGAGCATTATTGCGATCAATTCATTCCCGACCTTGTAGAATGAAATTGCGTTAAATGTTTAATGTTCTGAGTGTCCATTTTTGAGTTCACACTAGAGGGAGTTGTTATAAATATGAATAATTCATTAGGATTTGATGCATAGCCAACTTGGAATTTGGACGGCAAAATTGGACATAAGTTCAAGAAACCAAGATTATTTCATCATCAGGATTGAAGGACTTTTCTGTGCTAAGGACTGTTTTGTTTGTTAGATCTATTTTCATTAGATTTTACCTCCTTTGTCAAAGCTAGCGTTGGTAATAATTTTGGTACACACGCACAATTTTGCACCTTTTCTTGCACTTTTAATTTCGATTTCATTTTGACCACCCAACCGCCATCTTGAACCATCAAGGGTTCACCTGCTACGTCTTCGGACTACACCCTAAGAAATATGGAGCGTAGTCCGAAGGCAAAGTTAGCGCAGGCCTTGATATTCCAACCCAATCCTGACTTTTTTTGAATTCCATCCTGTAAACCAAAGAATACAAAAATTCTGGCCGGAGGTTTGTACATCACCATGCATTTTCCATAAAAGATATCAATCTTTTTTTCAGATAGTTTGCCGAGAGGAAAACGGAAGAGGAACCAAAATGACTCCCACGATTATTTTCTTGTTAAGCAACTTCATCTGGTGCACCGTTTTTGCAGGTAAAGAACATGAATTTGAACATGAACCCTGATAGCCAAGAGTTTATCACGACCGCTTAGCAAGCAGGAGGTCCCGGGTTCACATCCTTGGCTATATGGGATTAATCATCCCTGGCTCTTCAGTCCGCCGCATGGGACAGTAAGGCGTGGTGCCTTGTACCTGGTGACTTTGTAAGTCACCAGGCAAGTTAAAGACCCTATCCAAATGAGGAACATGAGTAGCTTGAGATGGTCTCTTCCATACTCACCAGAGCCGATAATGCTACAGCTTCGGCCCTGATGGAAACACACAAATATAGTACTAGGAACTGAATCCACGACCCACTGATGGCAGGTGTGGCTGTTCCCACTACACCATCCTGATAATTTTATTTCACATGTTCTTTTTTTCAGCAGAAACCCAACATTGTCCGAACGGTTTCACGGTGTACTGGAAACTGGATATTGGAATCACATTCCCAGGATTTAGTTATTATAAAAAGACCATAAGAAACATTGCACAGGCCGAACAATGCAGAAAACTGTGTGAGGAGGAAAAGAGTTTTGATTGCAGATCCTTCGATATGCACGATAAGCTTTCAGTATGTTACCTCTCTGAGAAAAAGGGGGATGGGGACGACTTAATCAAGATCACAGGGTGGTCACACGGAGCCAGGATTTGTAGTAAGTATGTAGTTTTACTTACTTGTATTAGCTGATTACATTCTCTTGCCACACTGTCAGAAAGAGGGTAACGCAAACCATGAATGGGGAACACCCAGGCTGGATCACTCGGAATGTTTGATACTTCGTTTCAGGGTAAAATTAGGATGAAAAATGCAAAAGAGCCAATGTACCACAATCTTTACTCAAGTTTTAAATACATGTACGTACATGTAATACACTTGTAATGTATTTTTCAGAAGACAACAATGAATGCACAGAGACCGGTGCCAACAAACACCAGTGTGACACCAATGCTAAGTGCACCAATACGAACGGATCATACACATGTACTTGTAATCCTGGGTATGAGGGAAATGGCAAAACATGTGGAGATATTGATGAATGCACAGCGACTGGTGCCAACAAACACCAGTGCGACACCAATGCTAAATGCACCAATACGGACGGATCATACACGTGTATTTGTAATTCTGGATATGAGGGAAATGGCAAAACATGTGGAGATATTGATGAATGCACAGTGACCGGTGCCAACAAACACCAGTGTGACACCAAGGCTAAATGCACCAATACGGACGGATCATACACGTGTTCTTGTAATGCTGGGTATAAGGGAAATGGCAAAACATGTGGAGATATTGATGAATGCACAGCAACTGGTGCCAACAAACACCAGTGTGACATCAATGCTAAATGCACCAATACGGACGGATCATACACGTGTTCTTGTAATGCTGGGTATAAGGGAAATGGCAAAACATGTGCAGATATTGATGAATGCACAGCGACTGGTGCCAACAAACACCAGTGTGACACCAATGCTAAATGCACCAATACGGACGGATCATACACGTGTGAATGTAAACCTGGGTACACAGGAGACGGCAAGGCCTGTGCGGCAGGTGAGTCATAAATATTCGTTTCTTTATGATTTGCAGTTGAGTCTACCCTGCCCGACTGATTATCATGAGAGAGAAATGACAAATTATTAACCTAGGGTGGCAAAAAAATTGATACTGAAGTAATTAAATGATAATTTATTACTTGATAAAGCGCTAATATGAAGTCGATCACCAGCTGCATTTCACAGGTAGGTAAGAAACACTTGAAGAATAACAACAGAATACACATAGAGGTAAGAATAGATGGTAATGATCCATAAAACGACAATGAAGGGTAGAAGATGACCTACTTATAAGCTGAAAAAGGTGAGTTGTCCGAGTCTGTGCACTGTGCATCATCCATTACATGAAGTACAGCACACATGTGTACAATATGAGTTTATGTGGGTCACCTGGGAGTTGGGAGGGGGGGATGGAAAATGTGCCCGTAATATGAAATACTCACATGTACAATCTTATGACGAACGGGCATACCCCCTGCCCAGTAGGGTAGAATACCCTCCCTGACTGGATCTACTACAAATGTGAGTTTTTCTGCATTGGACATGCCCCCTCCCCAGCAGGGACATACCCCNCCCCCCCCCCCCACATGGACATCCCCTGGATCTAATACAAACCTGAGTTTTTCTGCATCCGTTCGTATATCAATCATTCTTGTCATCTCAGAGAGGCGGAGGGTTGTATCCTCCGTGTTCAGGATGATTGACATGTGAATCTGGCTGATTGGGAAATCACGCATGATATTTTCCACCTGGTTCCACAGACGATGCTTTCTCTTTGGCCTAAAAAGAAAACGTCGATTGTAAACACTTGAATTGTCTCAATTTTCAAAGACAAACATCAGCCAATTTATCGACTGGTAAGTTATGACAGAAATTCCCTCATGTGTCACTCAGCCCCTGCCTCCGCCGCCTCCCCCCCAGCTTCTATGCCACTGTATGTGTTGCAGTTGCAAGGACATCTTGTCTACACTTCCCAAAGTGGGGGGGGGGCCTTTTTACAGTGAACAAGCTGTGGGCTAAACGTTTGGGGGGCTGGGGAACAGGTGTATTTACCACAAAGGGTAAACTTACAGTTTTTCTGGGTCAGTGTTGAACTTTCCTTGGAGTAGGAGTTGAAAAAACCCACAGGTGTCTTCACAACATTCTCGGACCTTTTTCTAAGAAATAAAACAATCAAATACATGTACCAAATTAGCCATTTCCCGGAAAGTTGTAAGAGGCCTTTTGGTGCGCGAAAAAATGGAAATTAACTGAACCTTTGCATGTCGTTTCTTTTGATTTTTAACAAAGAAATGAAAAGTTGGCATCCTTGCTTGAAGGAAACTTGGATTTGTACCATCAGAGATGAATAACAGATATACCCACACAGCAAGCACTTTCCAACTTGTCATCCGTCCGACTGAAGAAGACAGTCTCTCCGTTTTTCCTGAAACAGACAGAAGACAAAAGGTGTCAATAAGAATGGAAGGCAGACGTCTCGAGGAAGATTTTCAGGGTTTCCGCCAGAGGGTAAAATTCCGTACCCTTACATTTTTCCAGGGTACGGATCCCATGGTTTATGCAGCTGTGAGGGGTATGAATTTAATGCCTTTTTAATGCTTTTTAATACCAGAAATTTCCCAAATTTAATGCTTCTCAAAGGCAAGATCCGTTTCTAATCTGGCCGCATTGATTAAGAAAATTACATGAATTTACCAGTAATTCTTTATAAATTTATTACGTGACAGTTAGCCCTCAACACTGCATGCACTAACACAATACACATGATCCACAGACAATGAGCATATTTGCTCAAGACTAATCAGCTTGGGCTGCCAAGCATTTGGCTGTGTACACAAAATGTACAGCGGCGTGTATTTGTACAGAGATCAGAGTGCTCCATTGTCCATGTTGTCAGCGATCCCCAGGCTTCAATTAGGAAGTAGGCCCTAATTAGATTAGGATTAGGCCTAATTAAACAACACAAGCTGAGAAATAATCCGGTGTATTTATTTTAGAAGTGACCACAGAATCACAATTTAATGCCTTTTAATGCCATACAGTGACAAATGTTGCGGATTTAATGACTTTTAAGGCCTTAAAAATGCAATGACGAAAAATAATGCTTTTTAATGACTTTTAATGATCCGCGGACACCATGGGATCCGTACCCTCAAAAACATTGGGTAACCATTTTTCCATTAAGTGATATCATCGGCGCGGGGATTTTATGCTTCAAAATACGCCTAAAATGGCACCAAACATCGTTTAATAAAACCTTTTTAAAAATAAAAAAAATTTCAAAAAAAAAATTTTTCGTCAAAAAAAGATTTTTTCAAAATTTTTTTGTCCGTACCCTCATTTTTATTTCTGGCGGAAACCCTGATTTTCCAAAAGCTGCATCGCTCGACGGAATTGGATCAGAATCGCAGATATTTATTTCAGTGACTGATTTAACCCATTCACTCCCAAAATGAACTTTGTCCCGATGAAAACACTTGCATTACAAAAGTTGGACAGCCACCAGAAATCTGTCACATAGGTATTCATTGGAAAGCTCTCAGTGAGCACTTTCAAATGAATACCTATGTGACGGGGTTTCTGTAAGATTTTAGGATTTGTAAGTTAATTGCAACTGGCGGTAAAAGGCTTGAAGACGAAAATCACAAACTATAGTTTCTTTACTTACTCATCTAGTGATTTATACTGATTAATCCTCCCACGGATACGACTCTCGAGTCCCTCATATTTGCGGACCTCCTCTGCTATCTTCTCGCTGTGGGCCTTCAGCAGTGCGCTACGGTGATTTGATTCCCGGATACTGTTTGACAAATCTTGGTACGCATTTTCTAGAAATTGGTAAAAAACTCCATGATGACATTATTGTCAAGTTTGTTGTGTCAAAATTGAGTAAGTTACCAAATGTCAAGGGGCAAATGTCTAGGGGAGGCAGACTGCTGGAAAGGAACGTCTGTCCAGGGGCAAATATCCTAGGGATGCCGACTGCTAGAGGGGAGACGTCCAGGGGCAAATATTCTAGGGAGGCGGACTGCTAGAGGGGAGATGTCCAGGGGCAAATACCCTAGGGAGGCCGACTGCTAGAGGGGAGACGTCCAGGGGCAAATATTCTAGGGAGGCCGACTGCTAGAGGGGAGACGTCCAGGGGCGAATATCCAAGCAGAGATATGCTGAGGGGAAGGGGAAATGTCCTTAAATAAAATCCTTTGTCTGCATGGCGTGCCATTGTAGCTGATCATTGTAGCCATACTATCGGTAGGCCCACCACATGAGCAACATCACTGGCAGCAAGCGCCACAACAGTCACTTGATATGACTGCCAAAACCCGGCAACACAATTGCAAATGATGCCAAGTGGAGCTGATTTAAATAGCCGTAAGTCCACTCCGTTTGCACACGATAAAAAGCATCCTTACCAGCAGCTAAAATTTCCTTCTGCCTTCTCTCGAGATCTTTCTCCAGATGAAGTATCTCTGATCTCTGTCTCCCCCTCTCGGCCAGTAATTTCTGTCTTTTCTCAAACAAGCTTAACTTCTCTCCGTTTTCATCTCCAACAAGACTGTGGGATTTAGAGTGACTTACCAATCAAGGAAAAAACAATTATTAGTTCTATAGACAACATTAGATGATTTTTGATGTACAACAGGAGGAAACCGGAGTGCCCCAAGAAAACCGCCACTGTCAGACAGTCGCCCTCTCCAGGGGCGGATCCACGATTTCGGAAAAGAGGGGGCGCACTGTGCTAGAAACATTGAAATCTCCGGACCCAGTGAATTTCAAATATTTGTTCCAAATTTCAGAATTTCAATTTTATAGATTTGTTGGCTGAAAGGGGTGTGTGCGCCCCCTTGAATCTGCACCTGCTCTCCCTCACATGAAGAGCTGGTCCAACTGGGTATTGCGCCCTGACCTCAGAGGGACAGGTGTAGATGTTTCCATCAGGCCACTTTCTTACTATTGCCGGTACTATAGTACCAGTAATAAACAGTTCAAGGATACAGCAGCAGATTTCCTCTCACTTTTTGGACAGTCCTGAAAACATAAAAGTCAACCATAACTTCTGAAGTCAAGTGATAGAAAAATTCTGAAATCCGCTGATGCGAACACATCTTGAAAAGGAGATCTGGGTAAATAAAGTGGAATTTCCCATAACCCAAATTAACACCCAAGCTATCTGGTTTCTGCCAAACAAAACTCTGACGTAATAAATACTTGAGTACCCACCTTGCTGATTTTACATGTGTTAGGACATACTTCCAGATATCCAGCATTGGCCCACGACAAATTCTGAAAATTATGCAATGAATTCTCCTCATTAAAGCTGTAGGCCTATGTATACCGGTTATGTGATAGGAAAGTAGCCAAGGAGGCAGATGAGCAGCTCTCCCACAGAAATTATCGACATTTCATTTCATTTTATTACACTTTTCCCATCAGTAACTTACTCATAAAGAACCTCTTGCGTTGGCATGGATGCATTCGCAAAACGACCTTGTGGTTTGAACTGCATCTCCTCCTCCAGCCAACCCCGTAGCTGTTCGGCGACTTCATTTCTGGTGTCTCTTTTTGATGCCATGTCATACAAACTTCATCTGTAACGATTAACACATTTATAATCTTGGCTTTGGTGAGTGCGACAAAATGGGCCTAGGCCTAGCTATACTAGGCCCCCTAGGCCTAGCGTGACTAGGCCTAGACCTAGGCTGAGGCCTACTGATGATGATAGCCACACACCCACCACAGCACTCCCAGAGCCATGACAAACATACTGCACTGACAGTGCATCCCCCTATCGCCAAATCATGCTGCATGCATGTGCAGTGCATTCCATAATCCATGCATGCAATTTGCAAAAATGCACCAGAAACTGATAGAACACGGCCCAAAAAAGTATACTGAACAGTTTCCAAAGAAACATCTCGTCATTTTTTAGTTCCTCTATACATACCACTACGTTTCACGTCCACTATACTACAGAAATGATGAAGTCAAACACACAAAAAGTGCATAAAAAGAAGTAAAACTGTCAAAAAATTGGACGAAGACCGCTCTTGTCGTTTCGTCGTTCACGGTAGAGAGCAGAATGCTTTCCACAGTAACCGGCTGGGGTCATCCTCGCAACCGGTCGTCCCGGTGTAATGTTTTTCACTGCCCCGTTGTCAGTGTCCCCAACAAAAGATTGACGGNTTTGCCCAAAATCCGCATGAAAATCACGTTTTTTGGTTGGCTCTGGGGGGCGGCAGCTGCCCCCCGCCCCCCCTTTTAAATACGGCCCTGGCTCCTCTTCATCTACGCACACAACTGAGTATGAAGAGTGGCGAAGTAAAACCTCCTAGTGATGTGGAAGGATGTCACGTTACAGGCAGTTATGGCACACAAAGAAAAATAAGGGACACTTTAGACTGTTACACCGGGTTGTCGTGATGTCTTTCCACCATTTCGCCTTTTCCCAATTCACCCTCCAATATCAGGGAGGGTTTCTAAGGTGAAAGACATAGCTTCCTACCAGACTCGAACCCACGTCCCTCGTCAGGGAGAGGGGCAAAATGTTTACAGAAGAATGACGGAATGATCTGAAGTGTTACTAATGGAATTGGCCTAGGGATAGCTCGAGAGTTTGCATTTGGAGGCGAATTGGGAAGAGGGGGAAATGGGAGAAACTAGAAGCTGGCTCTGAATTACAAAGTGCATTTCCCGCCATCAACTACAAGATTTTCGCCCGTTATGTAATCTGAAGCCTCCGATGCCAGAAAGACAGCGGCGCCTTGTAGATCAGTCACCTCCTGCATCCGTCCTGCGGGGATCTCCGAAATCCAGCGCTCCCGGAGATGTCCTAGGGTGCCTGCCGTAAGAGCCGTGTTCACGTACCCCCTGAAACAGACAACAGAGATATTCAGAACAGCACGATAAACATTTTCCGTACGGTACTTGAAACGTCGTGCTGTCCTAGAGGTTCTGCTAAAATCTCAATGTGCACACATCAGGAAGGCATCGGTGCTACTCACGGAGAGATACAGTTGACTCGGATGCCCTTCTCGGCCCATTCGACTGCCAGGGTTCTGGTGAGGCCAAGGACGCCCATCTTGGAGACATTATAGGACACCTGCTTCTGAGGGCGTAACACGATCAGGCTGCACATGGATGCGGTGTTGACGATTTTCCCGTAACCTGAAGAAAGGATTGAGATGCTGGCCTTCAAAACATTAGGTTATTGGTCAAATTTGTCACGGACAAGAGGTTGTGAATTTTGCACTGTAAGCTGAACAGGACGCTCAGACGAAATCCCCAGCAGACGAGTTTTTCTCAACTAGTCTCGGTTTCCGCCACTCTTTAGAAATCCATGTTGCACATGACAGATGGCTGCGTGATGAGTGCTTTCACTTTACCTTGCTTGGCCATGACTTCATATTCAGCCTGACAGCACATGAACATGCTATTTAGGTTGACGTCCATGACAGTGTTCCAGTCCTTCATGGTGTGATCTTCGGCAGACAGCGAACGGACCGTACCTGACAAAATGATATAAGTGGATTGTGACGACCAAAATCCGACCAAAAGGACGGTAAGTTATATCACAAGCCAGACTGCCTGCTGCATGGGACATTTTTAGCATAAGTTTTTTATTACTCGAAAGGGTGACTTTAAAATCAATATTTACAAACCTGCATTGTTGAAGGCAATATGTAGCGCCCCCCAGCGGTCAATCACACTAGCAACCATCTTTTTGACCTGGTCTTCTTTCGTGACGTCAGTTTTCAACCACATGGCGTCGACGCCCTTGTCCAGTAGCTCCTGGCACACACGGCTGGCTCTGTCTTCAAATAGGTCAACGATGACGACTTTCGCACCTGCAGTCAGACAGGCATTGCAAACGTGACTTTAGAGTAGAGGACAGCTTTGGCATGTGGGAGTCTGGGAACGATTTTGACCAGTAAGACATGCAAAGGTGACAAGTACATATCATTTGAGACCTTCGTGGCACACCGCAAGTGATTGCAGTTTCAGTTGCTGTGGTGCGAAACCTTGTCAACCGCACAGAGTTCAGGCGTATTTAGGTATTCACGGTGTGCGAGGGCCGTAACTTTGCAAGGGGATATGGGGTGAGGGAGTATTCGCACTTATCACTCATGCTTTATTGGACTCACCTGCTTCTCCAAGTGCATGCGCAAATGCTCTGCCTATCCCTTGACCAGATCCAGTGACCAGCGCCACCTTTCCGTCAAGATGGAATCTCTGAAGAATGTTTCGTCTTCCGGCCCCTTTAAAAACGTCATCAAGTTCGGCAGAGGATACTGGTGTCGTGGTAGTGCATCGGCGTCGAACGATGAAAACGTCACTTCCAGAATTACATAATTTTACCTAGATCAGGAAAATTTTCTTTATGAGATGAAAGCATGAAGATGAAAGGAATCTGGTTATCAGCATCGTGAAACATCAAGTCCTTCGGTCATTTCTTCGGATTCTTTGCAGAGCCACGTCACTGCTTACACCCGGACAATTTTGGCCGATCAGCGAGATTGCTTGGACGTCATGAACGATTTTAACCAATCAGCGACAAGGTCACCGGCAGAGGTCACGGATCAAATTTAATCAATCAGAGACAAGATGCTCGGAGGTCATGGACTACAGACACCAACTTGTTCTAATGTAGGCAAACTCATTGTCCTACCTGTTCAACCCTGTCGTCACCAGTCACATGTGCACTTAAGACGGCAGATGATTCGTTGGCAGCAAACATGACTATGATGCCGTTTAATGCCAAAAGGTGGCGCTTTATGACTATCTGCAAGAGGGAAATGGAATCCGCTGCTAAAATTGCTCTCTGCGCAGATTTCGTTCAGTCCTCAGAAAGGCTTTGTACAGCAGCTGCTAGAGCATGACCATAAACATATCATCAGCAAGATAGTGCTGCCATCTAAAAAGCGATGGTTGCGTCATTCGATGACTGCTCAAACCCGAGTTTAGAGTACTTGCCTCGTAATCATCGATGAGCGTCTCTGATCGACCGTCAAGGAGAATCATATCAAATTCTTTGGATTCTTTGGTTAATTTTTCGAGAATAGTCTTTGACGATCCTAATAATAAAAAGTTGAGGCCTATCATTAGGAAACTATGCTTGATAATCTGGATCGTGAACGACCTATTTTTGAGGTTATCATTGAGTTGAGTGGTACGAATCATCTACATGTATTATAAACTCACCATGTTCAGATTTCACTTTGTCGTTTCCATGGATTTCAGCACCTCGGCGAACCAGGACGCCATCTGCCGGGAGGATGTCTGACAGCTGTGACGTCACGGATTGGGACGTTTCTCTGAGGCTGAGGAGTCTGGTTGCGCCAGATATCTTCATTAACATCATCATTAGTGAAACTGAAATGGTGATTACAAGTATTTTTATTAAACTTCTCAAAATCAGAGTTTAGTCGTTAGCAGACGACAAGAATCCTTGTTTGATTTATTAAAAGGGATTCCAACAGACAAATCCCAAATTCCCAGATCTGCGCACTTCTGCCGAAATCGTAAACAGTCGACCTGAAACCAGCTGATGGGATGCAGTCCATGATTCAGCAATGGTCGACTCTGATGCAATGTCATCGAACTCACTGTCATCACATGGTCATGGGGTTCTCTGCATCACGTCATTCAGTTTCAGACCAAGGTTGTGTTTGGGAAGTGCGCAGATCTTTCTTGTTTTTGTCAATTTGGGACTTGTCTATTGGTTTTTAGCTGACATCAAGAAGCCAGCACTAAACGTTTTCAACAACGCAGTGTAACATCTCTTGTCTCAGTGCCGTTCCATGTTCCCCGCATTTTTGGGAACGACACGGGCCGCTAGAGACTGACGAAGACAACTTTTCGTCTATATCCCGTTGTCAGTCTATTGTCGTGGAACACCATTTGACCTTTAACAGCCTTGAATTGAATTGAACTGTACGTACCCCCTTCCACTGGAATCTCGTCTTGCGGCGCTTTCTGGCTAGGCACACCCACTCCTCCCTTTATCAGGGCCATGGCTTGGTCCAGCAGGCTCCCAACAGCCATGGAGAGACCAGGGTCTGAACTCACCAGTTCGGAGCATTTCTGCAACTGAGCAACGACATCTGAAAAGCGGAAATCAAACTGGAATTGGAGAGCAAGATGGTGTGGTCTTTAAAACGATGAGAGAGAGGACCCCGCTAACTTACCTTCTTCTGCCATTTTCTAGTCTTTACGAAGGCACGTTGGACATGAATTAGTGTCTTCCGGTGTTCTCATATAGGCCTATCTCAACAGACAAAACATGATATCACATTAGATTAATTTTTCTGTCATAGGCCTACCTATCTCAAGTTATTTGGCCTCAAGCCTACCGGTAGGCCTAGGCCTACATGTGTGATGTAGGCCTAGGTCACTTGATTTGACTTGGCCTGGCATGAGGAGATTATTGATGATTCAATTCAAGTTGTCAACACCGTCTCCAGACCTGACCTCGACAAAAATTGGTGTCATTCTCATTCTGTTGGAAAATCCTTCTGCAATATAGGGCCAAGGCTACAACTCTGACTCTGTAGGGGCCAACTGACTCCAGGCGGAAGATTTCCCTGTCAACAACACCATGCTGTGCCCACGGCCACATGTTGTTGGGCGTGGCCGTGGGGGCGTGGCGTGTGTGGGATAATCATGGATGCAGCATGGCAGCTGGCCTGCCCTGGCCCTGCTGCCTGGGTCATGGCCTTGAGGTCCTCCATGCTTGATGCCATGCCATTGCTACACATTGTAATGACTGTCGAGGTGGCAAATATTTAGGTAGAACCAAGGAAAAAGGAGTTTCGGGCATGATTGGTGCACCCAATGTGTACAAACACGCACGTGCATTCGAGCGCGATTTGTTGAATCAGGAGAACTGAAGGGGAGATATTTCGAATAGGATCGAGGAGCACACGATATGATGACGTTAAAAATCAGCTCTTCTGATGATGTCAAAATTTGGCACATGTACAGTCCCTGGCAAAAGAACTAGAGACACTTATCTCAATTTCTCGCAAAAACTTAATCGCGTCTGAAAGGTAATTTTGTCGGTAAAATTTTAGCCTAGGATTTTGAATATGAGAAAATATCATGATTTTTTAATGAATCGTCCCAAAATTTCTGAAAACTGAATTTAAATGAATAATCCCAGTAGTTCTCAAGATATTGAGGTGGACATTCTCTTTTGGCCAAGACTGTAGGTTGCTTTAATGACGTCATCATATTATGCGTGTTACCGAAGAATGACGGAAAGACCCGAAGGGTTACGAATGCTACTACTGTGACTTTCCGATTTCTAAGATTTAACAAATCGCACGTAATTCGTTGTTGTTGTCGCGAGCGGTAAAGTCGTTATCAATTATTCCTCAATTACCGCATAATGTCAGTCATCGCCGTTGTGACAGCCGGCGACGAGTACAAAGGAGGCCCTCTTCATGTTCGCTTCTGTTTTGATGGATGGCGCATTCATGTCACTGACTCGACGTAGGCCTAGCAGGGGCGTAGCTAGTAGCTTTTATGACCTGGGGGGGGAGCAAAAAGTTCATTTAGTCTGTAGGGCAAAGCCCGCACCCACCCCTTCGATACATGCACTGGGACGGGGTCTGAAAATCTAGATCCGCTCAGATGCATTTTCCCCACATCTGACAGCACAACTTGGTTTGAAGAGGAGAAATGACCTCTTAGAGGAAACATTAGTTTTGTCCCTCTTTGCTGGGGGGGGGGGGCATTTGTCCCCGCTAGCAGTACTACGCCGCGACCGCTCCTATTCTTATCTTGAGAAACTGACAAAACACAAGATTCTTTTAAAATAAAGTGACATTTTTCATTGTTATGTACAAATTTACAAATATTATTATTATATAATGACCTTTTTTCTGTATGGACACTGAAATTTAAGTAAGTTGCTAGAAATAAACTTGACAAAATACTGGTCAACTAATCAACAACCAATTAAAGACACATTAGAATTTCACTGGACGGATCAAAATTGCCGACTTTAAACTCTACTAAATCCAGGTCAAGATACCTTTTTGAAGTATAAACTTGATCATTATTTGTTTCAAAAACATCAGTTGAAATGTACAATTTAAATAGGCCCACTCCATTGGCCTCAGCACAAAAAAGCAACACTCCTCAACACAAAACTGTCATAAGACCACTCTCGTTTTGGATTCATCAGGCCAACATGGTATTCTGATGCTCCCTGGTCCAACTTATTGAAATAAACAAGGTTTTCGTTTGTGGCATTCTCTTCACAAAGCAGGCCCAATGGAACCTCCCTTCGTTGACACCTCTGTCAGGAGGACACTTCTTTATGAAGGACACCAAAGTTCAATCTCAAATCCCAAAACTCTATCGGTAATTTCGATTCATTCAAATTACCTCTCAAAGGACAGCAATCGTCAGGTCCAAATGTGCCCTTGATAGAGAGGTCCCACCATAATGCTGTAGGCCTATCTGGTGACATTTCACAAACAGAATACAGTTTTTTAAAGACTGATGAGTGTATTTGTTATGAACATGCAGTTCTCTGTGGCGAGACGGATATGCTAAATGTGAGAAAGATCATTACAGCAAATTATATATCACAGTTTGATTTTGGATGCAAAACTTCTACTGGACGGAAATGATAGTGTACTGGACTGGACGGCCGAGAAAACACAGTTATTCAGCCTTCTCACTCTTCTGTGACTTGACTGACGTGGCAGAGCCACGCCCTTTCCTTCTTAGCAGATCCACGCCCTGACTTATTTGACCCGCCGGAACTGGGCCTTGAACCCTCCTTAGCTGTTTCCGAGTCTTGTTTAACGGAGGCAGCAGACGCTGGACGTGAACCTGATTCCTTTGGTGACGTCCTCCCCTCCTTTTGAGAAGCAGCAGAACCACGCCTGGACCCTTCTTTCGGTGTCTCTGCAACTTTTTCTACTGAAGTCCTTGAACTTGGCCGGGAACCTTTTGGGGTGGCACCGTCCTCTTTAGGTGATGTTTTCCCCTCCTTCACAGATGTGGCCGACCCACGTCGCGACCCGGCTTCCTTTGGTGTGGATGATTTCTCTTTCTCCGATGCAGCTGAACCACGACGTGAGCTGGATTGTTTTGGTGTCTCAGCGCCATCTTTTCTGACTGATGAAGATGACCCCTTCCTGGAAGAGGCTCTAGACGTTTCTTTGCCTTGTTCACGAGGCGACTCCTTCAGAGAAGCTGCAGAACTTTTTCTGGAAGCTGAAATGAGAACGACCAAGTAGCGACTCATCATTCTGAATATGATGAAGCTTGAGTGAAATGACTTCGTTTCATTAGCATGGCTTTTTTGGGCCTCCATGATATTTTTCTAGTAACTACTGGTTTGTTTGCTGGGTTTCTAAATCTCCAAGAAGAAAATGAGAATTTACAAAAAAAAAGAAAATGAAGAAGAAAGCATTTATTTTGCATGGAATAAAAAATTGGACTCCATAGCTTCTTTTTTTTCAATCGACTAGTTCTACTGACCAGGTTTCGAACCAGGGGGAGTGGGCGCCTTGCCTTCCACAGACAGGTCCAGGGGCGCCTCCTTTTGCGATGCAGAGGAACTCTTCCGCGATGCTGGCTTTTCACTATGCGTTGATGATTTTCGTGACGGGGCTTTGTCACTTCGCGCCGAAGAGGGACGAGATCCTCTACCCGATGGTGGACGGCTTGAAGTGTGGGATGCAGACAGCTGTGTCTGGGAAGCTGGACGGTCGGTCGCAGATGCAGACGTCGGTTTCGATGCCCCAGCTCCTGGCGCGGTGAAGGATGCAGATGTTTCTGTAGGAAGTTCTGAGTTGGTCGGTGTACCACTAGTGGATGCTGGCTCCTCCACCCCACCTTTTGAAAACGACTTGATGATGCCCTCACCGTCTTTATGGATTTCATTATGAGCAGCCAAGAGGTACTTCCGCTGCTGGCGTTTTACTGAAAAAGTTTGAAGAGAAAATCGCTACATTTAATTAACTTCTTCAAAGGAATGACCGATTATGCAGCTGCAATCTCAGATAGCAGACCCGTATAATGCTGCAATAATTCATATCACCTATCCAATTCAAGTGTTTTCTAACCCTTTCACAGCCTCTGGTACTTTCATCAGCAACAGAAAAAAGTGCATGACCCAGTTTCAGACACCCTGTCAGTGTCACGTAGGTATTCATTGGAGAGTGCTCAGTGAGAGCTTTCCAATGAAGACCAATTTGACGTGGTTCAGGTTAATTTCAGTCTCTTTAAAGTGTTTTCAAATTTGATAGACTACTCGGGAGTGAAAGGGTTAAACTGAAGCAATTCTGAAATGAACAACGCTTTCACTTACTCTTCTCTCTGACGGTTTCCTTCTGCGCTTCAGGCAGCAAGAAAGTATGGACAAGTTCAGCCACGATCTCTTCAGAATCGAGTTGTGTTCGACTGAAATTGAAAACCATGGAGGATTATTTTAAGTTGAGTGGAGTACGTGAAATCAATAAACCCCATTCTTCATAACCATTTCTTTGTAAACACTGTCAACTTTTTGAGGAAGTGAAATGACCTCTTCCTATGCCTGTACCTTTCCTAAAGAAAGGTACAGGCCAGACAGATGATATCAAAAAATATTGAGCCGAGCGCCAAATGCCAAAATTCTCCACTCACGTTTCTTCAATTTGGTATGCCACGTCATTGATAACTTCCGCCATTTCTTGGACCTCGCGTCTCGCTTGTTCGTCTGCTGTGCAGTCCACAGCGTTCAGGATGACGTCCTCCAGGTACGTGTCGACTGTGTTCTGATGGCATTTGACAACCTAAAAGTTGAATAAATAAGTATTAATCAACATCTGACTGTCAGGTTGAGTGATTTAAACCAGCTGAGGTAGAATTAAAGTGCTTTTCAGAATGTCCAGTCATTTTTGCACTCATTTTACCTTGTAATGGAACCAAACCAGAAACCACAAATGGGCCAATTACGTGTGCATGATTGCATCATTATCTTGAATCAGAGTATTGACCTGAACTAGGTCCTATTGGAAGTCGGTCAATCATTAATCGACATGCACAGGTACGGTAAGTGGCCAATTTGTGGTTTGTGGTTAGGTTCCATTGCAACGTAAAATGAGTGCAAAAATGACTGGACTTTCTGAAAAGCACTTTAGGCCTTGCTTAGATCTACTTTTTTGACTGAATTGGACTAGCGCATCAACTGACCTGCTTGAAAATTTCATCCTCCTCTCGTCGTCTCCTTTCCTCCACCTGGCGCCGACCGGACTCCTCCGCTTCCCGTATCCTCCGCTGTCGCTCGGCCAACATGGCGAACGCGTGGATGCGACGTTCCTCCTGCAGTCTGATCAGCTCCTTACTGAGGAAGTCTAGCATGTCTCCGACGCTGTGACCCTCCATCTGACTGAGGGCCTCATCGATGAATGATTCCTGTAATTCAAGAGAATTCAAATCGTCATACATTCTGTAACTTTACTGATAGTGTTTTGACAGAAAAGTCCAACCCTACCGCCTGGAATCGACACCTATCATGCCTATGCCGCCGATGAAATCAAGACCAACCTTATGCTCATGGAGTCTTCTCTGCCTCTGTAAGGCCAATGTGCCTTGTTTTTCTTGTTTCTTGATGGACTGCTCAGCTTCCTGGAGGGCATGGGTGCTCCTCAGCTCACGGATCAGCTCCATACGTTTCTCCTTGCCCTCAAACATCTGAAATTGACAACAAATTTCATGAACTGATAATATCCTTAATAGAGAGGTGTCCTCCTGGCAGAGGTGTCCGGTAAAGGGATGTTCTACTGTATGGGTTTCCCACAACTACACTCACCATGTTTTGAATAGCTCGCCCCCTGATGACTTGCTGCAGGAAGATAACAGCGAGTTCACGCTCCTCCTCCTCTTGTGACGGGACCTCGACGGCCGGGGTCGGCGGACGTGGGATCGGCTTCTCGATCTTCTGCAGGAAGCGTATCGGCTTTGGCACCTCCTCCCCAGCCTCCTGGGCTTCTTTGATGACCTGCGAGGAGAGATGGAAATCAGTCAATTGAAATCTGCGAAAATTGGGCAAACTCAACATCGACCGACGCACGTGACCTCTTGCAAAATCTGTACAAATTCAACAGAAAAACACCAAATTTTGTGAAAGAAACCCTGAATTTTGTGAATTCCAGAAACATTATCAACTTTATATAGAGACTAAAGTTTGAACTCACTTGGTGGAGTTCTCTGAGTTCCTGTTCCTGCCTGTATTTCCTCTTGGTGAAGCCAGTCTTGGTGACGGTCTTTGGTTTGGGGGCCTTCACTCGCGGGTTGATGACAAACTGGGGAAGAGACTGTTCAAGCTCAAGTAAACCTGAAAATAAAATAAGAAGAAGATCTGACAGAAAGAACATGAGACGAACTGATTAGGAAAGGGAATTTGAAATTTGTGAGCCGCTCTACCAAAAGTACCGGGTAAGCGCTTGTCACAAGTGATCATCAGACATCATCAATTTACTCCGCTATTATCACTGCTGTCCGCTACTATTGTAAACATGCAGAGACATACATTTCAGCGTTTGTGTTGCAAGGCCATTAACCCTTTCCTCGGTTGCTACAAGCGCCTACTTATGGTACAATGGCTCACATTTGTCAATCTCCCTCCCATGCACTAAACTGGACAAATATGACATTTACAGAACTGACAACAATAGTTACCATGGTAACTGTTGAGGTAATGGCTCTTCACCACGTACTGCTCAGACCCACGATCCAAGAATATGCCAATTCTTGTTTTCGGCGCGTATGCTTGAGAACCGTAGCTCGAGTAATCATGGACGATGTCACGTCTTTCGAGTTTGCCTTCTACTTCTTGCCTGGAAAAAACATGCAGAAGTTGCCAAAAAAATTGCAAATAACTTGTATCTGGCGAGTATGAGGGACCGACCAGTGCCACAGCTAGCTAACATCAAAATGTAAGATCTGTCTTGAAAGTACTGAACAGTTGGTCCAATGGGGGTTGAACCCAGAACCTCAGAGGTGACAGGCGCAGATGTTTCCGCTGCGCCACTCTGACAGCCGATTATTACCTTTTCTTTGTCAGCTTGCGGATGGCTTTGATATGTTCGTTCCTGATGTGACGAATCTTGCTCTCTTTTTCTTCCTGTTTTTTCGACCAGAGCCGATCGAGGCGTTTGATGTTCAACTCCTGATGATTTTCCTCACGCTGTTTTAGCAACTTTTTCAAGACTTCAAGACGAGCTTCTTGCAACCTGAATAATGATATAATGATTTGGACAATTTTACCAGTTTTATCATTTGTAACCTTCCACAGCAAAACTAGGTGCATGTCGCTCAGAAGGTGAGCCTCAACGAACTAAGATGACACCAGGAGAGAATGGAAGAAATAGATTGTTTCAGATTTAATAACAGACAGACAATATTGAAACTGACCGACAATACTGAAATCGGCAAACATTTGGTCTCAACCTGCCAAGCTAAGAGCGACATGCGTCTGGATGGTTTTGCTGTGGAAGGTCACATTTTAAAGTGCCAATAGGGCCACACATGCATACCCAGTGTTCAATAACTTAAGCAATGAAGAAGCCAAGGAGTAGATTTTATATTTGCGAAGTCTGTTTATAGGCCCATTTAAGATAGCTAACATTTGACAACAAATACAGGAGGCTCCTACACGCTTACTTTTCTATCTCCTGCTCCCGGAGAGCCCATTCGTGGCGTTCCATCTCATCCATCATTTTACGTCTCTTCTCGAGCTGGCTCGAGTCGTTGAGGGGTGGCAGTGTCGCTTCCCAGGCTCTCTTCGCTCGGGCACGTTCGATCATCTCAACTTCAGCCAACCCGGCTGGCAAACCACGACCTGTGATGGACCAAATTCAAGCTTTAGGGAATATAGACATCATAATTTGTCTTAAAACCAGGTTAGAAAGAGAACCTCATGGATTGATTATGGCCCACGATTTTTTTCACAATTTACGAAGCAATACGTACCGTAAGACAGAGTTGCTAGAGTTAGGAGCTCTGGTTGTTCTCCAGGTCTGACCACATACTCTGGAGTATAAGGGTCCGTCTGAGTCTCGCTGTCACGGTAGTCCGTCTGTACCTCGACGGTTCTTGTCAGAGGTGTCGGTGGTCTCTCCAGCTGTAGGTCAGCCCCGGTCAGCTGATCTTGACGTGCTGTGGCCAGGAGGACTTCTGGCGGGACTTGCTGGAGGAAGGGGATGATGGGCCTGAAAGGGAGAACAAAAGTTGACAATACACTGAACTCACTCGACGCAAGATTGAGATGGAGCTGATATTACCTTTTAGAGTTCTCCAAACACGGATTGAGAAGTACAGTGGAACCTCTCTATTAAGGACACCTTTAGTGGGAGGTGTCCTCAATGTAGAGGTCAAAATGACCAACTGGGGACTGAACTTAGTCAGGTGTCCTGAAGAGACAGGTGACCTCCTGGCAGAAATGTGGAGTAAGGGAGGTTTGGAAATGCATTAACTCACAAAGTTCACCAGTCCGTTTAGTTAAGGTTTCACAAGAATTTATTCACGGTTCACAATTTTACTGACCTTCTGAAGTACTTGTAGCGATTGACACCAGACACACGGGCATCTTCATAACTGACTGCAGGAACCTGGACGTGGGGGTCATAGTTAAATCTAGAAGGAAATGTAAAATGATTCCTAACAATATCATTTGAATATGAATATATGATATTAAACCCTGTGAAAACAAGAGAACAACATTTCATAACAACTGAAAAACTAGACTCAAATTTCAATACCTTTAACTATGGAGTGTCGCCAGCCTTAATATCATATGCTGGCCTTTGTTTATCAGACCGTTCCAGGGAGTTTAGCTCATAAAAGCGTCAAGAGATATTTTCATTAAATGTTCCTGCACGTACGTTGTGTATCTTATTAAAGCTTCCCGCTGCTGATCTTGGTAACCTCGCCACTGCCTGTTGATAAACCTGGGGACGGGGTCGGTGACATCAAGCCGCATCTGAAATCTTGGCTCATGGCGAAGTTCACTGAACATCGTCTTGTAAATGGGCACTCGTTTCTGAAAAACAAATCATGAAATTGCAATTTTTTTTACATTTAACTACAAAATTGAGAATAAGATTAGAATATTCCTTCGTTTGGGGACTGACCAGATTCACATGATCACCTACAAGGTGACAAGCGTACATGTACCATGATTCCACTGCAAGAATCCATAGATTGCTATTGGGAAGGGAAGGCTGCCTGCAAAAATACTTACAACCCTGTCCGTGCTCGTGTGAGCCTTGAATGTTGCCCTCGCATGGTCCCTTTCACTTGACACCACATAATGGGTATCTGCAAAACAAGACAAATGTCAAGGAAATCAAATGCAACATGTAAGATAGGTAAAAAACGATGTGAATAAAATTAAAATACATCCATCTGAACCACTTTGAGTTGTCTGACCGCGACATCATTCGTAGCAGCAACCAAGACAACAAGACGTGAAGAGGCAATATTATGTTGACATGACAGCCTAGGCGCCTAGCCTATACCGGTCCGGTACCGCACTGTCGTTAGAGTCCTTTGTTTGTTGGGCTAGCAAACAGTAGGACGTCTCGAGCTGGACACTGTTGTTTCTTATCTTCTCTCATGTCATGGCATCTCGTTTTGGAACTCGACTGATTCAGCCGTCTATTTAAGTCTACCGTGGGCAGGGGCGCCTCCTGCTGCTCCTATCGGACCTACCGTGTACGCTCGACCAGTGAGGACGCAAACTCCCAAACAGGAGAAATAGAAAATTCACCAGAATTCTCCCAATCGGGAGAAAATTTTGCAGTCCCGTGTCGTCATGTGACCGCTAATAATTTGCCATGTTTGCAGACGCTCTCTAGGCCTACCGTCATCTGGTCATTGTTATACGTTCTACAACATTACAATGAATAGCACAGGCTTTTCTGCGGTCCACCATACCGGTATCATTATTGACATTCATGCATTGTGTATGCAAATAGCACACACATATAGGCCTAGGCTAGGCCTATGCATCATGTGCATTGCAGTGCATCCATGCATTCATATGTGCATCATGTCATGAGTTGCCAAACCTGTGAAAAACATCAAATTTTTCCATAAATTATTCCCACTCACCATACAAATAATCATGTCTCCTTTCCGGATTGATAACTGGTCTGCGTAATGTCTGTGTTTGAGTGGCCATGATGACACCTGATCTGAGAATTATGACTATTTCACGAAATATTCATCACAAACTTTTCGGCCGAATCAACATGGCCGAACTACACAGATTGTTGTTGCCATGGGGACCATGCGAGTCTCGCAGCGCCATCTCTCGAAAAGCTGTCAAACTATTTGACAGGTCTCACTGTACAGTTCAACGATTATTCGTCCACTGTCTCACTATCCAGTTTAAGGTTCAGATATTTTTTCCAGGGTATCAGTGTATATGCATCAACACTAATTCTGAGGACCCGGGCATTGTCCATGGGGGTGCTATGGTGTATGTCATTGTCCATCTCGGCTCATTGCCAACTTGGCCACCGTAATCCAAGACGTCAAAGTCCAATACTAGCAATAGGCCTACTTGTATAGTTTTTTTCGATACCATTTTGCCCTTTATAATCTACCCACTGGCAACATCACAAAATGCATCAAGTCTGATTAATGTGGTCCATAATATTCATCTCCTCTATCAACGAGAAACCTGCAAAAGTTTTTATCCCAACAGGGCGGCGCTGCGAGCAGTTGTACCGAAGACGTCAAAAAGAAAGCAAAGTAATGCAGTGACGACGCGTCACAACGTCCTTCACGCAGTGCAATAGGAACGAAATGTCGAAAAAAGGTCCCGATACAACTGCTCACAGTGCCACCCAGTAGCGGTCAGTTCTGCAGGTCCCTTTCTAGATCATCTGTAGTCACGGTGTTCCTTGCAGAGGATTTCTGGTGAATACAGAATTTGTGATAAATTTATATTCACATGGCCGAGTTACATAATCAAGAAAGAAAAAGAAATGCATTGTCTACAAACATGACAATTTTATTGTGCTGAATACGCACAAGAGCTACACAGTACAAGTTGTGATTCTAAGTTTACATGTAACAATCAGTGGCACAAAGTCTTTCACAGAATACACAGTACATCGGAAGAGAAAAACACGACCACTTAGTAACTAATGCTATAGCACCCCACAGATGGTGTTCTCCAAGTCAAGACCCGATTGGTATAACCACACAGTGATGAGATGACCTCACAATGCCAGGGAGAACTTGCGGCTTGTCATCAAAATGAATATCACGGCACAGAAATTTTCGCTTTGAGACGAAACAGAATACCGGTAAATGCATACCGTGTCCTTTTTCTTCAAAGAATGTCTACAAATGCTGAGCAGGTCACGCTGTCCAAAGATGTCAAAACTCACTACAAACCATGGCATGAGAGGATGGCAAATCGACAAGGCTTTGGAGAATTAAACCATTGCTGCATCTACCAAATGCCATCATCACATCTGTATAGACCTTTCCAACAAAGATCAGGGCTGTATTTAGCATTTTTGGTCCGGGGGGGGGGCAAAAGCCTCTCTGGGGGGGGGCAGAAGACTTTTTTGCCGTTTTCTGCCCAAAATCCGCATGAAAATCACGTTTTTTGGTTGGCTCTGGGGCAACTGCCCCCCTGCTAAATACGGCCCTGAAGATGGTGGCCTGCTAGTTCTCCCACATGACTTCATGGATTTACGCCACTCAACAAAGCCATTCTTCTTTCTTTCAATCACATTCTGTCAAATCATCTTCGATACATATTTTCTAAATCTGTTCACGCACCTTACCACAAACCACATGTGAACGGGCAGAGCACCTCGTACAACTGCATCTCAGTCAAAATTACTGGCCGCAATGACCCCCACGCAAAACTTCGACTGCTATAGCATGGTAACGCCCCTGGACATTGTGGTAACATCATCACAATGGTGACCCAATCGGGTGACTTACAAAACATAACCTAAGATACTTATGTCAGTCGATCTTGCCAGTAAAGCTGTGTCAAAACCAGAAACCTAAAACACTTACAGGAATATCAATAATGGTGATTCTGCAAAATCTTCCCAATGACAAAGCACCACAAAAAACCAAGTAGTTAGTAATGGTAATAAAGTTTTCATTCTGAATGAGTCATCCAGGTATTTCAAATACAACGCCCAAAAATTTGGAAGAACATGATCATAATTAGCTGGTTGGGAGATTACAAATTCTCAAATTTCATCTCTTTTTGATCTGTGAAACAGCTTGAGTCTAAAATATGAAATTGAAATCAGACTGCAAAATGCCATTGTTTTTGGCTATGAAACATCATTGGGCAATTCAATGCAAGAGAATTTAAACTAGGCCTTCGGACAAAGCCTGCAATGTCTGAGTTGAGCCTTCTCATCATTAGAAGAATGGATTTGACCAGGTGGTCCATCCTGAGAACATGAGGGTTTGTAGCGCGTGCTCCCTTCGTCACCATGTGCGATGACAAAGGGAGCAAGCGCTGAGAACCCCTTATGTTCTCAGGATCATGTGGCCAGTGGCAGGCATTAACAATTTTGGTGCCCAATCACAAAAGAGTGGGATACAGCATGTAGTGACAGAATCAACATGTTTTTGTCACAAGTGACGTCATGACACTATCTTCAAGCGAAATTGCATTATATCATGTGTTGCACCAATGACGTCTGTCATCCTATGGCTTTAGCGGAACTTGGCATTCAAGGGAATCCACACAAAAAGGCTTTGTCACTGAAATGGTTGATGTCACAACACACTCCTCTAACAACCCACAAATACCGGTACGTAAAATATTGTATCTTCTAAATACCGGTAAACAAACTCAAAACTCATAGGACCAAGTTTACGAATCTCTCGTACAACCGAACATGTCAATATGCGGCGTCACTGGCAGGATAGACTGACATAACTAAATCTGCATGAAAACTACACTTATAAGTACAATTATACAGTGCACATTATGATAGTTCATCTGTCAGGAAGGTGTGTTCTCATGACATGAAAAAACCGTCATTAAAATAACCCATGCAAGTCGCAGAAATTCAACAACTCTGAGAAACATGTCCAGAAGGACCGCTCTGCTAGGACACCCCCAATCAACGACTACGGGCACCTTCGCGACCGATAAATGCTGTCCTATATGTAAATTGGGACGATCCTGCATCACACTAGTGAAAGTGGAATATCAAGGGCCAATTTGGGGACGAAACTGGAGTCCATATAACAGAGGTGTCCGAATGGGAGAGGTGTCTGATAGCAGAGGTTCCACTGAGAAAATGTACCGGTACCACTTTTTCTAGGTTTCAAAATGCACAGCAAGACTTGCTACTGGTAGCTCTCCTCCGTTACACAACTCAACTTTCACCAAGTTCTCCGTAAAACGTTCAGATACGAAAATGAGATTCTCCGAAGCTGCAGTAAAAATCAAAAGTTCAAGCTCGAGTCACAATGGCAAAGGATAACACTGCTTACTGCAAACCGTTTCATCACAAGTGTCAATTTCACGAAAATTAATGAACCTACTAAATCCTGAAATCTCTTACCGAAACCCTGTCACATAGGTATTCATTTGAATGTGCTCACTGAGAGCTTTCCAATGAACACCTATGTCCTTAGATCATACAGAAACCCTGTCACATAGGTATTCATTGGAAAGTGCTCACTGAGAGCTTTCCAATGAACACAGTCTGTACCGGTATATGACAGGTTTAGGTGCTTTCAACTTTTTTACATTTTTTTTTTCATTTCTAACAAAATTGGCCTTGGTCGTGAAAGGCTTCAACAAAACGTGGTAATTAGGAATCAAGGTAGTTTATGTCACAATGAGAACACACCTCACTGACAGTGTCTAAGTAAATTAATAAGTGTAATATGATGAAAGCTCAACTCCCAACGTAAGACTACATGTACCCTGCATGAAAACCAGAGTTCCAACCTTCCATACCAACACGACTAGTTTCTCTTAGGTTTTTTGATAATATATCCTTGATTCATTTTGAACAAACAGGTTTTTGGCCACCAAGCCTATCTCTCTTGTGATCCCATACCACGCCAACATTTGTGTGGCGGTCTAGGAAAACCCGTCAGATGTCGCTGAATGATCAACAAGGGCTGTCAGATTGCCTGTGCATTGATCTGCTACTGTTTACCTGTTAGGAAGTACATTTCAGCTATTGAAATGTGCGGGTTCACCAAGGCCATTAACACTTTCCTCAAATGTTACATCCGACAGGTTTTTCCTAGACATATCTTGTCATATTACTGAAGTACCATTTCATCTCAAAATATTGGCAAGTGAAAGCCACTGAATCACCATTCCTTTTTTTATACCCACCACTTGAAAACAAACTGCGGAATGGGAACTTTGCGGGGGTAGAACAACATTCTTTTTAGCTCAGCTGACCAAAGGTCAGCGGAGCTATTTATATGACTATAAAATGGTTCAAAATCTGTCTGTGTGTGTGTGTGTGTGTCGTCCGTGAAACTGGCACGTTTTGCAACCGCAAGGCCCACGGTCATGAAAGTTGGTGGAGAGGTAGGCCCTGGGAAGGACTCGAAACAGAACCAAAAATTTTTGCGATCTGACCTACATAATGCCCTCCAGGGGGCATTTTGCGCAAAATGAAATGTCTCAATATCTCAGCCCCTATGACAAATTTGTCTACCAAAAGTGATGGAATAGATAGGTTGATATTTTCTACATCAGCTCAAAGGGAAAATAATGTTAGATCTGTCCACCAGGGGGTGCTATTCAACAAAATCAAAAACAGGGGTATTTGAATTTCCCGCCCTTCAAAGTTCCTAGTGACTCTGTACCTGGTGTCCTGTCCACCTATATGTAGCCAGTGGTACACTGAGACTGGACTGATACTATGTTGAACCTTAGCTGACAATGGCCACTGTGCTTTTCATCACTTGAGAAGTTCAAGGTGCTTTTATATCGTGACTATCTTTCATCAGGTAAGGTGACATACTTCAACTCATTCTTTTATGTGGGGCAACAGTCTCAATGCCTAATTAGTAACTTACATCATTCAAATAGGTAGATTTGAACAGTCTATGTAGCATGCATTGATCACAAGATGATGATCAACCTCGTCACCATGAATTAGTGCTAGCTGTGGTCTCACTAACCAGTGGGGGGCATCCAGGCTACCAATGCTTCTAGGGCTCACACTATCATCATGACATATATAACTGATACATTGTCTGAAGTCAAGGCCTCAGCCTATTCCAGTTTCAGTTCTCAGATGTGACAAAATTGGTATGGCCACAGGGGCTGTCTCAGAAGTACCGGTAGGCCTATTGTCTACTTGACCAATAGCAGCATCCCGAGAATATCACTATCAGGCGTTCTTAGTGCTCGCTACCTTTGTCGCCGCACACGGTGACGAAGGTAGCGAGCAGTAAGAACGCCTGATATTCTCAGGATGAATAGCATTGGGATTTATTCAGTAAGCCTAGGCCTAATACAAAATGCGAAAGAGGCATTTTCTTTTGAGATTTTTAAAATATTGCTCACCTCATCCACCACTTACTAAGGTCATCTGGACTTGTTCCCACTCTTTTATAACCCCTTACCACCCATTATTTACCACCAAATGGTTGTCAAAAGATATCTATCTCGATTCATCAAAAATTAATTGCAGGCCTATTACCCGTGTCTGATGTTAACCCCTCCTCACCCAGTAGGTCTAACATGGTATCTATCTCTATTCATAAATGATTATTAACCCCCTTCCCACCCAAATGAGTCCAGAAATAGGTCTGATATTATACAACATCATGATTCACGAATTAACCCCTTCCCACCCAGTGGGTGCAATACGACATCTAGGCCTATCTCCATTCACCAAGAGATATTGACCCCTTCCTACCCAAGTTGTCTATTAAGATACCCGTTTCGATTCACAAAGTGACCCCTTTCCACTGATTTTAGCGAGGAATGCTATATATTTGATTGTGAACCATTAAAAAAGGGGCACTGTTGTATCTCGTTTCGCCTGTCTCAACCTCTTGAGTTGGCAGGTCATAGTCAGCTGAGCGCAAGGCCCATGGGCCTCTTGTTATACTGCAGAGATGGCAAATGAAACCATCCTACCCCATCTGAACGTACACACTAATGCACTTTCCCTTGACCAAGGTAGTGCCCTGATAGCGAGTGGTTATCATGTTCGCTTAACAAGTGATAGGTCCGGAGTTCAAATCCACCAAATCCGACATCACCCCGACCTGATGAACTTGTGACCAATTCGAATTACTATTACCGTTATGTATCAAGGTATTTAACAAACTCTACTACTGGCATTATTTATGTATTTGAGACAAGATTCTTTCAATTCAACACCATCAATGTTTCCACTTCATCGATTATTTCTACATTAATTCATATTCCCTTTTCTTCAGCAGTGAACATATCTGGGCCTGCTGGGATGCCCTGTCCGCTGAATACAGTCTGTGTTAAGCCAGCAGCACACAAGGAGTTACTGCAAGTGATCAGATCGCAAGCGATAGTTGGCAGCACGCGAAAATATCCAAAAACTAACCTGGTGTTGCTCAAATGTTTCTTTCTCCATTTCCGCCTGGGTTTTCCCCCTTGATGACAATAATCTTGGTAAGGCCTTGATTGGAGGCCGCAGTGAGTAGGCCTATTGCATACAGAATCAAAACGATCATGGTAAAAGGTTACGGGTATTATCAGAGGTTTTGATCAATTAACACCAGGTGTGCGCTGGACCAGTGATGCTTAGAATCCTCTCCCCAGCGATGTTCGTCATCCTGAGAACATGGAGTTCTTAGCGCATGTTCCCTTCATCATGGCTGTTCGTCGGGGTACCATAGAAGCTCATATCACCTAGTCTGTTGTGGTGGCTGGCGAGAAGATCGTTAGCGAGTATAGACCACTTGCAATATCACCTGGTGTGCTGCTGGCTGAACGTTCTTTTTTCAAATAACAATCAGGTTCAACATAAAATTGAGTGATGTTTCTCCAAACACGTTCAACTACTGAGATTACTCTTCATGCAAAATGGTTGACATAACCAGGCAAAACAACTACGGTACAGCACATCAAAGATGTGACATGACTGTGAAATTATCAGACATGAACAGAGTGTACTTTAGAAGACATGAACAGAGTGTACTTTAGAGTACATAAGTAAACAAACAATATTTTCTTCTCAATAACTCACGATGCATGAATACTGCACAAGTCAAAAACATCTCTAAGAATGGTTCTTCAAAATCATAAAGAATGAACTTGGCATTACAGTAAACGTCTCATATAACGTACTGATTGGGACCTGCAATTTTTCTCCGTTATATGCAAATTCTGTTATATGCATATGGCCAATGCATTGTAAAACGGGGCCGGGGCTTCCAGTTTCAGCACGTTATAGGCGATTGTCCGGTATATGCAAGGCCGTTATATGCGACGTTTACTGTACATAAGAATAAGATGGATTTCTTCTAAGTCAAAAAAGTCAGATGAAATTCTTTTCTCCACTTGAATCAGACTAATGCTTTTTCTACTGTACGGTATTTCCAAATGCACTGATCTTGATAGGTACGGTACATGGTTTTGAGTACCGGTACACCGATGACAAAGTGTAACAAATCAGCACAAGATAATCTTAGCATAACAGACAAATTATCAAACAAATTACCAAGATTACACTATTACAGACAGGGTGAAATATTCTGCTTGTCCAAAGATCACCTCCACAGAGGGGGCAATGAAGGTATCCCTCCACAAAGAGTTTTCTCATGCGAGTTGTCTCTCAACCATATACACCATAGTTTGTTCCCCAGCAGCACACCAGGCAGTATCGCAAGCGATCTGATCATCATCAAGCAAAATGGGCTGGTGACGCCAGGTGTGCGCTGGACAGCGATGCATGGAATCCTCTCGCTAGTAATGCCCGCCCAATGTCAAACAATACCAAAGCCGATATCAGCTGGTCCTTGGTGGTTGGCGAAAAGATCAGTGGTGAGTACATCGCTTGCAGTGTCCCCCTGGTGTGCTGCTGGCTTAACGACTTATGCAAGACTGAACGACTGTTAGAATAGTATTCTGGTCCAATGTCTAAGTTGCCGATGGAGAGCCAACTCGCATGGGAAAACTCACATGAAGAGACACCTTTACAATCATAAACAGTGGCTGCAAAGGAATAAAGGTTTGATTTCAGAGGGATTGTATAAGTCCGCAAAGTTAGGGATCAACATGACAACAGCTTTGCCAACTTCAGACCAGTTTTGTGCCATGTACGAGCTTCGTCCAGTTTTGTGGCATGTACGAGCTTCGTCAACTTGAAGAACAGGGGCTTGACCAACGAAGCTTCAGGGTCCATATTCATAAACATACCGGTACTTAAGTCAAAGTGTGATACTTATCTTCGTGTTGAACAAAGGATAAGTGTCACACTTTGACTAAAGTAGGTTTATGAATATGGGCCCCAGAGGCTAGATTTTTGAGGTGACGACTGTTTCAAATTGGTTTCAACCATTATTACTCAGTTTTTGGCACTTGAGATTAGAGAAACAAAGCAGAGGCATTCTCTGGTCCATCTTGAAACAAAACGGTTTATATCGCTCAGCTCAGCCTTCGATCTACGCAGAATTCTTCGTACAACGCAGGAGCGTACTACGAAGGCAAAAGTGACCAAAATTCTTGATATTCCAAGATGTCTCTTGTCTTTGAGAAGATAATACATTAATAAATGCAAAATATACATATAAACCTCTCTCCCTCTTATAAGTTGTACAATTTTTAACATCATACCAAAAGATTTAAGGGCAAGACAAACTCCTCCTCGAGAACAAAACTGCTCACAAGAGGCCATCCTTCCACAGCAGGGGTTTTTACCTCACTCCTCTTCATTCACACACAAGTGTATGAAGAGGAGCGAGACCAAAGCCCTGCTATGGGAGGATGACACGAGGCCAACTAAGGCTTGATAAAATAAAAGTACCGTACAAGTCAGCCAAAAATTTTGACCAGAGTTTTCAAATGATCTAGAAATGGTTCAGGCCTCAACGGCACAACTTTGTCCAATATTACCGGTACCTTTCTGAAGTGTTTGTGCAAAATACTACTTACGTATAAGTACCCAGAATTTGTTGTTACCAAGGTATAGCAGGGTTTCTGAAAAAGTTCTAAAGCTTGGCCCAACGTTGGACTTAAACAATACATGAACCACAATGTCGCATTTGAAGAAGCTATGAACTCTTGCTAGGGAAGTGCTTCATTACCACAGAGTAAAAAAAAATTGTGATGAAATATGTTGTGGTAGTGACATAAAACCTGACGTACTTTTATTCACAATTATGGTTTGAAGCGGAACGAACGACCATCCAAAGATTCGGGAACTCGGAAAAAATCCACAGGACAGTACCGTTATCTGCACGTGGGTGAAATCGCGTATAAATGCCTGTTTCGCGCAACCGTAACACCACCGTGGGGTAAGTTAAGCACCCGGAAATGCACAGTTACTTTTCGCAAAAGTATAAGAACCTAATGTGGCGGTGATTTTGCGCTCAAAATTGTTTCAAATTATATAATTGAATTATGCTAATGATAGGGTGCAAAGCACGCGGAAATCCAACTTTCAAGTAAGATCGCGTAATAATGTGTGGAGCGTGAAAAATCAGTCGTATTTTTCGGCCTAAGAAGTTAAGAGCATTTTTCTAGCAGTGAAAATGCAGAGTTGAGGCATATTCACATCAAATACAGTTTGTGATTTTCAACAGCGTGACGTGGATACCTGGTGCGAGTCGGGCAAGGATCCTTTATTGGCCAATTGCAGTGAAATTGGCCGACAAATCAACTGGCATTCTGTGACTTTGGTGCAGCTCATTTGGAGGGCGAACGCCCGATCCAGCTGCGATATTTTTCAATCAATGTACACATTTGCACATGCCCAGATTGTCATAATTCAGAAGATATCGGTTTGAGCCAGGCTGCAAAAAGCCGTTTGGAAATCTGATAATCAGCATCGCCACCAGCAAGATGGCTAGGCCTCGTGACTTTTATATCGGCCATCACGACCTTCGCCCCATCAACCGATGCAGATATGAATGCTTATTCGGCTGGCGATCGGCCAATCAAGGACCCTTGGTCAGTTCCTATCCGACCTATCACACAAGCCTGTGGAAACTGCACAGTAAACGGCAAACTGCATTCAATGTGAACACGCCCTGCTTTTTCCTCTAAATGGTAAGTGTAGCGACGAATATAAACTTCATCATGCAAGAATTTAAATGGGTATTGGTGTATCTTATATACGAGAGAATACAGAATGTGCAATTTAAATGAAATATAGGATACACAAATATGGATACAATGTTCTGCACGTAACATGACTTATACAGACAGCAGGTAGAATAAAGTACTTAGGGGAGAAGGAATGAAAACTTACAAGGACTAATCACTCAACAAAACTCGTAGATAAACATAAAATAGAGGGCGCCAGCAAGGAATCGGAAAAAGACCATCTGCAAAGTCCAAAACTAACTTCAAAGAGGAATCCCACGCTTTATCGAGTCCAACATACAAAGAGAGGCTAAGTTATTCTTTAGGAAATCAAAGGATGAGAATTCTTTCAAATCCGACAAGGCCAAGGCAAGGTGGCATTCTGATGTTCTCCAGGAGAGTTTTCTTGTGCGAGTTGGCTCTTAATGGGCAATTCACCGCTGTTGGTTTCCTGACTGAGATGACGCAAACTGTTGCCCATAGTTTTCTATGGTCACGTTGCCAACTTAGAGCTAACTCCTGCGAGAAAACTCCAACTAGGCTAAGTTATTCTTCAGGAAATACAAGAAACATTGTCCAAGTCTGACAAGCTGCTATTCAGATACTCTACAGAAGAGTATTCTCATGCGAGTTGGCTCTCAATGGGCAATTGACCATTGTTGGTTTCCTAACTGCAACTATGACTGCCCATAGTTTTCTGTTGTCATGTTGCCCATAGAGAGCCAACTCGCGGGAGAAAACTCTGACAAACAAGTCCAACAAAGCCAAGTTATTCTTTAGGAAATCAAAGTACATTCTCCAAGTCCGACAAGCCAAGTGTTCTTTAGGAAACCAAAGGATAGACATTCTCCAAGTCCCAACAAGCCAAGTTTTCTTTAGCAGGCCTTTCCGTTTGACGGGCGCTAAAATGTGCATGCGCCTTGCAAACAATAGAATTTCTATTGTTTGCGAGGCGCATGCACATTTTAGCGCCCGTCAAACGGAAAGGCCTGCTTTAGGAAATCAAAGGACATTCTCCAAGTCTGACAAGCCAAGTTTTCTTTAGGAAATCAAAGGACATTCCCCAAGTCCGACAAGCCAAGTTTTCTTTAGGAAATCAAAGGACATTGTGCAAGTCCAACAAGGCCAAGTTTTCCCTAGGAAATTCAATTCCAAGTACATTCTTTCTCCAAGTCTGACACGGCCAAACTATTCTTCAGGAAATTAATTTAAATTCGACAGAAAATCAAATCCAACAGTGACATGAGGAAACTCTTCTAGTCAGATGAGTCAGTCTGACAGACCATGTACCAATCCTCCGATGTCAAACTCTATCATGCAAGCAGAAACATAGGGAATTACCCTGAAGATGCAGGCAACGAAGCTGAGAACCTTCTAACTTGTCCAACCTAACTATACCCGTGTCAAATTCTCATAAAGAACTATAGTTTAAAGTCTCTAACATAAACATTTACAGCACAAAAGCCATGAATACGGTACTGATATCTCTACACAACACGAAATAGATTCATATATGGTGTACGCATTTAACATAAACTGAATATTCGAAATAGATGCAGTTAAATAACTTCAATTTGCTAAAATCATGTCCCTAGGTCAACTGTCCATACCAAAATCATGTACCCAGGTCGACTGTCCATACCAAAATCCTATTGCTAGGTAGACTGTCTATACCAAAATCATGTCCCATGGCCAACGCCTATACCATCTATACCAAAATCATGTCCCTAGGTCGTTTGTCCATACCAAAATCAAGGCCCTGGGTCGACTGTTCATCCCAAAATCATGTCCCTAGGTCGACTGTCCATATCAAAATCACACCCCTAGTCAACGGTCCATACCACTTCCAAACTACGAAATCGTGAAAATAAATAAAAATCAAAATCAATCGAGCATTTCATAATTCAAGTCAATCGTTAAATTATCAAATTTTGCATGGCATTGCACAACCCTCACGACTTTCTTAAAGGTACACAAGTGGTTGGTATTAATATGTGACCCTCCGCCACATAACCAGTGTAAAGTCGCACGGAAAATGAGACTGAACGTACCGACATGACACCAGGAGATAAAGATAGAAACAGGATCACTCCGACTTCACAATAGACAGACAACACTGAAATTGACAAATGTTACCCTCCACCACAAAACCAGTCATCAGACACTCTGAGGTTGGCAAGTTCGGACCAATGTATTTGTCATTTTCAGCATTGTGTGTGTGTGTGTGTGTGTCTGTTGTGAAGTCTCAGTGATTCTATTTCTGTCTTTATCTCCTGGTGTCATGTCAGAAAGTCACTCCAACAATCTAAAGCTGAATTCAGAAAGAAAATTTCGTGGTACATTGTAGGTTATCCAAAGATATGAGTATTGTTACCAATACTCATAAAAATCTCTCGAAAAGTGTTTTTTTTGACGGGAGACGGGAGTTGAAATTGACTCGCATTCTGAAATTATAGGATTGACTTGACACAAGAAACGAAACCTCAGCCCAAAACAAGTCTAGATCTGCGCTATGATTATCAAGATCATAATCGCTAAACTAATAAATTTCTCAGCTCAAAGCAATAATAACGTAAGTGTCGATTTCAATTATTGATAGTTGATAGGCCTACATGGAGTAGATATCATAATGATTTACAGAAAAAAGTGACGTCACAGATTAACAATTATACAGATACTGTGAATGACATAGAGGTATACATAGCATAAAAACGTTCTTCTAATACAAAGAGCTATTTGATTGTGTTTAAAATTTTGAAACACGTCATTTCTGGTTGGATTGAGTAAAAAGTCCAATCGCTCAATAAATGGTATATACACATAGTAACGTCATGATTTTAATAGACTAAAATCCGTCGCGACCGACGGCGCGCTATATGCCCGTCGACAACTCCTGATAATCTACCCGTCAATCTGCGCCAATCTGTAAGGTGGTGCTGCCCTGTCATTTACACAGTATGGTATCTCTACCAAAATTCTCATTACAATCCAAAACATTAAGAAAAGCGTCTAGCTCTTCAAATTTTCATTCTCATATGTGCTCCTATCAATTTTGAAATCATTTGAGCCATTGTCAATAAGTCATTTAACACTGAGCTAGAAATACAATCATTTTGCAAGTAATTCCTAGCAGGCACCACCTTCTTAAAAGTTTCCAAAACTTTTTCAAAGATCAATAAATTCTTCCATCATATCTATACCACTCAGTGGTTAAATCATAGCATTCATCCAAATCATCATCACGCAGTCCTAGCCGTGTTTATCAACCTCACCTCCCGGCGAAGAGCCCAAGCGTCAAATCTCAACCATAAGCACCTAACGGGACCTTTAGCTGTTACACCGCCCCGTCTTAAATGTCTGTCTCGATGCAGCACAGTTTTCCCTAGCACTCGAGCCTACATGGACTAAAAGCCCAAGAAACCAATTAATCAAGTTTGTATCTATTGTTTGACCTTATTCTTTTACCAATAATACTTAGCAGCTGTAAAATTTCTCAATGAAGCTAAATCTACTGTTTGGGTTACTGAAGCACCAAACCATCCCGAAGCTGCTAAGACCGTGGTCGTCATGGTAATAACGTACGCCAAAGCCGTTAAACAGGAGACACGCCTCTTCTCCTAGCTGTCATTTTTCGACCATTGCTTTCAGAGCAATAAGGCAAACGCCGATAATTTCTAAATGCCTGCCTCCAAAGTCTTGGAGGTTCACCTGGCATAGTTTCAACATGTTGCAGGGTTCATTGCAGCCTGATTCAAGGTCGCCTGGTTCATGACGTTCGCCAGGAGGTATTCCATCGCTGGCATGGGGCCGGGATGATGTTGACTCGGATGAACTTCCGGCGGGCGCTCCCACTGCGTGCAATTCTGGTGCATCTTATTATGCGCCTTCAGCGAATTCGAATGGCGGAATTTCTTGTCACAGAATTCGCATGGGTACGGATACGCGTTCTCGTGGATCAACC
The DNA here is from genome assembly GCA_002633025.1 of Notospermus geniculatus. Lineage (NCBI taxonomy): Eukaryota > Metazoa > Nemertea > Pilidiophora > Heteronemertea > Lineidae > Notospermus > Notospermus geniculatus. The sequence goes on from NMRB01000107.1 coordinate 203,600, forward strand.
GATGTCGGCGTAAATTGCGATGATCGGTAAAACGCGCGTCGCAATCAGAACAAGCGTATGGTTTCTCACCGGTATGGATATACCGATGTGACTTCAAACTTCCCAGAAAATTAAACTTTGCACCGCAATAATCACACAAATATTGACGCTTTTCATAACAGCTACGCTGATGCGAGCGCAGCCCATTAACCTGCGCAAAATCGCGGCCACATTTCTCACACTTGTAGTGTTTCTCAGGCCCGTGAATTTCCGCGTGCTTCTCAACCTGCGATGGTGTCGCCGCGCGGAACAGGCATCCCGGATAAGTGCAGATAAACGGTTTCTTCTGACCGTGAAGTGACAACATGTGATCCCGATACGGACGCTGCTGTTTAAAAGACACGTCACAATACCCGCACCGGTACGTAACCCCGGTGTGCGACCTATGGTGACGCGTCAAATGTTCTTGCCGCTCATACTTACAACCACATATATTACATTCAAACATCTTAATTGTGTCGTGTTGCAATAGGTGGCGCTGGTAAGTATCATTACGTTCAAACGTACGATTACATTTCTCACAAACCTTTGTACCTTTCATTTTTTTACGTCGTCCTTTCTTCGCCGGATCTCGCTCTCGTTTCACCACACCATCTTTTGGTGGACGACCTCTCTTCTTTCTTTCACCAGCTGGAATCACACGCTGCGGTTTTGCCTTCCGGCCACGCCGCCTTTTTGACGGGACGACGGTCTCGGCGTCATCATCGTCGTCATCCACCACTTCTTCTTTGATCTCCATCAACAAACCATTGTTTTCCGGTTTATAATCGCTGTAATCTTCAATATCGGTTTTCTCGTCATCCGTGTCATCTGGTTCACTCTTCTCAGGCTCATCCTTGATATCATCATCCAAATCATCGTCATCATCGTCCATGTCATCATCGTGATCGTCACCATTTTCCGAACTCGCCTCACTGTCCGCAACGTCATCTTGATCCGAAGGTTCAGTCAACACATCCTCCTCATCGCTGAGTTCACCATCATCGACGTCAGAATCATTCTCCGACCCATCTTCATCTCGTTCTTTGTCATTTTTGCGACTGGCAGATGGAGGAACGGTGATCTTCAACTTGATCGGTGCAACTTTGCCGTTTGTATGGTTAACTGTGTTGTTGGTTTCAACATGGGCATTAACAGGCTGGCTTGGTTCCGTACGGGTTTGAACTGGTGGTGACATTTTCACGACTCCGTGTGAGACGGAGCTTGGGGTCGGCGGACTGTCCATGTGGTCACTGATTGTGCCGTTACGCTGAGCCTCCATATGACTATTGCTATCGATATAATTCGATCGGCTGGGAACATTATTAGCGTTCATGTTCAGCTGACAGGAAGCACTAGACATTGGTGGTAGCCCGTGAATGTTTTGATTAGGAGTTTCAGGGGGCTCAGGCAATTCCATCTTTGGTTGTATATTCGTGAAATCATTCTGGGTTGGCATGTGCATTTCCCCAGACTGACGGAGGTCATTCTGTGATGAATGCAGGTCAGAATGACGCAATGCGGACTGAGACATTGGTTGTTGCATCGGGGGGAGCCCAACTGATCGCGAGCGACTAGTTCCGTACGAATCCTGTTGATTGGAAGGGGGGTAATTATTGCCAACGGTTGACCTCAAAGAATTCGCATACATGTAGTTAAACGTATCTGCTAAATTCTGCAAAGAACGATTAGCATCGTAAAAGTTTCTCGAGTCATAATAATTGCGAGTATCTCCAGCTCCACCTTGGAAAGACTCAATCACTTTCAAATAGTCCTCTAAGTATTTTGTATCGAATCCAAACCCAGCATTCAGGTTTTGTCCATCGTCTGCTGGTGGCCGCATCAACGAAGGGTGCGCCGGCGGTGTCCTGGTTTGCGTCTCACCTCCATAATTACTGAAGGTCCCAGTACTGCACTGAGCCGGGAAAAAAGCACTGCTCGGGCTGGGACTAGTGCTGGCCTGAGGAATATGACGGGCGTGCTGAGGTCCATACATTGATGCCGATGTTATAGGAGGAGTAGGGCAATGTCCCGGCATCTGGCCCTTATTATCTTGCGGTGAACTCATCATGAATACAGCAGCGTGTAAATTGCACCAAGTAAATAAATCAATATAAGTTGTCAAGTTGTTTCAAGTGATTCACCGAACTTCTAACGGACACTCCTGCCACAGAAATGTGGTTACTGGCACCAACCTGAAATGAAGAAGTGAAATATTACCACGAACTTGTACTCCACACAAGATAATGGGTCATATGAATGAAGACTAATAAATGCTTTTACTTGAATTTTGCAATACAAATGTACTGCAATGCTGTACAAATCTGAAGTAAAAGCATTTGCTAGTGTTTTCATATGACCCAATATCATAAGCTCACAACTAACTTCCGAATGAGCTGATGTGGGCATGGGGTGGTGCAGCTGGGAGGGGTGCGAGTTTAATGGAGTGAAGACTTCGCAATTCTTTTGGGGAGGTAGGCTACCAGGCAAATATCATATCATGCTGGAATAGGTCAAAATGTGTTCCATGCACACCCCGTCACTCAAATTCTGTCCATCCACCATGATGACTTTTGAGAAGCTCAGCAGGAAAACAATGAGGATGGCGCAAATTTTTTATCCCGACAGGTCGGCGCTGCGAGCGATGTGACCTGAGCGACGTCATTGACGTCATTTTAGGTGTTGACGTTGCGTCATGACAAAATGACCTGTACATTTTTCTACAGGAATAATGACACAATAACGTTGCTATTATCGCCAGCGTATCTCTTATCTTTAAAAAAAACGTAATGAGATTAAAAGAAAATTTCATCTGCTACACGATGATATAAGTTTTACTGTCGGGTGACCAACACAAACGGGTTATTTTCATGCCAGAAATAAATGGAAACAACGTTAGAAAAAACGACATTTTGGTCACAACGCTCGCAGCGACGCCGTGTGGTGCTAGTACTGCGCCGTCCTCATTAACAAGAGCAGAGCAGAGGCAGGGAGAGCAGAGGCAGGGCTACCGGTACCGTACCGGTAGCCTACCCCTACCAGAACCAGCAGCGGGGCAGTGGGGTACGTAGGCCTATGTACGGGAAACTTCAAGTCATTGAAGGTAGGAGACAGCGTAGTAAACATGCCAAAAGTCTCAAAAAGAAAGGAAGAAAAAACGGGCAGGGGGGCAGGTCTTCTTCCTGCACCTGACCCTGACCTGATCCCAGCAATCTGGATTGTTTTGCTCCAATAAATGGGCAATAGGCCTAGGCCTACGCAGAAGTAAACCTAGCATAGGCCTAGGCCTAGGCCTATGATGACAATGTCATTGCATTGACGACAGGACCTGCATTTCTCCTTCTGTGAATAGGCCTACACAGCGCGCATGCCAGCATTGCCAGTGCATCAGTATCAGTGCATCCGGGGCAGGCAGTGCAAATCTGAAGCGTGAAATGAGATTGCAACAAAAAATTCACTTTTTTCCGCTATATCTTTCTCCAAATGATAGCCATAGGTGTCTATCTGGTATTAAACTATTACCTGATTTTATGCCTATCAGGCTGGCTGGTACTTAACGCCCAATAACCTTGCATATTCGTCGAAAAAATGTTTTCTATTCGTGGTTTCGGGAAAAAGGCAGTCATCGTCCGCCATCTTGCCCAATCATACGGGCACCTGAACATCCAACCTCGTCGCCAAGGATCCAGAATGCACAGTGTATCAACACGTGAAATCTACACGCAGCATATCGTCTGGTCTCATACACCCTTTCCATGCAAAATCGCATTCTCGAATATCAGGCTGGTCATTCATTTGCATAATTAAAAATGTCTCCGTCATCATGCAATTATTCTTGGCTATTTTTATTCACCAGCTGATTATTATTCCCGCGGCAATTCGATTTTTTGTGGCCGCCATGAATTGTAATTCAGGAGCGCGCAGAGACGGAAAGAATTGGGCCAACGGGGTATTTGGGATTTCTCAGGCTAATCTTTGAGTCTCACTAAAATCTTTGGAGATACCCAGGCTTGCAATAAAAAGGAGATTGGCCGATATCACTCACTGGCAACCAATCATGCAATCGATGGGGACAACTGTCATAAACCAATGAAATCACTGGGGACAACTGTCACAACCAATGAAATCACTGGGGACAACTGTCACAACCAATAAAATCACTGGGGACAACTGTCACGACCAATAAAATCACTGGGGACAACTGTCACAACCAATGAAATCACTGGGGACAACTGCCACAAACAATCAAGATCACTGGGGACAACTGTCACGGCCAATGAAATCACTGGGGACAACTGTCACAACCAATGAAATGTGACTTGGGACAAATGTCGCAACCAATCAAAGATCACTGGGGACGACTGTCACACCCGAATGAAACATCTATTAAATGGCCCATCCAAATCATCACCCGGCAGCGTGTGCACCAGACCCCCGGGCCAGATTGCCCTATTCAAACCCCCCATTTATAAAAATACAATGTTGATGGGAGGCTAACAATACAACCGGCTAGAACGAGTGTCCCAGCCGTCACGTCGTCAGCTGGTCTTTACAAACAATTTATAGTGTATCGAGCAGCCATTGGGAGGCACTATATCGACATTCTACGATACGTCCGGCCGTGTTCGGATGTCGGGCTGGTTCTGGATATACAGTGTACGTTAATACCGGGTGCTTCTATTTTGGTGAGTCTTGTGAGTTTTGTAATTTTTGTCATCACTGTAATCTCTCCATTCCATCTCCATCGGTCCTTTATCGGTATAAAGATTCATTGTGACTCGTTTTCTGACCAAAGATTTGCTTTGGGCCGCTCATTCTGTATGAGGATGTCGACATACTGGGCTGGCACAAGGCAGTGATATACGGCGTAGTAAGTTTTCCAAGTTCGATTAGTCCCGGCGGGTCGTCCATCCCCAAATCACCGCGGGGTCCAGCACCGATGGTAAAACCCGCCGTCACTAGGTTACTTATTTTTGTTTTGACCGCATCCTGCCCACCCTACCCCATCTACTTGCAGGCGCGGATCCAGGGGGCGCCCCGGGCGCTCGCCTCCGCTTTCGGCCAACACTAACTATGAAATCGACCGTGAAATTCTGAAATTTGGAGCAAATCATTGAAATTCACCGCAGATTTCAAATTTCTAGCACAGGGCGCGCCCCGTCTTTTCCGAAATCCTGGATCCGCCCCTGACTTGTGTGGTGTTCAGTGTGCAACCATTTCGGGACACGATGATTGTGTCGAAGACCGGACATGATTCAGTAAGATTCGTGATCAGTCCAGGCGACACGCGACACCATACCGCACAAGTTGCCAACAACTTTCGTGCAGTGCGGCCGCTCCTTTCGTCCACGGCACTAACAGAAATATATCATCGAGTCGGAGTAGGTATACCCATGTCATGACCGGGTATCTGTCGATGTGAAGACGGACGGAGGGTTGCGATGGACCCCCGTTGCCTATCTGGTAGGCCTTTCCCGGGGTCTTTCGCAGGAACACAGTGAAGGGCCCGTCTGCAAATTATAGGCCTACGAAGCAAGGGGGTGATGATGACAACGTCAGTCGTCACACCCATTCCAGTCGAAGAACGTTAAAGGGTGAATGATGTCCGCTTTGGCCGCCATCGATTCCACCCATCACCCATCAATTCCATCAACAGACTCGAACCTGTCGTACATAAACATCTGTATATATTCATCGCATATTGATGTCAGGCACGCGGCTATTATCAACATGTTATTACTAATATAACATTATTGGACAGACATGTAATTCCTGGCGAGTGGTTGTCATGCTGTCCACACCTAGACTGGTTCCCGTCTTCATCTATGAATTTCCCGTCTACTGTCCGTTGTGGTCGGACAGACAGTTAGTAGAACCACTGTAGTCCACACCCAGTGTCATATCTAGGCTTACGATGCGTTGGGATACCTTCTCGCCTTCGAAAGATATTCCTTCGGACATGTCGGATTAGAACCTCAACATTACGCTAAAGTACCGCGAGAGAGATTGCCGCATTCTAGATGGCGCTCCAAGCATTCGAATTGACGCTGCTGCCATCTGCGTTGGCGTTTTCGGGGCTTTGCGTATAGTCTCACGCAGCCGTTTTGTTCCGCAGTACTGCTACACACACACTTTGCGGATTCCCAGATTCGAAATTGTGACCGAGACTAGGCTTTGCGAAACGTCCCATGTTCCGCGAAGGTGGATTCCAGCCATTAGGCGGCATGATTTTCCGATACTTGCATGTGCTTGGGGCATGATCAGGCGATAAATTGATTTCCATTCTCTCGGACGTCACAGATGGCTGTGACATGGAATCGCCTTTTGTTTGAGCCGATGACTCATTCATCGGAGCTGTTTGCTCAGATTTCACGTCCCCGTGTAGTTGAATGGATTACGATCAGTCATCTGACATGAGATGAGTTCGAAATATGAGACGTTAGGACATCGAACAGGTCGTTCCAGAAGTTATTAACTGTTGCCTTTTTCAGCTCAACGGGCATTAAGCCTGCCGCACACTGGAGCTTACTGCTGAGCAAAAAGTCATTCGAGACCATTTGCTCAGCAGATAGCTCACCGAAAAATACGCGCACACGCGAGCTTTCTGCCTCGCGAGGCAAAAAACTCACCGAAATTACGCGCACACGCGAGCTATCTGCTGAGCAAACGGTCTCGAATGACTTTTTGCTCAGCAGTAAGCTCCAGTGTGCGGCAGGCTTTAGGGATCCTTGTCTCTCATCCTCTCAGCACAGGACACACCAGATCCAATTCAGTGTGATCGGCATGTTTATACTCAATCGACGTCTGCTTCAGTTTTTGCTTTATCGATTATATCCACGTTTCATCCACGACCAATGTATGCCCAACAAATGAAACAGGTCCGAACACAAACTATACACCGCCATTAATAATCAATGGCCTTGATGATATTGCGGGATGATGCAAGCAGCCAGCCGCGTCTGCTCACAGCAGGACGAACCTGGCTCCTCGATGGGGCGTTTCGGGGCGGGGAGTGTGACCTCCATGACCTAGTGCCACACTCTGTCGTAACCTCGCCTGTGTGACCTCACTTGACCTTTAACACATACGCTGCTGACCTCTCAGGCCGTCACGGACCGCCAGATACGGTCATCTCTGACCTCGACACGGGCTGCGGCAATTCCGAGTGGGCGTGGGCCTGAATTGTGACGGACCTTTCAGCTGGGAGAATACGGTATATATTGAAAGGTTCCGCTTGCGGAGGGGGGATTACGGGCCCGAGGAGACTCAGAGACAAATGAAAACTGAGTTTTCATTATTATTTTTCATTATTCTCGTTCCTTCCCGCCTCTTCCAATACGCAAAATAAAGAATTCTAGGCCTTGGCAACGCCTCGGCGATGGTGAAATGGCAGTTACATTTACTCTACAAATTGTGTATTCAAATACACAAGGGCGTGAGGCCTAGATTCACACAGCAGGCTTGGCAGGTGTTTACATACCCACAAAGCCTGGAAATACTTAAGCATATACATGTACAAAGGTAGGCCTATCATAGGCCTACGGCACGGACGTATATACAGTATATATGAACGTGTGACATACATGTACGCTTTTGTGTGGTTTTCGGTCATCTACACCACTTGATTGTGGCTAACAATAGGGGCAGGCATGCATCACATCCCAAATGAAAGGTAATGACCGTTTTACACGGATATAGACCCAGGATATTGACACACAACTATAGGGAGCCTTTGAAACTGGACGTGATGTCATGTTTCCCTGAAGGAGATTTTACTGGTCATTGGTAAGTGATTCTGAAATTTTTCAACAATTCTCGTTGGATCTCGCGGCGGATATTTTTCCCTGAACGTAAGTTTTTTTGCCATCTACCGACCGGAGAGTCATGAGAAGGGGTAGGCTACCTTGGATCGAGGGACCAGGAAGAACACGTCTCCAGGTTCACCTGTGCATTAGTCACTCTCAAAAAAGCGAGATGTTGACTCTTAGATTAGGTGATTCAAATTCGAGATTAAGCTATAATTTCGTCACTCGTGCTCAACATACTGATTACGTCACTCAAAACCGAGGTTAAGTGGGTTTATCTATTAATTAGATCACTCAAAACGGAGTTAATAGCGTGGTTCAATTACCATTAATACGGTCACTCAAAACTGAGATTAACGAGGTTTACCTTAGCTAGGTCACTCAAAACTGAGTTTAACGTGATCTACCCATTACTTCGGTCAGTCAAAACTGAGGTTAACGTGGTTTACCCATTAATTGGGTCACTCAAAACTGAGTTTAAAGTGGTTTACCTATAAATTAGGTCACTCAAAACTGAGTTTAAGGTGGTTTACCTATAAATTAGGTCACTCAAAACTGAGGCTAACGTGGTTTACCTATAAATTAGGTCACTCAAAACTGAGGCTAACGTGGTTTACCTATAAATTAGGTCACTCAAAACTGAGGTTAACGTGAGTCACTCGGGTTAAATGGGATTTTATAATACCAAGTAAAGGTTCGTAATAATACGGGCTACTACGGTGGCCCATAGAGCTCATTGATGAAAAATATTTACATTTGCAATTTTTTTTTCAATTCGATAAATTTTTTCTTGGGGTTTGTAAAATTTTCAGAAGTTCCCACCGCGGTGATAATGTTTCCACCGCGGTGGAAA
>NMRB01000107.1:212494-274482 GCA_002633025.1 Notospermus geniculatus
CCCCAGCCCAGGTACATTTCCCCCAGCCCAGGTACCCCCAGCCCGAGACCCCCAGCCCATGCAGGTACATCCACATCTACATTTCACATGGATGTACATGTAGGCGCAGACACAGTTTCAATCATGAACATTTACGCCCTATATCTGGTTGGAACAGTGTTCGAACCTTAGCACTGACGAATAATCACCGATATCTAAATTGCATGTGTTCATCAGACGCCCATTATCGCAACCTAATCGCAAATAATGACCACAAAAACTCAGCGAGACGACCTAATTCCGGAGAGGAGAGGGGAGTAGGCCTACATTCCTGTCTGACCATTTTGCCATGATCTGATTATCATCACTCACAAATTATTCGCATGGCCAGTAGGACCAGAGGAGAAAGTCCTATGCCTATACCACTATACAATAACCTGCTATTTATGTTTGAATGGTCATGGTCTCTATAGCCATATGTCCTAATCCCTCATTGAACAATAAGACCGGACTTAATTTTAGGGGGACGTAGATCCCTGCCACACCGGGATGACTTTCGAGTTGGCTCCTTGGCCACCGATCGTCAACCACAAACCGCTCAATGTAGCATTCTGATCGGCCCTCCCAATGGACAGATGCTGTGAATATCATGGTAACATGTAATGCCAATCAAGGCAATGGCCAAGCGAGGCTAATGGATAGCATCTCTCATGGTAGGGTGGCTAATGGAACCTCTCCCTCGGGTCTTGGAGGAATTTTCAGTATAATTCCTCCAAGCTCGGGTCAAGAGTCGGAGTGATCTGTATTCAAAGGCAGACGACGCAGGGAGGCCGAGTTTGCGGTTGGGCAAACCATGGCTCACCTCTCACCAAAAACGTAGAACCAGAATTAGAGCACTTGTTATAATGATTGCAAAAACGCGGGAACCAATCAGAGCGCTTGTTACTCAGAAAGGATCATTCTGATTGGCCGAGGGGAAAGGTCAGGTTTCGGCCGTGATTTTTCATCCGACAGGCCCTCAAATAACACTGGATCGGCAGATGGCACTCGGTCCTGCTAGCTGTGAAATGGCGTCATTCACACGGCGATCTAAATAGGCGAAGTAGGCCGCCATTGCACTTTTCAGATTTTCAGAAGGATGTGAAGAATGGCTTGATCTAGACAATAAGCGACTGCGGCAGGGACATTTTCCCCAACGACTTGAAACATGCTCCATCCTGAACGACGCCGCCAACTCTGCCTGGAGTATCAGATCGGCTCATATATCTCATCGTTGCTAAAATCATGCTACCCAGGAATGCCACATTAGTATCGTCTGCGCATTCATCTGATTTCGAGTTGTCTTTTGCCGCCGAGATAGCCGGATCACTGGTTTACGACTCCCAGAGGGCGAGGAAAATAAATGCAAGATAGGAAATTTCAAATTGGATACGCTGGTCTCTTGAGAATTTATCGCGTCAGACATCCCGGCATCTTCCGCCATGCACAACTGGTCTGCATGGCGTCTCATCGTATCTATCCGTATTTTAACCATTTTTGTCCGTATCCGTCACCATCCGGAATCGTCTGTGAGATGACGCGGAACCCATCCGGAGAATATCAGAATCGTAGCTCTCGCGCTACCTTCGGCACCGCACACCCGGCGCAATCGCTAGGATCGTTTCGCTTACCCCGCCCCATTTTGGGCAAGACATCCTCACCCAGGGCTTCACAACCGCTCCCCTCCCATCCTGACAAGCTCAGGTCATTTACGGTCGTACCCTCCCTAATAGAGAGTTTTCGCAAATCCCCCGAAACGCCAACGCGAACGTCTATCCGGCGTTAGATCGGAAGGATCCCAGAAGAATGGAACCCAAACATGGCAAATGCAACGTTTGATACCTTTTCTACTCATTAGGTGGCTGCTTCTTCTTTTGCTTTCGCTCGGTCAGACCTCTCCAGATGTCCTGGGACTTTAATCGAGATCAGTAGCGCTGATGAGAGGCGCCAGATGGGTTTTCTGGCCTAGCGACTCCAACTTCCAGCCAGGTATTTTAGAGTCCACTACAGGCTACCCTATCTGCTTCACCTGTGTGGGGTCTTTTACTTGCCCCTGCAAAGACACAGGGTACAAGGAACCTCGGTTTAACGTCTCATTCGAAGGACGAAATAAGGTGGCTAAAATATTTCTCTTTTCTACTTGCAGATATTATCAACTTCGCATCTGAGTGGTAAAAAAGATGGCCGCCACGAAAATGTTCCTCGGCGTCTGGTTCTTCGCAGTGATTTGCTTCCTGTCCTGGTTTCCGACTCCATCTGTATGCCGCGTACTGAGTTGTCCATCAAAGACACCGAACTGCACAGATGCTGATTTGTGCCCGAAGAACTGCGCATGTGTCAAGCCCCCAGAAAATATGACGGACTGTTCAAAGCGAAATCTCACACAATTACCAGAACTATCGCAACTCAACGGTTTCACTAGAATCCTTATGTTGGGCCAAAACCATATCGACACGCTGTGGAGAATTAACCTAACGTATTTACGGGAGTACACCATTCCGAGCAACGCTTTGACAAACATTAAGGACGACGCCTTCGCCGATATTGGCAACCTCACGCTCCTGAATTTATCCCGTAACAGCCTGACAGAGATATCGGGGAAAGCCTTGAACGCCCTTGGNGCAATTATAACACTTTATACAACATCTATGACCCGACAAAGGAAAACAGCAACAACGTTGTGATCAAGTACAGGGGGGACGAGGAGAGGCTGGACTCTAGAACCACTGGTGTGGACATGGACAATGAAATGAAGGCAATATTATAGTGGAATTGAATGATGTAAATATAAATATCTGGTTACGGAGAAGTCACCATCAATATTGGCTTTGGCTATTGGCACTATTAATATGCATCCAATTAATTTTATATACTTTCATATTCGGTTAGAGTCAGCGTTAAGGCCACTTCTCCGTTTTGCGCTTGTCCGTTCCCTGTTTATGTGTGGTATCAACAATAAAATTACTTCTTTCTACCACGCATTCACATAGGAAATGAACACACATGCATGAAGCGCAAAATGCCTTCATGTTCTAGTCCAACATTCAGCATTGAAAATTAAGATACGCCGGGAGGAGATTTTATACGTACTTTTCTTTAGTTGGCCTGTGTCATTTTGATCAATTTCCTGACAAACTTTTGGCGTTTTTTAAAAACCTTACATTTTGGGATAGGAAACGTAGTACGAGTCCCTTTGCATGGTGAAAACAGGTCGTCAACTTACCTCCAGTGGTAACATTCGTGTTTGCGGTTTGATCAATTTCCAAGTTCAACTACGTGCCACTCACCTGAGGTATACGGGACACACTATAAAACGCTGATAAAAAGCAGGGGCTATTCATTCACCAAGATATATCTGGAGGTTTTACTAGACAGAAACACTTGTGCGTGCACACTAGGCCAAAGTCACTGCAAACAATTTCATATACATGTATTTATAACATTATTGCAGAAACCTATTCGCTAACTCAGACCTCCTTGGCCTGCTGAGTGGAGAACATTGTAAATACGCCTCTCTTTGATTTATTTATAAAAGAGTGAAAAATATAAGTCGGAGACCATATTGGCATTTCGACAGTCCCACCAGAGAGCTAGGCCTAGGCCTACATCATCTGAAAACGGCACCGGTACCTACCTGGATAATGAATGATGAAGGCCTACCGAACACAAGGACATGATCGCCAATGTGGACCTACCTATGTGCACAGACTCAGAAAATTCGACACAGTAGGCCTATTCAATGTGCGGATCCGTTGGCGGTGATCTACTTTTGGACAAAAGTAATGGCGGGCATTTCGCTAGGCCTAGAAACGAATGCGTGTTACGAATTGAATCTATCTCGTCTCTGCGTGTTTTATTAGGCCTATAATTGGGTAGCGAGGGCAGGTTAATCTACAAGATGCTGATAATTTTATTTCTGTATTGTATATACATACCAGTACCCACAAACAACGAAGACCGACACGCCGGCGACGCTCTTCAGTCACTTCGGGCGGACCCACGTGCTAGACTGGGCGCGGCCCGCGTAGTGCTCAGCTACGAGAGAGCGGAGCGTTAATAGAGCAAAGGAATAGTCTACACAAGTGCTAGTCTCGCGCAGCCAGCCTGTTTGTTCCGCAGTGTTGCTGTGATCCCCCAGCTATCACAAATGAGCCGCTTGGTGATCGAGACTACCCAGTGCGCGCCCAATTTTTTCATCGTCGCCTTCCATCACTGCCGGTCGGCGCCAGTCTTCGGCTGCCGCAATTTGTCTGGTCTTGCAGGTTTTTGACGCACAAATTTTGGGGTTTATTTTGAAGAGTGCACTTACGTAGAGTCACTGGTGCTGTCAACTGTACTGTCTATCACACACATAGGGAATGGCCTCAGCCAGGGAGAGTTGGTGCAATAATAACATGATAAGTTTATTATTTCATTGACTGCCACAAAAGTAGTTTTACGATGGACATGTCTGTGTTGTTCTGGACTCACAGAATTTTTATTGGGCTTATCAGGGAAACAATTTGTATGCGTGTGGTGTTGAGGGGGGGGGGGTCGGCCCGGGGTTAGAGTGGTGGCAATAGGGAGGTTTCGCAAGCGCCCGGTTAGGCCATACGACGACGTTTATCTATTGTTTGGGTATACCCACACAATAGATAAACGTCGTCGTATGGCCTAACCGGGCGCTTGCGAAACCTCCCTAATATCAGAGGATGCTCCATCTCAATGACCTAAGGAATTTCTGGTACCGGTAGGCCTAAAACGTCCTTCTGGACTGGTGATAGATGAAATCTCCATGTATCGTTTTAACGAGTTAAAACTCTTTCCGCCCATCACAAGACCAACACCAGAGGGCCATTCAAATGCTTTTAACGAAGCTGGATTCTGGTATTTAGGTAGGCCATGCCCAATGAACGTCGGGGAGTAGGCCTACATCTATGGTGAAGAAAGGGTTAAATCACACCACACCCAATGCATAGAGTTGGAGATTAACCTTAGATGTGGAAAGTTCACCAGCCTTATATTCTTCCTCCTGCTCCACTTCTTGTGTTTTTGTAAAGGAATATTTTTAGAATAAATCTGAATGGTACTTTGGTGTAATTGGGTTTTTATCTCCTTTTGTCACAAGAAGTTTCCACAGGGGCTTGAATCAAATGGTGAAAAGGGGTTAAAATGTGTTGGGATATTACCACAGAGGGTGTACCACCCCAAAATAACACCCCATGTAGTGGGTGTATGGAGTGTTATTTTTGGGGTGGTACACCCTCTGTGGTAATATCCTAACACATTTTAACCCTTTTTCACCATTTAATTCAAGCCCCTGTGGAAGTTTCTGCTAGGACTATGATGAGAGGTTCTTGGATGCACTGATTTTCTTCAGAGAGTGGGGTAAAAAACATCAGCATCAGACACCCTTATGGGCATGGTTTCTGACCCTACCAACAACATACAGACCCCCCCAAAAAAGTAAACAAGTCAACAACAACATTTCATAATGACAAATGTACACACAGTATTTATTTCGACTTCACATAAGACCTTATACAGGTGAAGTATGCATATTATGAACATCGCCTCCTAGGATCAGGCTTATATTTACAAAACCATCAGAAATTTGGCCACGTCGAAATAAAGGATTCAACGGATTCACAAATTTACCGAATTCATACGAAACATCACCATAAAGGGCCCGTTCTTGCTTCAGCTGTGTTCAGGTTTTTCAAACTGGCAGTGAGACCTGCAGACTTTCAGAAAACTCCATGGTCCCTAAGGGCCGTATGCTAGGGTCGGACTTTAGCCTGAAGTATAGCTGAAGTTAGACTTTCTCTACGCTTGAAGCATTGAGAAAAGTTATACTTTTATGAAAGTCTGCCTGACGTCCAACCCGAGCCTATGGCCCTTAGAATTCAACTGATCTGATGATCTAGAACGCTACCCCCAAAACATTAACGGAGGGGGATTCAGATCGCATTTGTTTTACCATTTACTTAGTAATTGTTTGCATGGTATGCATCTAATTAATTCATTAATCATGTAAAATGATGCCAAAATATTGTGCAAGGGGTGGAGTTATTAGAGGAATGAGGTCAAATGTAAAGCTTCCAGAATTCACTGCGGACCAATGTCCGTTGAATGTGTCATTTCGACGTGGCCCACAAAATCCAGCGGGTATGGCCAGTAGAAGTTTCTCAAAACTTGGGAGAATGTAAGGTCGGCATAAAGAAATGCGCCAACAGGTTTAACCAGGGGAAGTCTTGTACCATATTCAGGCATATTTTCAGGCACTGATTCAACTACAGCAGGTTCCATACACGTGGAGTGTAAAATAAGATACTCTCTTTTACACATCAAGAGGTCACTCCGAGTTGGGCACTGGCGGGGTACAGGTACAACAACCTGCAGGTCACGCTGGCCCATCCATGCAGTCAATTTCCTTGAAGGTGGGACTGCTCTATGGCTGACTTGGTTGGGTGCACATTTCAATAGGGCCATTGGTGCCTGGATGGTAAATCGGCCAGTCCATGATCCACGTGACCAGCAGAGATCATTGCACCTCTAAAGCCGAGGCTGTTCCTTTTTGGCATGTTCCCTCGTTCTGTGGACCTGAGCCGTTAGGACAATGAGACCTGGCCTTGTGCCCTATGGGAACGGCCAGTAAGCAAATCAAAAGTTCATTCTCTCTGCGATGCGTCACAAGGTCACAAGCGAACAGGGAACAAGGAAACATGCCACAAGGGAACAGCCTATGGATATGTGGCCTAACCTTGGCAGTGGTGAACTCTGCCTGACCTCTAAATGTGGAAAAGCGAGTATCTCACAACGTTTATTCAGCAGTGAAATTTTCTAAGAAACCTGGCAATTACTTTTCAGAAGTACTCATGCAGAACATGTCGTAAGACATGAGCTATTGATAGCATTTACAGGATATCAGCTCCAGAAGATATTGCAAGACAACTTGGTGGGTAAACGATCACTTACTACATCGGCAAATAACAAGTTAATACCAGTGAATGCGGAGAAACTGAAAATTCTTTTGTCAGAGTTGCAATACTGCAGTTCCATCTGATATTTCTGAGAATCAAATTGTCATGGGCTTGAGTTTTGTTCATTTTTCACGGAATATGAAGTTCATATTCAAAACGTTGGGTCAAAAACAGAGGTGAAAAGATCCAAAGAACGAATTTATCACTTTCTTTGGATCTTCTCGTTCCTGAGGTATCTTGGAGGAAAATGAAAAAAATAGTCATGTTTCAAGGGTCTGGTTATAATTACCAAAGTATCTTGGTTTATTGTCAGTTTCAACCAGTGTCGGTGCCCACACAACTGTGGTTTCCAACTTTAAACCAACCGTACTGACAGTAAACCAAATGTACTGACACACACTATCCCCGTTTCTAGTACAGCAGTTTCCACTGCGATTTGCGGCGAGCAGTGCAGTTTTCACAGGCATTGGGATAATGAACATGCATGCTTTGTGCGAACCATGGAAAGATTCTCCAAAACCCTGTGAAAATTGCACCGCTCGCCATAAACCTCGGCGGAAACCACTTTTGTGGAAATGGGGCTGAAGTGCGAGTCCCTACCATTGGTTCACTGTCCGTCTCCACTAGATGTAAGTGCTCTTAAAACTGCACTTTTCTGAGAATATCTGTATTCGTGAAATTTTATATTCTGAAAAGTCAGAAGATGAAACTACGACGTCCCTGAGCTGAGTGGTGTTTGTGTAATACTTCTGGAGGGAAATACGGCTGCATAATCAGGACACAATGGACAGTTTAATCACCCATTCTGATCGGACTTCGGCACCCCAATCACGGCAGCAAATATTAATTCAATCAGCAGGTTTTCTCCGTTTTAAAGCCCCACAGTATTGAATCTTACGATATTTTCAAAAAGTTAGGAGAGTGCACATACAGGTCCCATAGCCTCATGAAGGTCCCCAGAATGCTTGCCTGATACGCACTTCACAGAATCAAGGCCTAGTTTTCAGCACGCATTGGAAAAAACTGCAGGGAGAGCTGTAATGTATTCTGACAGAGCGTAGTACATTTTACACTACGCTGACGTCGTGACGTCGTACGAGAATCGCGGCGATGATTTGCGTTTTTCACATTCAATACAGTGGGGCTTTAAAATCAAATGCAACAGGAACATGTCCAGCTTCTGCTTCATCAATTTGGAGGCTCAAGTTCCAAAGCTCAGCACAGCTATTGCTTGTAACCACTTTAAGGGACTATCCATGGGCGAATTTTCTCATGAAAGTTGGCTGACAATGGGCATTCATCATTTTTGTTTCCGTATGGCTTAGCTGAGACCCAAGAACAACTGCTCCTAGTTGAGTTGCCCATAGAGAGCCACCTAATGCGAGAAAACCCTTTAGGGCCCTTTAAATGCCTTTAGGCCTGCTGACTGATGATAGTGTGAACGTAATTTCCGTTTTCTATAAATTAAAGAAAATATACTCAAATCTGCCTCTTTTTTGTGAGAATTTCTTTTACCAATCGGCACCATAAAAATCTGACTTAACTGGGACAAGAATTCAATTACCAATCATCAATCCTCTCTTATCTCTTTTTGCAATCGTATAATTTCCATATTCACCACAAAAACTCAGCATCTCAACTCAATGAGAACAATGCATGGGCATCTCCCACGCCCTACACCCTAGGAGGGTGTAAATGGTTACAGCCCTACACCCTAGGAGGGTGTAAATGGTTACAGCCCTACACCCTAGGAGGGTGTAAATGGTTACAGTCCTACACCCTAGGAGGGTGTAAATGGTTACAGTCCTACACCCTAGGAGGGTGTAAATGGTTACAGTCCTACACCCTAGGAGGGTGTAAATAGTTACAGCCCTACACCCTAGGAGGGTGTAAACGGTTACATAGACTATTTGTTACTGAATGTTACATAAATGTTCCACGTTATATTATTCGGCCCTCAATAATTAAAGACAATTGCGCTAAATTTACACATGATTTTACAACGCACCCATCTGTAAAATTTACGATGGCGAAAAGCTTAAAATTCCTTACAGCTTCTTGGGTTATAACCATGTTCTGTACAAAATAAATTGTTTTTTTACACCTTTATACAAATTTAGAATTTTTCCCGAGCACATGCAAAATTTTTCTAAGTGCTACCGGAGCACCCTAACGGGAAAACCAACATTATTTACAAGTAACAATGCCACCTATGTATGGCGTTCAAAACTGTACAAGCGGAAACAACGCCACCTATTGTCAGCTATTGAAACTGTACAACTCAAGTAGAAATAGCAAGAACCTAGTGAAAGCAACTGTCAACGTTTGACAGTCATTGGCAGCTAGTTTTACAATAACTAAATCGGTTCAGCTTGACTTGACTGATCCCTCTGTACATTGCATGTGTAATAATCTAACTAAATCCTGGTCAAGTTTAGTCAACTTGAACTGGACTCAATTGTCAGTGACGATCNGACAGTCATTGGCAGCTAGTTTTACAATAACTAAATCGGTTCAGCTTGACTTGACTGATCCCTCTGTACATTGCATGTGTAATAATCTAACTAAATCCTGGTCAAGTTTAGTCAACTTGAACTGGACTTAATTGTCAGTGACGACCGAGAACATTATTCTATCTTACCGCACGTCTCAAAACATTTGAAATCAAATAAACCACACTTAGTCTTTAACTTATCACAGAATGTTAAAACATTCATTCTGGGTAGTTGTATTTATGCTACAACTTGCAACCCCCCAAGCACAATGGACTGACCCAACATCGTTACTTTTTCTACTGACAGGACAGGTTTACTCCGACACAGAGGGTGGACAGGTACGGAAATTGGCAGATTTTTGTGAAGAATCTCATGGATTGAAAAATCACCCATTTTGTACAACTGGACAGCAGGTTGAGTTCAAGTAACGTGACAGTCATGGACCCATCCCGAGAAAACATGGCAGATATAATACTGTTTCAAATTGCAAGATACGCAATTCGCATTTCACCAATGCCTCAGCTGTGAGAAAACTAGCCATCAAAAATAAACCCCGAGAAGCACAAATTTAAATCGTAGCACTAATATCTTCGATTGACCCTGTGCGGAGATCAGACTCTGAGTTTGCATTCTTGTCGATGTCTGTTGTTGATTCGTCTTCCGTGGCGTCTGGTACGACAGTGACGTTGGTAATCTCAACGGCTTCAATCGCTGGTGTCTCTTCAGCAGTTTCGACTTGCATTTCTTCCGACGTGTCCTGTTCTTGCGAAGCTTCTGGACTCTCGACCGTCACGTGGATCGTTTCCATAGCGTTCCCCGCCTGTTCGTCCACGATTTCTTCACAGACTTCAGTGACGTTTTCTTCCACCGCTTGAATGATCGCTCCAGGTTCGTCGCTATTCGTCGATTCTATAGATATCCCTGGAGAATTTGAGAACAATGCTGGAAAGAGATAATTTGAAAATTACAAAACAATGGCACATTATTCACTGCCTATTCAACTGGTAGACATGAGCATGCAAAGCTTGCATATGCCCCATGGATTAGTTCCGCCGATACCTCACTATGTAGGTCAACGTCCCATATCTCGGTCATATCTATCTCCTATATTGAGATTAACCTCACATATCTTATCTTGGTCAACCTCACATATATAGGTCAACTTCACATATCTAGGTCAACCTCACACATCTAGGTCAACTTCACATGGTCAATCACATATCTACGTCAATCCCACAAATCTGGGTCAACTTCACATATCTCGGTCAATCCTCAAATAGCTAGGTCAATCCTTACATGTAGGTCAATCCCACATATCTAGGTCAATCTCACCTTTGTTTATTTCATCACCTGATTGTGTGGTTTCGTCGATTTCTGATAATTCTGAACCGATTGAGATGTAGCTGTTTGGTCGACTCTGCCCCGGCGTCCGAGGGATCTCCTGTAGTGACTTGATCTGCTCATTCGCCGATTTTAATTCTTGCCGTAACCGCTCGAATTCCTCATCGCGGTCTGTAATAATTGCCTGAAATGCAGAAAAGATTAGTATTTATTTGATAATAAATTAGTTGCCACAAAACGTCTTGCACTCCACGTAGAATTTTCAATCTTCAGCAATGCAGATTCCTTGTAGGCCTAATCGTAAAGGCACTACTCCACTAAATTTTCCACCAGCATGTCTCCCATACTTACGAGTAACTGTGTTAGTTGGTCATTCAACGTCTGCGTGATTTTCACCAGGGGTTCCGCGGCGACGGTTATATATAATGCCTTGGGTATGTCAGCTTTGGGTGTGGTCGGAACGGAACTGTCGCCATCCTCGTCCCCAGGAGGCTGATCGGGAGGTTTAAGGTCTGCAGACACTAAATTTGATAACCTATTCGTTTCTTGTATGGACGCAAGAATGAGTTCTTTTGGTTCCTTTTCTCCCTCCATCACAGTCGTAAGCTGAAGAGCAGAAGACGAGGAAATTTTATCAGGATTGCAAACTCATCGCGACGATGGTTCCCAATATAATTTGGGCTGCCAGAGTGGAGCAGTGGAAAATTGGCGCCTGTCACCACTGAGTTTGCAGGTTCGATTCTGGTGCGACCCGCTCTACGTGGAAAAAGACGAGGTGACTGTCCGACAGTATAGAGATGAGAACCAACTCAGACACAAAATGCCAGTCCACAGACACACCACAACTAGGCTAGAAGTGCTGACTAGCATTTCAACCATTTTCGTTCCTGGCCCTATTCTTACCTCTGCAATATTGTCAAAATCCTCATGAGGAATATGGAGTATTTCGGCTAAAATTTTCTGTTTCTCATTCAGCATTTTTGTGATCATTTCATCTTTCTTCCTCAGATTTTCTGGAAAATCGTAAACAAGAATATTACGAATGCTAACGCAATCACGAAATGAACAGTAAAGACTAAAAGTACTGGAAAATCAAGCCCCAACACTCAAAGCTAAAGATTCCTTGCCTTTCTACAAGAATATTAAAAGCTTACCTATAGGGTTGACATGGACCGGCTCAGCCTGTGCGAAGACCGTGTCCGAGACGACGACCTCCTGTGGGTTGACGAGGTGCGGTCGATCCTCCACCGACAGGACCGACACCTTCTCCAGGTTCTCCAGGCTGTCAACGCTGCTGCTCTTCTGGTGCTGCTGCTCGTCTGCCGACGTGTTCCCTTCTTGGTCATGTTCATTTCTGAAACGAGAAGAGGGCGTGGACATTTCAGGAGTGTCTGAAATGTGTCAAGAGGCGAACAGCTTTGGGTCTCAACCCACCCTCCCACCACAGGGGTTTCACCTCGCTCCTCTTCATCCACTGAATTTTGTGTGGGAGTGTATGAAGAGCAGCGAGACCAAACCGGGTGACGTGACGCAGTCCATGATTCAGCAATGGTCGAATCTGATGCAACGTCTTCGACGTTACTGCCGTGGGGCTGTCTGTGTCATGTCATTCAGTATCAGACCGAGGTTGTGGTTGAGATTCCGGCGGATGTGCACAGATCTTTGTCGTTTACGTCAATTTGAAAACGGTCTATTGGCCTCGGTAAGTACGGAAGAGGCCATCTCACGCTACTCATGTTCCTCACTTGGATGGGGTCTTTGCGAAGAAACAAGGTACAAGGCACCAAAGCTGACTGTCCCTTTTGAGGAACGTGAAGAGCCGGGAATGAAATCCCATATGGCCCGGGCTGGATTTGAACCCGGGAACTGCCGCTTGCTAAGCGGACATGATAACCACTTGTCTATCAGGGCTCCTCAAGGTGGGGGCTTCAAGACTGAACATATCCACAGAAGTGTTACCTACACAGGTTCCACGGGCGGATGAACCTCAATTCTCTGTACCGGGACATTGCCACTTATATCAATCCGTCTGGCAAATTCATCACCGTCTGTCATGTCCTGGGCACGGTGTGCCTTTCCTTTGAACGTGGATACCATTTGCAGTAGCGTGATGCCACTTTTAACACTTTTGTGTTCCACTTCTGATGTCACGTTTGTGCAGAAAACCTCGTCGATGCTCGGCCGTTTGCTCGAGACGCTCCCTGTGTAACCTGATTCAATGCTCTCAGCAAGACTAGCAGCACTTTCCAAGTCCTCACTGCGGGGATTAGCGTGACTCAAACTGTTACCCGCTCTGCCGTACCCCGGTAACGACACGGTCCGGCTTATGTCATGAGTCCCAGGCGGGTGGTAACCCACCTCTTCCGGTGTCGTAAGCAACCGGTTAGAACTCCAGCTCTGATTCGGCAAACTCCCAGCGACATCGGGACTCGAAATATCCTGCATACTCCGCGAGTACGCCCCATCCTCCTCCTCCGATTTTCCACTGAACCCATGTCGGAAACTCCACCGATGGCGTTTACTCGGGCGTTTCTGACCCGTCGTGCTCAGACTCTGCGTACTAATGCTGAGATTACTCGACCGTGCAAAGTTCCGTTTCGTGCTTCCCCGTTTCAGAAGGCTGCCATCAACTTTATCAACATCAGCGGGCGAATCTGCTGTATTTGTATTCCCCATTGTATTAAAGCACAATTCTTCACAATTTTCTTTGTAGTGTCCTTAGCCACGGCAAATGATCACCAAAAAGACATGAGTCTTTTCCACACAAAAAATTCCATAAATTTATGTTCCAGGCCTACACGTCCTTCCTTCTTCCCTACACTCTGGAGTCTAATGCATTTCAGACTTGGACTTCCTGTCTATGTGTCATGGCCGTCTTGCTGCATGACCAAGTCAGGCCTAAGTGAATAACTTCCTTTGATGTCAGTCACTAGAATGTCACAGAAAGAACTGCGAATGAGAACGCAGGGTCATGAAGTCATCTTATGGAATAGAGAGACAAGCACGTGCTACTTAAAGCGAATGGCTCGCGGGGTTTGTTGTGGCGCCATGACAGTTGGTCATCGATATCAAGCACCATTTTGAGAAAAAGGCAAAACAAGGATTTTAGTTTAATGGGAAATGCATTAGACAGCCAATCTTCGGAGGCGTATTCTGCAAAATCTGCCGCTTCAAAATCAATGGGAATAGTACAAAATGTACATCTTGACCTACTGAATTTGAAAACGTCATTAACCCATTTTAACAAATTTTTATTGGAACCTCGTCCCCAGTGTTTACATTCGCATATTTCCACAGGTGTTGCATATGGCTGGGGCACGGCTTTGCCTGGAGGCTAGATTCACTCTCTATGGAAGGTACCACCAAAAATGTAAACAAACCCCGCGAGCCATTCGCTTTAAGCCAGCAGCACACCAGGTGATATCGCAAGTGATCTGATCACAAGTGAGCGAAATCGGCTGTTGATGCCAGGTGTGCGCTGGACAGTGATGCATGAATCTTCTCAGCAGTGACGATCACTAACATCAAACAATACCAAAAGTAATATCGCCTAGTGTGCAGTGGCTAGCGAGAAGATTGGTGGTGATTAGATCGCATGTGATATCACCTGGTGTGCTCCACTTCCAAGACCTAATACACAGACTTTCGACACTTCCAATAGAGGTTTCCCATGTGACGTCATCAAGGTTGCGTTGGCCGTCAAATTGACCACGTGTTTCCTGAAGGAACGTCACGATGACGCAATGACGTTATGTCATGTCGTGTCTCGTCACGTCAGGCGGAACGTCAATCCACGTGTAGCACCCTATTGACGCCAGTTTGCGTCATTTTGACGGCCAGTCACATGACTTGATGACGTCAGTGGGATTCCTCTATAGGCAATATACAGACTTCAGACACTTCCACAACATTTGAAACCGACTTCTAGCCACAATACAGGCACTTCCGACACCCACAACTTTGCATCCAAACTTTGCAGCTGAATGAGACCGTTACACAAGACAGGTGCAGTTACCATCTGAGTTGACAGTAGGCCTAGAAATCATCAGCCAGCATCAAAGAAAGGTAAATCCAAACATGTGTAAGCAACTTATTCACTGACATATTGTGAAGTTCACTGTATATTCTGAGGTTTCCATGTATTCAAGAACTGTTCAGTTCACGCGAGAGCCACTTAAGTGTCCGGTTGGCTTTTCAACACCAAGAATAGTCACCTCAAACCATTTTGAACAATCTCTCGAGAACACGCAATGGAATGTGTTCAGGCACAGAACATACATCCCTCCTCGTGTTTTTGGTGAATTCTCACACAAAAGTCAACATGGACTCAGACAACAGGATCCATACACTGGAACAGTGAACATAGAATCTCTAGATGAATGCACGAGGAAAACGTCTGCCTTGGAATCCAGATAAACACAAACTACAATCTCCATGAATTTTCCATTGGCATTTTCACGTAGACCCCATACCACGTCGAAGTCACCAACAAGAAGCCATTTCCTCCAATTCCAAATCCTACACACTTCAACCCGTCGTACGACAGAGCTCCGAATCGGGAAAACGTCTAGGCCTACCTCGCCAAATCATAAACACACCTGCGTAACACGGCACTGCTCAATGCACAAGTCATAAACGCTGATTTGTCCAGGCAAATCAAATAAGGCATTTTTTCTGTTTCGTCTTAATACAATATTTCTTAGTATTCATGGATGAATTAGGCCACTGCTTTTGTGAACCACAGTCGTGTGGTAGGCTGATTTCGTTTGATTGGGTATGACAGATCAATGGTTATAACATTACATGTAGGAAGGCAAACTGAGAAATCTCGGAGGGGCCAATGAAATTATATCCAGGATGGCGTAATGCCGAAATTTGATATTTACAGGCCTGTGTCTGAGTGGCGCAGTGAAAAATCACTACCTGTTGCCTCTGAGGTTCCGGGTTCGATCCCTGGGTATTTGTATTAGATTTTTCCATCAGGGCCAAAGCCATAGCATTATTGGCCCTGGTGAGTTTGGAAGAGGCTATCTCAAGCTACTCATGTTCCTCACTTGGATGGGGTCTTTTGCTTGCCCTTACAAAGGCACAAGGTACAAGGCACCATGGCTTACCGACGTATGCGATGGACTGGGTGAACCTTGTCTTCGTGTGATAGGGGTCATATAAATAAAGACTAGCAAATACATTACTTTACTATTGTCTAGTGCATCTGTATTGCAAAATTCAAGTAACAGCATTTACTAGTCTTTATTCATATGACCCAAGGTGTCTGAAAACAGAATCAAACGCCGCCATCTTGAATCTATTACAGTACTGACATCAGGAATTTATTGCCAACTGAGAGCATATTTGCCAACTGCTGTTGTTTTGCTGCCTTCGAATAGCATTTAGAACACGGTCAACTGCAAATCGAGGTTTATCTAGGGATGTAATCTACTAAAATACGAAATTTGCAATTTTTAAAATTGTGAATTTCGTGGGCCACGAAATTATTCTTAATGCCATTTTTGACTGCCGTGACTAATTTCCTTTAAGTAAAATGATAGAAAAGCACAGAAATACAGGAAATGGAATTTGAAACACTACAAACTACATGCATGAACAGGGAACCATGGACTGGGTCATGTCTTTCTCATATCCTGATAGAGCAGGCCAGAGTGTAATACAGAAATGAACAGAGGACATATCTGAAATCGACATGTATTCAGCATTAGTGTACATTTCACATGAAGCCGATTCAACACAGCTGAGTCAATTTCAACTAGAGTTGTCAGTTGAGTCTGCATGCAGACTCTGGAGTCTCCGCCACGCGTCGCATGTCACACTAGGCCTATAAGAGACATGCACGGCCAATTTTGACCCGCAATACCACATGAAAGAACGAACGTAAGGTTTTATTGATGAAAGTGACGTAAACTGAACCGGAAACTGTTTATTTGATGTATTTTAATCCACTCTGCCTCGCAATCTCGTACCCAGATCTACCTCATCCGAGGATATCTCTGGAAAGGGCTGCGATCTGACCAAAATTTCTGGTCAACCGCTGGCAGCGTGCCAAAATGTCTGTTTCCCACAATATTTCGTTCTTCGATGACTGAAAAATATCATATATGCCTAACGAGTCATATAATACCCCCAAAACACGAAGTTGTTTGAGTATTAGAGCAATTTCAAACGAATAGTTCAGTTGGGAACATCATGCCGCGGGTGCCAGCTCAGTGTGATTCGCCTCATAAATTAGTATATCGCGCATGCGCAGTATTCCTGAAGTCGTCAGCCCTTTCCAGTGGTGTTGTAGGAACGTAAACCCACTGGGGACGAGTTTGTCTGCCTCGCGCAATTTGACTTCCAAAAGTGTCCGAGAATAGATTTTTCAGTGACGGCGGTCCTATTCTCGGACACCATCCCCATCCCGCCATGTCCTCGGACAGTTGCTTTTTGTGGCCAAAATGTCAAAAGGAATGACAGTTTCGTTAGGGCCTACCAAAAAACAGAATGCCGATCGGGAAATGGGGGATATGGGCCGAGGACATGGCGGATATAGGCCTAGCCGAGTTCGTCATGTTCGTTAGCATGTCGTCCATCGTCCATGTTGTCAGGCTGGGATCATACGGCAGTCGTCAGGTCGTGGCGCAAAACATCGTCATAAACATCAGCATGGATAAATTAAACAACATACACCCGACGTGGAAATGAAAGAATACTAGTAGTCACAAATCCTGACACCGGAATATTTTATTGAAAGACAGTTTCGTCGAAACTTCGTGTTATATGGTGATAAAATTACGACACTGCAAGGAGCCCGTGAAGCACTGCAGAATGCACACACGCATAGGCACGTAAGCCTCCTGGTCTGAGGTTGGTTTGGGCCGAGAAAGCCGAGAAAGTTTCCTAGCTAACACAAGAGTCTCCGCTCGACCACTACGTGGCGTGGCGGAGACTAATAAAATGTACATCTACGTGATGGTAACGCACACGTACACTAACGTCCCTGAAACTGACAATACAATACAATACTATAATACTGACGTTCTTGAAATCGACAATAGTCAAGCACATCAACGATCCTGAAATCTACAAAACTCAAACACACACACCACCATCCCTGAAGTCCACAATGCTACTTCAATCCCAAAATGTAGAATGCCAATATCCTTGAAATTGACAACAGACGACGATATTATAATACTGACATTCCTGAAATCTACAACAGTCAAGCACACCGCCGTCCCTGAAATCAACAAAGCTACTTCAATCCCAACACGTAGATCCTGAATGAAGCCCACACAAGTCGTGACGATGATAGAATGACCACACAACACCTGGACAAACAGCGACTCCCCATTATTAATGCATCCATCTTGAATATTGCCAATAAAGCAATCTTCGATGCTATGGCAACCAAAACTAGGCATCCATCTTGATTTTTCGCGGAGTACCCTGGAATTGTTTTAACCCCTTCCCTTATGACTCTAGTACGTCCCTGACACACCAGCCTTGATTTCACCAGGTTTAACCCTTTTTAACCCTCAGAAGGTGATGTATTTAGCTTGAAACCCTGCAGTGGTAAAGGGCATTTACATAATAAAGTAACTTGCCTTAGCAGAGAGTGACACAACACTCAGGTTGATAACTGGATCCCCCAGAGTGCCCAACAGCCAAAAAGTAGTACCAAATCACACCAAGAGACACCAACCACACTATGTAAAGGAGGCATCACCAAGGTCAACCAATGACATCACCAAGGTCAACCAATGACATTGCCAAGGTCAATCAATGACATCTTCAAGGTCAACCAATGACATCACCAAGGTCAACCAATGACATCACCAAGGTCAACCAATGACATTGCCAGGGTCAATGACATCTTCAAGGTCAACCACATCAACAAGGTCAACCAGTGACATCACCAAGGTCAACCAACAACATCTTCAAGGTCAACCAATGACATCTTCAAGGTCAACCAATAACATCACCAAGGTCAACCACTGGCCCCAGGGGAGATAACTGGGGGCCAAGATCCAGAGAGATGCCCTTGAGGCTAAGATCCAGGGGTGGTATCCTGAGGGAAGTGGCGGGGTCTAGGAGGCAAATATCTGGATGGAAATGTCCCACAATTGGAGGAGATGCTTCCTTTCACCATTGGAGGTCTGTACTAACAACAAAATTAGGTAGGCCTACAATTAAACCTTTAGTTTCTTTTTCATGTGAAGATCCAAATATAATCCAAGGAATAGATCCAATCATGAGTTCCAGTGGCAACACAATTCCTTCTCCTCGGATCTTAATCCAATTCCAAACACTCCAGTAAGGTTCCTCCACTTCACCTTCTTCTATCCTTGTAAATTTCAGTCTGCAATCAACAAGTCTTCACCGTCAGTTCCCACCAAGACCAATAAAATCCTTCCTGTCCAAGTCGCACGATTTATTTCAATACTCGGAAACTCATATCCTGCTTCCAATACAAAACAAAGATTTCATACAATGTTGAGTTTGCATGGGATCTCCACTCCCCACGGACCAGCTGTCACCGTCCCAAGCACATCCATCGCCGATCGATTACGGGGAAATCAATAGGTGAATTTGAATAATGACAATCGATGATGGGTCCGACATTTCTCATTATTACATGCCAGTCTTTATTTTATACCATCCCATATTTCGCTGCGGGGCGCCCAGGTGTCAGTGCTGCGTAGGCCACGGGCATTCAAGGCCGATTTACAAAACTTGAACGTAAACATACATTGTATAAAATGTATATCCTTTTCTGCTCAGCTCCAAAGCCACAGGTGTCAGAGTGGCGCAGTGCAAACATCACAGCCTGCCACCCACTCAGGTACCAGGTTCAAACTCCATCCATTCTTCATGTACTAGAGCGGCAATTCAGCCTCTTTGACAACGCATGTTTTCTACGGACACTCTGGTTTCCTCCTGCACATTTATGCACCTAATACTGTCTGCAGAGCCAATAATTTGGCACTCGGTCACTCAACATTTTTTGAATATAAACGAACCTTGGCCTATAACGGCCACATGAAGAAGAATGCCAACCTCCGCACACAAAAACCATAAACAATACTTACTTCTGCTTGGAGCCTGCCTTGTCCTCTCGGATATCATTCGGCACCCCGGCTGGCAAAGTTTTGGCCTTCTGTCGTCCGTGGTTCCCCTTCCCTCTAAATGCCTCTGATGCATCTGTGATATACTTAAACCATCTGTAAGTAGAAGAGATGCGGAGAAAATGAGATAATGTCAGAGTGGTCCAGCGTAACATCTAGTGCCTCTGTCACCTCTGAGGTCCGGGTTCGATTTCCAGCCAGACCTAGTACTCATGTGATAGTGAAGACGACTCTGGCAGCGTAGGATTCCTCCAGGTTTCCAGTTTCCTCCTACATTTCAAAGAAGTCGCCCAATATTGTCTGAAGAGCCAATAATGACCCAAATGGATCTGGAGTCAATATTTATGGCATCCCAGGCATCTGGGCCCTGTTTCATAAAGCGACTTTAAGCTAATGGTACCATTAACTCAATGCATTTTCCATTTGGTTAAAGGTACCATCAGCTTAAAGTCACTTTATGAAACAGGCCCATGAATGGTGAATCCATCACTGACACTGCTGCCACCTATAAAACAGTGAGAGTACTAGCTATACTCGTGATGCAGATTGAACCTGCAGGAAAAAGCTCTCACACAAGATTCGATTATAAACCATACATCATTTAGGGGATTCCCAAATGAGTTTTAACCATTTTCAGTGAGTGCTAGGCTGCAGAGATGGGGTCGAATACGGCATTAGTAAGGTCACAGAGGGCTCAATTAGGCCACGATATTGCCAATGAATGTCAAAAGTTGTGGAATAATGAAAATGGTGTGGTAGAGTGACTGGCATGAAAGCATCGCTGAAAAAGAAAGGTTACGAAGGTCATCAAACTGCCACACCATGACAACAGCATCAAACTCAGAGCTGTCAGAATGATCCAGTGGAAAAAGCTCATCTCTCTGGCCTCTGAGATCTTGGGTTCAATTCCTGGTTGGACCCGGGACTTATGTGAGAGAGAGATGACATTCTTTTCCTCCGGGTACTCCAGTTTCCTCCTACATTACATACAAAATTGCCCAATTTTGTCTAAAGAGCCAATAATGAGCCAAAATTGAGTTCACAGCTCTTGAGTAATGTGAATAAAGACTAGTAAATGCTTTTACTTGGATTTTGCAATACAAATGCACTGCACTATGCTGTACAAATCTAAAGTAAAAGCATTTGCAAGCTTTTCTTCATATCACCCCTTGGCTCGATCTTACACAGAACTCAGATGTGTGCAAAACCAAGTTTAAATTTAATCGAGAAATTGTACCTACTTCGGCATGGTGATGACTTTCGAACAGCAGGTTATCACGAACTATCCATACCGCAAAAAACACTAGGCTTACGCCGATTTCGTTCCGTGTCGTACATATTATGCACTATACTCAACACTGCTGGCTTTCACGCACAGAAGTCTCATTAGATGATGTCACCATGCTGGGCCTCACTGCCTTTAAACAGGTGCATCAAACTTGAATACAATGGTCTGATATGTATGTTGAAGTTAATTACAATTTCATGATTAAATATTCATGAGAAACAACCTGGCTTCTGTAGCTTTCACTGGATTAATGTAGAATTCAAATACCATTGGTCTGACTCACATCAACTCATTGGGTCAGGTCAGGTCAGGTCGTAGGCCTCCAGGGGCCAAATGAATAAAGGGTATCGCAGCAAATGAAGGGCCAAATTCCAAGTCATTCATCAGTTAGGGACACAGCCAATATGAATTGTTGTGTATAGAAACTACTGCTGTGAAATCAGTTAAATTTGGCCCCAAGGGCCGTAATGCACCAACAAAGATTATCTTGAACTCAGGTTGAGCCACAACTTTTCCATTGTCACATCATACCCTTGCAAACCTGAACAATTGAAAAGCTGTGGCTCTATCTGAGTTCAAGATAATCTTCGTTGGTGTACACAGCCCTAAGTGTTAATTTTGGAATGCACAGAGACATAGCTAGGCCTAGTACACATTTCAACATATCGAACCTACTGGCTATTGACTTCAGCAAGAGGACCATTTCGAATGGCAACTCAGCTGTGAGGTGCTGCCATCTGTGAGTAAAACACGTAACTAAACATGCAGCAAAAATAGAGCAGTTTGACCCAAATCACCTGTCAAAATTTGTCAATATATCTTTTCTACCTACTTGAACAAACTATTCCTCCTGCCGTCATTTTTCACATCCAGGTGTGAATTCGACGTGTGATGATGACTATGTCGATGAAGAGTGAATTCCTTTGCATCAAAATCGATACTCCGAGATCGTTTACGACGAAACACAACGCCGTCAGTCCGTGAACTCTGCATTGGTTCTGGCCGTGCTGAGGCCATTATGACAGTTTAATACACACTTTTATCCGATAGAAATTTAACTAACAACTTCATAATTTCATTGCTTTAGATAGCATAATGAATCCGAACTACTGGCGTCCTGATTTTCTGCAGTTCCCAGCAAATATCGCATTTCCAACAGATTTTGAACTGTTCACACAGTTAGCTCCTATAAGCCAGAACTACCAGCATCTCCAAAGATTTGTAGAGTGATCTCTTCCTTTCACTGCAGAATTTTTTAACGAAAGAACGTTTACTCATGCGAAACCCACTTTAGGCAATTTGATGTCACCCTGGGTTACACCAAAATCATTAAAGAACTTCTCCATTGAATTTTCTTGTACAAATTGGCTCTCATTGGGCAATTCACCATTGTTGGTTTCTCTACGACTTTCACCGAGACCATGACACAAACGACTGCTAATTCTTTTCTATGGTTGATTGCCCAAAGAGAGCCAATCTGGCAACACGTGGGGGAGCCTTCAGTTTAAGTCAACACAGTGCTGCCACCTATGAAGTTTCAGAGAACCAACCGACTCAGGATTGTTCAACGACAAGTTGCCAAGAATGATGGGATGATTGCAGACGAAGACCAACTGCCACACTAATGGGAAACAAAGATGTATGAGGTCAAATCAAAAAGAAAGTTCAAGAATTTGTCACAGATGTGCGAAAAACCATCATGTTCACAATATTTACAAACATGACACAAGAGTTCCGTGTCGAAATCACAGGACAGGCAATAACAGGGTCAGAAAACATTGCGTCGGAATTTGTCTCAAAGGATGTAAGAATTTGGGCAAGTTCTTGGCACATTCTCATGTAATATTGCAGGAAATTCCCAAGTGAAACGACCCCTCAAATCAAATCAATTTTGAGCAAAATAACTAAAGCCCTAACCTAAACATACCGGTAATCGCATGAGAATTAGGAGAGTGGATGGGCAGAGAAT
Organism: Notospermus geniculatus; assembly: GCA_002633025.1. Taxonomy (NCBI): domain Eukaryota; kingdom Metazoa; phylum Nemertea; class Pilidiophora; order Heteronemertea; family Lineidae; genus Notospermus; species Notospermus geniculatus. The sequence goes on from NMRB01000107.1 coordinate 235,690, forward strand.
GGAGAGTGCATGTATTCCCGAGACAGACATACCTGGTCTCAAATTCTGCCAAAAACACAATGGTACCAGACGGAATTCATGTCCCAATCTGCACAATTTCAGTAAAGAGGTGCTAATCAAAGTCCAGCACTCAAGAACTGACACCACTTCCTCTTGACCTGTGAAATTTAAGTTTAATTAAACATTCCTGGGTAATTTTAGATCTGATTCAGGAACTCTGTAAATATTTACCAACCCTTCTAATATGGACACCTGGAATGAACAATGGTGTCTCTCACAAAGAGGTGTTCTGATTACAGAGGTCAAACTGCCAAGTTATATCAGAAAGGAACGTATGAATAAAAGTTGAATGGTGGCTGAAAACAGTCACATAGATATTCTCATTGGAAAGCTCACTGTGAGCACTTTCAAATAAATACCTATGTGGTAGCGTTTCTGCAAGAATCCAAGATTTGGTAGTCACATTGGTCCTAATGAAATTGCCGGGTTAACAGACCTGCAAATCACCCAAATCACACCAAAACCCTGTCACATAGGTATTCACTGGAAAGCTCTCAATGAGCACTTTCCAATGAATACCTTTGTGACAGGATTTATGTACCATTTCAGGATTTATAGGTTCATAAGTTTTTTTTACGAAATTGCCACTGGCAGGAAAGGGTTAACTAGGACAGAATCTTGTGTGTCCTTATAGAGAGGTGTCCTTGTACCGAGGGACTGCGACAGGTTCAGGTTGTTCCTTTGCAAAGTATGTGTGTACAGATGCAAATAATGTGCAACAAGTTCTACATTCGAACATAGGAAACTAAAATAAATCCACTTTTTATGGCAATTTCTATTGAATTGATCGTCCATATGTTCTGCAGGCTACTTTCACATACACAACAATACCAATGTTTGTTGGATATGCAGAATAAATCCACCAGTTACGAGCATGGACCAAAATCATTTCCATGCCCTGACAGCCATTGCTGAAGTCTGATCAGGCCCAAACTTAGTTATTTCAAGAAACTGACCACAGGTATACATTTATGAAAGATTTGAAGTTCCTAAAATCATTTCCATGGTTCTGGAAGCCCTTAGACAAATACAGACGTCCCGACAAGCAATAGGTTTAAATATAGAACAGGGTTTAGACCCGAGACAAATCCACCGAACAGAATGTCAACATTTGTAAACCTTTCCAGGGAACCATGCGTCAGGGAGACATTCGTAGGAACGCTGTGTCATATGGTGTATGTTAGATCATATGTGACAAAAGGTTTGAAATGACCAAATTTGGACAAAGCACCCCAGATGCCTAATTGTGACCCTCCACCACCAAACCAGTCCCAGGTCGCTCTTAACTTGGCAGGTTGAGACCAAGGCCGGGTTGCATCAGCTATGCTCAACTAAGTAATATGATTTGTCATTACAATTAGCGGTTGAGAACGACTTCGAGGTTAGCTTGAGAACAAAGTCGACCTCAAGTATGACTGGTGCAACCGGGCCTAAATGTTCGGGTCACTTCCAATGTTGTCGGTCTGTTATGAAATTTGAAATAATCTATTTCTTCCTCTCCTGGTGTCATCTTAGTTCATTTCGGCTCACCTTCTGAGCGACATGCGACTGGTTTGGTGGAACCCGCAACCTCTAGGTGACAGGCACCATGTTTCACTGCACCACTCTGACAATGCAATACACATATGCATGTCTCGTCACCAAAACAACACTTGGCAACAAAGTGCTGTCATTTTAAACAAGCGACAAATTATTCATGAGAAATGACGAGAAAAACATTCCTAACATCATTAATAAATAATCATGATGATGCAGTGTACAGGACCTTCATCGCCGCGGCAACCATTACAAGGCCTCGCATGGGACTGTTGGACCAGCAACAAACCACAAATCCGATTAGTTACTTATCGTCCATTACATTACAGAAAAAGATATTGTGCCATTTCCTGCATCAAAACTGGTGGCACTCGTAGAGAAATCATCTCTACAAGGAGGAGTCCAACAGCCCAGTGGTTATCACGTTCTCTCACCAACCGGCAGGTCCCGGGTTCGAATCCCAGGCCATATGGGATTAATCATCCCTGGCTCTTCAGTCTGTCGTATGGGACAGTAAGCTTTGGTGCCTTGTGCCTTTATGAGGGCAAGAAAAAGACCCCATCCAAGTGAGGAACACGAGCAGCTTGAGATGGCCTCTTCCATACTACCAGCGCCAATAATGCCATGTCTTTGGCCCTGACGGAAAAATCAAATAGAATACAGTTTGTTCTTAACCCTCGACGTGTGTGGCAGCGATGACACAGGAACCAGTTATTACCTCAGGCTGACCAAAAGAAGACCAACCACATCGACACCTCAACTACTTCTAAGAATCATTGATTCAGCAATAGCTTTCTCACCTTTCGAGACAAAAGAAAGTGATTCTTTGCAGAGACAACACCACACCATTTTTTACAATTGTACAATTGTCAATGAAAAAGCATGACTCCAAATTGTCCCAATCAGGAAGTTATTTCACTTCGCCAATGGTTAGGGATTTAATTCCTGGTTTTCGGCAAAACCAACGTCATGAATGCTGGATTCCTGACAGTCTCTTACCGCTTGGCTGATCTCGGTGAAAACGAACATGTTGAATATTTCACATCATTCATGATCATCCTGCATCATCCTGATTCAGACAAGATAAGCCTCGACTCATCTTTCCCGATGAGTCACTCATGATGCGGTGAGCAAATCCAATGTCATCAATCCCAAAATGAAGGATAACGGTGACACTGGATCACCCGCTTCAGCAAGCGGCAGGTCTCGGGTTCGAATCCAGCCCTGGCCATATGGGATTACCGGTAATCATCCCTGGCTCTTCACGTCCGTCACATGGGACAGTAAGCCGTGGTGCCTTGTACCTTGTACCTTTGCAATGGCAAGTAAAAGACCCATCCAAGTGAGGAACATGAGTAGCTTGAGATGGCCTCTTCCATACTTACCAGGGCCAATACGGCTTCGGCCCTGACGGAAAAATCAAATACTGAACCATGAGAGCCAGTCAATGAAGCAGTCAAAGGCCACTAAACTTGCTAACATCACGTAACATCGCCTCCCACGTTCAGAGATGGCAATACAGAGCAATCAGCGAATAACAGGGTGTGTTTAACCTGCGAGTCTTCAAAGGAAAATGTGGAAGGTCCCGCCATGCCCCCGGGGCAAAAACATTTCTGAATCTGTCATTGGGTGATAAAATCTACCGGCATTTATGACAACACAGGACAAGAACTAGCACTTCTAAACGCAGTAGATTAGTAGATTAGGGGAGTAAGGACCACAACGGTGTCGGTGGGACAGCACCCACGTCTGAGATCACGTTCATGTGGCAAATCTTGGAACTCAAAGGACGCCTTCTTGCGTAGAAATTTCCAAAGCAAGAAAGATGGCCGCCAGGAAACTCATTGGCAGAACTGGAGCAGTCAAATCTGCCAAGACGTTCAAATAACTAGAGGCCTGACGGCCTGGGAGCTTCGCTGGGGGTGACTGAATATGGTCCAAGTACATGAAGTAGTTGGCAAGAATATACTATAACACACTAGTAGGCCTACGAAACGCATTCTCTCAATTATTTTGCCGAAACTTTTGTGCTTATGGCCACTTGACCAGCTTCGAGCGCCATTAGCATTGAAGGTACTAAACTTCTGACGTCATAAACTGTTATATCACCACACTGTTGGTTTTGTACTAGGGCCAGGGCCTACGTCTAGTAGAATGAACAACAAGATTGAAGAAGAGAGGTGATATAGTCTGAAAATAATGGTGTAACAGTATATTATTTATAATTGTGTACCAGTACATGTTAAGTTGGAAAGAATCAAGTCGAATCAATGAAATCATAATTCGCCACGTGACTGATAGATGTTAGTTATTGTCNATTTTTTCTGCGGTTTTCAGCCAGAAATATGGCTTTTACTATCAAATAAAGATAATCAGTGGTAGTAGACATTATCCAGCCTAGGTTTGAGGCCGCAGTTGCATTTGGATCGATGCGTCGTCTGCTACCACCAGCTCGCAGCAGACTACAAGCTTCGCTGGCAAAGCCCAGCGAAGCTAAACAGGTCTGGAGGTCATATCAGACAAGTTGATAACACCTCAAACTTCCCCTCAAATCCCAGACCTTTAAAGCAAGCAGCAAACTAGGTGATTATACAAGCAATCTGATCGTGAGCAAAATCGGCTGTGGACGCAATTGTGCCCTGGACAGCAATGCGTGGAACCTTCTCGCCAGCGATATTCGCCTAAATATCAAACAATACCAAAGCTGATATCGCCTAGTCTGCGGTGGCTGGCAAGAAGATCTGTGGCGAGTAGATCGCTTGCCATATCGCCTGGTGTGCTGCTGACTTTAGATGCCCTAAAAGAACACCCTCTCCTCTCCACAACAGATTTCAAATCACTTTAAAAAGATCCAAGTCAGCCTTACGAATTCAATTACACAAAAGCATATTCATTATAAAAATGTGCAAGGTCTCATTTCACAGTTCAGAAAATCTATTCCGATATCACAAAATTACTCTGACCTGAAAAATAAAATCTGACGGCGACTTATCACTTTACTGACTACCGACCACTAATGGGATATGTATACATAATGAATTTACCATTGACCAGAAATAATTGGAGATTCCAGACTGACCCAGGCTGTTAGAGGCACTTCTAGCATTTATTTATAAATAGTTGATCAAATGTGATATTGATAGGCCCATGTCACTGATCTCGTGGTCGGCGAAAACATAACCCTTTCGCTTCCTAATCAGCATGAGCAGGTACAAGCGACAGGGTGCAAAATTGATTGTAATGAGTTCCCCCAGAAAAAATCTGAAAATCTACACCCTCTCAGATGCATTTTCCCCAGGCTTGAAGAGGGAAAATGGCCTTTTAGAGCAAAAATTTGTTTTGTCCCTTTTTGCTCAGGGGGCCATTTGCCCCCTGCCCCCCCCCCACTAGCTACGCCCCTGGTGACCCATAGTGGGCCTAGGGGAGGGTACATGGGAACCACCCTAAGGAACAACAAGAAACGGAGGACTACTGAAGAGAAATCACCACAAGCCTATCACATCCATCCATCGACCAAGTTGAATGGAACCCCTAATCTATTTCATGTGGTGTTCAAACCCCTGACGTCTCAAATCCATGAAACCTGCAAGAATTGCTCAAGACGAGTTCAACGAAAGACCATTTCGTCAAAATCCATAATCCACGATTCACAACGACTCGTTCCAGCCTCCCACAATCAAACAGTTGAATCTGACGATCAGAAAACACTCCGTAAATCTCACAGAATTAAACACCTATAAAACGGTACACGGGCAACTCCAGGTTGGTCTAAGTGCTCTCAAAGAGTGAGAAATACGATAATTATAACCTTCCCATAAAACTAATGAAAGTTTAAGTGCACCACAACAACAAAAGCATTAAGGCATCAGAGTACCGACATAAACACTTAAGACCTTCGATGACAAGTTATGTACACAGGATGCGAGTTGCGTTTCCGAGTTGTTCGGTGCATTCCATAATGTGTGGTAGATTTGAGGCTTCATGAAGCTTGTACCACCAGGAGCCTTGATAGCCGAGTGGTTATGTCCGCTTAGCAAGTAGCAGGTCCTGAGTTCGAATCCAGCCAGGGCCATAATAAAAGGAGTAATCATCCCTGGTTCTTCATGTCTGTCACATGGGACAGTAAGCCATGGTGGAGCACTACCTACTGGATGAAAACAGAAGGACAATGCCAACAAAATTGAGCAGCAACTAAGACTGGAAACAACAATCTAACTGAAAGCCACAAGATGTCCAAAAGCAAAAAAGTGGCAATCAGGCTCAGGACCTGCGTGTTGGCTAAAGAGGTGCAATTCTATTTCTAACCCCTGAGTATACATCTCCATGCAATGCTGGCCATTTTTACACTCAGGTGTTAGAACTGTATGTATTACTTTACCCTAAACGAAAATGTGACTCTGCACTCAACACATTTCTGACGATAAATTCCTGTAAGCCAACAAATACGGGGAAAAATATTCCTCAAATCCTCATCCAGCATGAAATTTGACACAACTTTCACCCACTGTCACATTTCTTCCATCAAATCCACCTGGACAAATTACAGCCAATTTCATCCAACGCACAGCACATAATAAATGTTCCGAACCAGCGACCTTCCCTTTAATCCAATTTTCCACTTGCTAAATCGAGTGAAAGGACCACCAGGTCCACCATAACAGAGAACTCTTGATCAGCACAATACCTCCTAATCAGTTAAGGTCCGAGAAGTGATATGCCAGCAATCTGACATGACTGGAGCACTCAGTCAAACAATAGTGATAAGAGCCCTCTATTGTGCACACAGTCAACTATTCTCCCCAGGTTAAAGGTGCCAGAGTGTTGGCTCTCTATGGGCAACTCAAGGTTCACCTCCACACTGAAGTTTTCTCCTGCAAGTTGGCTCTCTATGGGCAACTCAAGATACTTCTCCACCTGACTATTTTCTCACCAAAGTTGCCTCTAGGCCTATATGGGCAATTCAAGGTACTCTTCCAAGTGAGAGTTTTCTCATGCAAGTCGGCTCTCTATGGGCAACTCAGGCAGGCACAACAGTGGCCAGTCATCTGTGTCATTGGTCTTGGTGTAAGTCCTATGGAAACCAACAATGGCTGAAATGCTGTTTGAGAGCCAATTCGCATGAGAAAACTGATGTGAAGCAACGCTTTTGGCAGAGGCACTACTCAAAGATCGAAAACGTCAGAACACAACTTAGCTGGCAGAACTGTTGTAAAACACCCCAACCTACACTCAGAGAAAACTCTCCAAACAAATATTGGGCTAATTCTACCCCCAATTTCCTTGCCCTGTGTCATTAAAACATGAAGTATCCTGTGACCTCTTACAACAATCCATCTTGTTCTCTAATGACACCAGCAGGGGGTCTCAGGCTTGCCACTCGGTGAGGGCCGTTAAGGACAGAATGATTGACATGAACAGAACGATGATAATAACTTCCGAGGCCCCTTCACCTTGCGGCCAATTTTACCCAACAATTCAGCAATTTGTGCGTCAAGATGCCACACACTTTAACACCTTCAATGTGAATGATACACCCAGTGGCGCATGACTAGTGGATCTGACCACCCAGAACAGTAAAGTAGCGAAAAATACAAATGAAATGGTCCATGGACCCTGTGCTCACCTGGTGAATGCCACAGAAGAACGAACAAGTGTCAAGTCAATATGTTCCAGGGAAACATCATACCAGGTTCAACATTCTTCATAGTATTATTGTTCATAAGATATAAAATACACTTTTTCAAGATGGACCACTGGCGGCCATATTTGGAGTCCAATCTGGCTGAAATTCGCTGCATTTTATACAGGGTACCTAGATACATACCACTGCAAGGTAAAAACATTCTAGCTGCTGTAGTTTTGATGACATCAGCCAAAGACTGTTTTTCAATATGGCCGCCATGAAGTGCAACAGAGCTAAACTTTGGCAAACTGCAACTTACTTTTTTCTTTCTTCCTTTGTTGATGCGACCAGTTCGTAGATCTGTGGACCGGCTTGTGATGTACTCACGAGGAAGAAAGCCCGTGGATCTGTAAACAAGAGAAAGAAATTAAAGTCAAATTGAAAAAGATTAGATAGTGGTTATCACATCCGCTTTAATAGATCGTTTTCACGACGTAACTCCGACAGTGTCCGCCATGATGACGTTACGGGTTTTGCCCACCAGCAGAAACGCAAAATGCATTGGCTGCTGGTGGGCAAAACACGCAACGTCATCATGGCGGACACTGTCGGAGTTACATTGTGAAAACGATCTATAGCAAGAGGCAGGTCCAGGCCATATGGGATTAATCATCCCTGGCTCTTCAGTCCGTCACATGGGACAGTAATCCATCGTGCCTTGTACCTTGTACCTTTGCAAGGGCAAGTAAAAGACCCCATCCAAGTGAGGAACATGAGTAGCTTGAGATGGCCTCTTCCATACTTACCAGGGCCAATAATGCTCTGGCTTTGGCCCTAAACACACAAATACAATACTTTTTCTGGGCCACCCTGTAAAGTAGGGCCAGTCTAATGTTTGTAATAACAAGAGCTTACCAGTGGCCACGTTTCTCGTCAGAAGGTTGGTCAGTCGTATCACAGGGCTGTGTGTAAATTTCGTATCCTCTTTCCCGGCGACCACCGTCGTACTTTGGCACTTGAGGACGAGTTTTTCATCCTGTCGTTGTAAGAGTACAAGCACGTCCTCGCACAGCACAACATGCAAGTCTATTTGTTTATTTTTAGCGATCCGCCACGTGAGAAAACCATCGTAGATCATAATGCGAGTTCGTAGATCAAGGTTCTGGAATTTAAGGGAGAAATTTCACAAATTGAACAGGACAGTGAAAATTGGACTGACTAAGGACTGTATGCTCGGTTGGACTTCAGCCACACTTTCATTAAAGTCTGACTTTTCTCAATGCTTCAAGCAAAGAGAAAGTCTAACTTCGGCTATACTTTAAGCTAAAGTCCGACCCGAGCATACAGCCCTCACATCAACAAAAGTGGATTTTGCTTGATAGCCCTTCAGGCACGGATCCAGAGGGGACGCACCAGGCACGCGCCCCCCTTTTGGCCAACAAATCTGTAAAATCGACTGTGAAATTCTGGAATTGGGCACAAATTTCAATGTTCCTAGCACAGGGCGCCCCCTCTTTTCCCAAATCCTGGGTCCACCCCTGCCCTTGTTATTAGTTGAACCTAAAGGCACTTACTTTTATGCCAGCTACGTTAGGATCGCTACTATTGTCAATAGGTCGCCTATCCATACGTTTCTGGATGTCGATGATTTTCTGTCGATTCTCGGCGTCCATGACGGCTTTATTCACCGTATTTAAAATATTCTTGCTGCTGTGGACCGCTTCTACAAGTTTGTTGTATTCTGATGTGTTGGCTGAAAAAGAGAGAAAAGATACCAAGTGATTTCCATTTTTAGTGGAAAAAGACGGAAATTCAACAAGTGATTTCCATTTTGGTGTAAAAGATGGAAATTCAACAAGTGATTTCCATTTTTGGTGGAAAAGATGGAGAATTCAACAAGTGATTTCCATTTTTGGCGGAAAGGATGGAAAATTCAACAAGTGATTTCCATTTTTGGTGGAAAAGATGGAAATTCAATAAACGACTTACCCTGAGTATATTTGAGAAGGTTCTCTATGAGTAACTTGTACTTCGTTAATCTCTGAAATTGTGCAGGTACGAGGTCCGCCAGCTTTAACCGTCGACACAGGTCCTTCCTCATTTCTGCTTCCTGAGGATAGAGAAAACACAGAACGTCAAACAATATGCTAACGATAAGGCCTACTTTAGTCAAAAGAATATCATCTGTCCCCAGGTTTGAGCAGACAGTATCTTCTGTTGAAGTTTTCTAAAAGCCATGGAAATGGAATTGGAAAGAATTTGAAGAAACATTGTTTAGATGGTTGACAGGAACAACCTTTCTTCAAATATTTTTCAATCAATACCATAGGATGTCAGAAAACTTTGACAGAAGATGCCATCTGTTGAGCTCTGGATGTTGTCTGCTGGATTCTGGAGGCAGATGAGTCAAATGGCAATATATCGGGAATTTTAACTGTCAACTTACCTGCAAGAACAGAGCTAACTTTTGGTCCTTTAATCGCCTACTTTTTAGCATTTCAAGACTGAAAGACTGGTTTTGGCAGAATGTGGCACATGCTTTCGATAACTTTTCACCATTTTCCCCCGTCAACTGAAAGAGGGAGCAAAATCATGAACCGTGATATTGAACCGGAACCTCAGAGGTGACAGTTGCCGACGTTTCCACTGCACCAGCACACTGACAGCCCATCTTGAGGAGCAGTATTCCGAAGGGTCAAATGGAGAAATCAACAAGCATGTTTAAATCTACATACACCGTTGAGGAGGATGTCCCCGACATCACCGTACGTCTCCCCCGGTCCTGGTTTTTCTTTCTTCATGGAATCATTCATCTTTTCTGAAACGTGAAATCAACATACATGATACATTTTGACGAACATTGGCTCAATTAAACTCATTCAACCGACAAAATCCTGAAATCTTATAGAAACCCTGTCACATGGGTACTCATTAGAAAGTGCTCACTGAGAGCTTTCCAATGAATACCTATGTGAAGGGTTTCAGGTGTTTTCAAGCTTTTTTACATATTTTCATTTTCCAACAAATCTGGCCTTGGCAACAAAAGTGTTAAAAGAGCATACTTACTATGTAAGTCTATTAATTCATCTATATTAGGAAATAACATATTGACTAGATCATGTGGCAAGCTGGGTTCAAGTAACCATGGGCGGAAAAATAGTCGGTCGAGAACTTTCAAGTTCCGTACGTGAGACCTTTCTGTGTAGAACAATTCTGAAAGAAACAAGACACTGACTGCTATAGAGGTTTCCACATGACGTCACATTTCATACATGCCACCGTATTGCCCGTCAAAAACACAGTGTCAACACTACAGGTGATGACGTCAAACGTCGTCCGGTGAAGTACTGCCAAAAGTTTTTTGTATTAGATTTTCCATTAGCCATAGCAATATTGGCCCTGGTAAGTACGGAAGAGGCCATCTCAAGCTACTCATGTTCCTCACTTGGATGGGGTCTTTTACTTGCCCTTGCAGAGGCACAAGGTACAAGGCACCACGGCTTACTGTCCCATGTGACAGACTGAAGCGCCAGGGATGATTAATCTCATACGGCACAGGTCGATTTGAACCCAGGACCTGCCGCTTGCTAAGCGGACGTGATAACCACTAGGCTATCTACATGTAGGCTTTACAGTCAATGACCTAAATGCACTTTATCTGGCAGGAAATCCCGAATCTCTACCCACCGTTTATAACCTCCTGTCGTTTCTTCTCCTTCGGCTTCAACTTCCTCAACACCTGCGAGGAGAGGACGGCATCCAACGTCGGCAGCTCGTCCTCGACGTCAAAGTCCGAGTCGTCCTCCTGTCCTATGATTGGTTGGAGGGCTTCTCGCGACGTGCTCGGACTCTCGCTTCTGAAAGTGGTGAAGAATCAATTAAATTTTCAGACCTCTGGGTACAGCAACATTATGCGTGTTCAGGGGGGACAATAAGGGGCAAATGTAGTAGGACGGTGATATGGATAACGTACTTTGCTGATAAACTTGAACTTGATGAGCTAGCTGCCGATTGGTCGAGAGCTTTCATCACCGACGTGTCGTCCGATGCAACGTCACTTTTTGTCCGACGGACTGATCCCGAGGAACCTTTGACCTCGTTCTGAAATGAAGAGGGACAAAATTCATGTACAGCAGGAGGAAACCAGATATACAGAGGAAACTTGCCCTATCAAAGAGACTTGCCCTCTCTATCACATGAAGAGTGGGTCCGACAGGGGATCGAACCCTCAACACCAGAGGTGACAGCTGTCGATTTTTCACTCTGCCACTCTGACGTCGACAAAATGACAACTTTTTGACTTACCCGTCCTTTCAAACTTTCTGACCGGCCCACAGGCACCCTGTCACGTTTCTCATCCTCTGAATTCGGACTCCCGCTCCTCGGGGACTTTGACCCTTCCCTCTCATCCGACCCCAAGGACTGATACCGCTCCACCAGTTTTACAACCCTCGATGCTGGAGAAGCCTGCACCCTCTCACCTGCAAAAGTAACAGGACTTGAATATCTTACCAAAACAAATGCCTCTGTTGTTCCCCAATTATATGGAGGATTTCCTTTACAGCCAAGTGGTCAGCAAGCCTGGCTTGCAATCTAAATATAGAGAATGAATATGGCCGTCCATGTTTGTGTTCATGTTCATGTAAATGTTCAAGTTCAAATTCATGTCCAATTTCATGTTCATGTGTGCGTTCTTGTTCATGTTTGTGTCTGTGTTCATGTTTGTCTTGTGTTTGTGGTCATGTTTGTGTTTGTGTTCATGTGTTCATGTTTGTGGTCATGTTCATGTTCATTTTCAAGTTCATGTTCATTTGTCTGAATTCTACTCACCTTCGATTTCATCCTCATCCTCTTGGATCTGCCCCACATGATGAAACATTCCAACGCTGGCCAATGCCGTCGGGCTCAACATGCCACCATCGGAGTCTCTCCCCTCGTGGATTTTCAAGGCGTCTTTGACTGCATATGATGGAGGTACTGTTATAAACAACAGACGGACGGACGGACAGAAAGGGATGAGAAGTGAAGGTTAGAAAACACGAAACGCTAAACCATGCAAAGTGCAAACCAACAAAACACCACAGCAAGCGATGACATGAATTGCGTAGACTCAAATTTGGAGTGTATTTTTTAAAATCTTTTAGTCGAGAGCCGAGCATCAAATGTGACCCATGCCAGCAAAATGAGTCAGAATGCACAGAGAAGACGACCCAAAGTGCATCAACGGATTGTTGATTTCAGTATTGTCTGGCCATTGTGAAATTCCGCCTCATTTTGCTGGCACAGGTCACAAATACTGCATTATTGGCTCTGTAGACCCCAATATCGGGCAAGTAAATGTATAGCAGGAGGAAACCGGAGTGCCCGGAGAAAACCTCCGCTGTCAGAGTCTATGCAATTCACAAATTTGACACACTGCAAAACACTCGGAAACGTTTTCTGGGTATCGGGTTACAATTTGGGTAATGTACATAAGAAAACACACCCATTACGTTACGAGTTTAGTTTGATAAGTCTACGTTATGTAACGTACAATGCTGTGCTTGGTTAAAAGTTTAGTTATTCATATTAAAATCGTAAGTGATTGAGGTGCAGTTAGACTCAACTGGATATGTGATGACTCGAAGTTTCATCGTCAAAATATTCGACCATCACAGGAAGTGCTTTCAACTGGAATACAGTCCCAGGGCGTTTCACATATACCCCCAGTCTCTCCAGAAACTTTTCTGTGGAACTCATTCAGTGCATTGCTAGATTGTTTCAGACCAGTTGAGAATGCAGAGAGGTGACTTGGGGGAATCGAACCCGTGACCTCTTGCTCTAAAGTCAAATACTGTGCCACTGAGGTTGCCAAATACAGTTTAATACAACGTAGACCCACAGATTCAATCTTTTAACTCCAGGGTAAAATCTATTTACACTAGGCCTCAAAATGGTAGGAACAGAAATTTAGAACTTTTTAGGCACATTTCGACAGAGCATAGCTCCGTCTGAACAACTTCTGTTCACGCAGTACCATTCTGAGACCGGCCTACAGACCTTTTCCACCCAAGCCACTCCATACAGGATGAGGGTCGTCAAATAAAGACTCAAAACGTGGAAATGTAGCTACGGGTGGCCAAGGGTTCATGATAAGCATGCCAATCAAAGCCGTATGATCTGTAAACTAGTCGGGGAGGGTTCAACTTATCTGTGTTGTCATTTCAAGACGACTTTGGAATGTGACGAATATGCGACCTGTGACTACACAGTCTCCCACCAGGTGGCAGTCAAGGTTTTGTCTTCGGCCAATTTTAGGGCTGCATTAAGCCAGCAGCACACCAGGAAATATCGCAAGTGACCAGATCACCACCGAGTAAAATCAGCTGTTGACGCCAGATGTACGCTGGACAGCAATGCTTGGAATCTTCTCGCCAGCGATAATCGCCCAATGTCAAACAATACCAAAATGGATATCGCCTAGTCTGTGGTGGCTGGCACTAACAAATAAGTTGAACAACTCCCCGAGCCTAACTCCACGTAGTAGCCAAATAATTTTACCATGATGAGTGTAGGAGTCGTTTCCTGGTTGACGTGCATGCAAAATTGAATGACGTTAGTTTCCAACGGGCAAATAGGTGCACAACAATGAGGTGGGGTGAAGCCTGGGTTGGGCCAAAAGATGGCACCATGAGCCCTTTTTCAGAACGCACAGCGATGCGACACGGCCACAAAATCTTGCTTTCTGTGAAATTCCCTCAGTTGACCATTTGCATGCATAGGATGCACTGCAGACCGTAACGAAGTGACAAGCTATTCCAGTTTCTCAGGCCAAGCCAGAAATTTACTTTTTCCCACGTTATGTCGCTGTGCATTCTGTATAGACAGGGCCTTAGACTACATTCGCCAGATTTTTCAATTCTCTACTGAGAAGGAGTCAAAATATTTTGCCACAATTCTGTTGGCATTGTTTGGCTTTTTCAAAGGGGTGATGTTCATAAAGCTTTGGCCATCTGACGAATGCGATAATACCCCTATAGATGGCAGCACCTGTTTGCACTAACTGGAAGCTCATCCATCCATCCTACAGCCACACAGGGGCTAAAACTACGCCAATAGTTTCGCTACACCTAGAGCAACAAAGTAAGCTTCTAAGAAGTGCAAATAGGTGGCGCTATCTATGAACCCAGGAAAAATGAGAAAACCTGTGGTTGAGGAGTTGAGTTATCGACGTAAAGACCTGTGTTGTCAAAGAGAGTTGCCCTCTCTATCACATGGAGGGTTGGTACAAATGGGGATTGAACCTGGGACATTAGCAGTGACAAGGCCTGAAGTTTCCACTACACCACTCTGACAGCTCATGCGTCACAATGAGGAGGTCGCCTTTTCTCCACGGAAAGATGTCGCTGCGACCGTATCAGGCCTTTTCATTGTCTTGAGGACGTAATCTCCGTGGCAATGTGAGGTGCGAGCATGAAGCCACAACGTCACGGCAGTGTGACGTTGACGTTCCGTACGACGTCACAGTGGAAAAGTGGATACGGTCGCAGCGCCATCAAATGGTAGAAAAAATTAGGCGACCTCCTCATTCATCACCACACCATCAAAATCAGCTGCAGATCAACTTTTGTACATTCCTTGTGTTGTGCGATAAATCAACTCTCAACCTTCTTTAAGATGTTTAGATTAAGAAATATATGGATGCAGTAACCCTTAACAGAAGCTCGCCCCCTGCCCTCCCCAGAATTCAAGCAATATGCCAAGGCAGATAGGAGAGACATTCAGATGTATGGACACTGAATTGAATTGATGACTGAATAATCTAATGGAAACGCCAGATTGAAGAATGACAGATGAACTAACAAAAGTATTCCAAGTTTAGTAAACTAAGCTATTTCGTCAGGACCAAAACCTCATCTAAACCCGGCGGTCGAGTGGTCCGTGTGCTTGGCTACCAAACTGTGCAATGGGTCGGTGCGAGTTCGACTCCAGGCGAACGCATATACACAGTTGTGAAATATTGAGGGTCCGTCGGATGGGACTAAAAGCCGTAGTCCCTTACAACCGAGTGTCTACGCCAGGGTAAGTAAAAGACCCCACACAGGTGGACTGTAGCCTGTCATGGACTCCATACCTCTGGCAAAAACCCAACACGGTTACGACACCGTGTAGTGTAGATGATGAAAATATCGCTTCACGCGAGACTTACTTGCAGCGGGATTGTTGGCACTAGGCTTCCTCGGTATAATCCGATCTAACATCGACTGTCGTTGTTTTTTATCTTTCTTCTTGGAGACGGCACCAGTGCATGTCTCACCCTGCTGTTGTAGCAGTTCCACACAATGTTTGTGGTAGTTCTGATCACAGTCTGAAATTCAAGAAAAGAGGTTAGCTGACGCACATTTACCCTGATTGACCCCTGAAAGGTGGACGCAACTGGACTCTCTGTTACCCTTCATGAAGGAGAAGGCCCACTTCCTGTGGGTTTTCTTTAGGCCCTGGTTCAGAGTTGCATTACGTGTCCTGCCTTGACATACACCACAATCGTAGTTATACTTACTATTACATTGGTAACCCTGGTTCCCTACGCCCCATAAGACACCTGAACAGTGACTACAGTATGTTGTCACATAGTAATGCTGCGCTTGGAGACTATGGCCTTTTATGTAGTGAATCTGGAAGGAAAACAGCAAACGTTAGAAATGCTCAGTCAGTTGGACTATAAAGCTAGCAGCACATGTCACCACTTTTGTTGCTCGTACAGGCAATTTTTGTGGTTGGCAATTTTTGTGGCGGTTGCCAGTTTACAACAGACGTCACCACTCAGTGGTCTCATGTGCTGCCGACAGCCAAGCATCACCACAACTGGCAACTACGAGCAATTTTCATGGTGAGAAATCAAACCGGTTTGATTTTCGGCAACTCGTGGTCACCACAGAATTTCCGAGGTGAGTGGTCGTTGCCGGCCACAGCACACTTGGCCATTTTCGTGGCGACCACGAAAATTGCCTGTATGAGCAACGAAAGTGGTGTGACGTGTGCTGCAGGTTTAGAAGTGCTTAATCCAGAAGACTGTTCCAAAATCTCCTGCAAGATTTTCCCTTGAAGTGGAACTGCTTGTGCAGAAAAGTTAATAGCCGAATGCCCTCCAAACCACCAACCAGGACAGGCTGACTCAATTTGTCCCTATTTACCAGGAACACTTGGCCCTTCTGCTCCACACGATGTTTGGCCAACATCACAAATGTGGCAACTCATGCACCTGTAGACGTTGAATTCTCATGAGCCTATGAAAAATCTAACTCAACATGCATGAGGATATACACACAGGGAACCTTTTCTTAAGTTGATTATAGATGGCGCCACCTTAGGCAAGGGGCCATGCAAGCGTTGACGCAGGGTTAACACACCAGCCCAAGAAATGCCATACCCTGGATGATAGGGTACAGGGCCCATATTCCTAAAGCATTGCTAGGCCCAGTTACTTGCTAAAGCGCCCAGTTTGTGCAGGCCAATGTACACAACTAGCAACCAACTAAAGCTGGCAAGGTTTTCTGAATATGGGGCCCAAGTTTTGGAGGTTGGCCCATGTCAAATTAATCATTATCCAGTGCTGTCCACTGCAAACACCAGTGCCAACACAAACTTTAAACACAAACACGTCACCGAATAGACAGAGGCAAGCAGAACATGTTTATTTCCACTTAAAACAGTCCACCATTTTCTAATCTACTGAAAGAAGATGGCTAAAAGCGAAGATAATGGAGCAACCATCGTGATTGTGTTTGGTGGAATCTCAACTGGCATTGTCCACTTGAAGTAGTTCGGTGTTATTTGAGGCAGAAGATAATCATGCTCACTAGTTAGTACATAAGCAGAAAACAAACGTGAGGCAGTCTAGGAAAACCCGTTGGATGTCGCTGAATGATCAACAAGGGCTGTCAGATTGCCTGTGCATTGATCTGCTACTGTTTACCTGTTATTTAGTACATTTCAGCTATTGAAATGTGCGGGTTCACCAAGGCCATTAACACTTTCCTCAAATACGACACCTGATGGGTTTTTCTAGACTGCCTCACAAGTCGCACCAGCACAAGTTAAAACTCAAGTTTTACTGAACTCCTGTAACCAACACAGCCCTGCACACTGAACTCATATTCAGGGAGATATTTTGATAAAGGCTAGAGAAGGGATTTAGGCCCTTATTTCACAGAATGTGCAGTCAGTGACCGCATACTGTATGATCAGGGCCTTGGACTTTAACTTGGGTCATCTGGCCTCCGACTTTGTTAAATCTAAACCTAGAAGCATTAATATAAATTTTTTAGTTTTGTTAGGCCTATAGCCTCCTCTAGCATTTATCAAAACCAGCTCAACAGGATTGAGGGGGTCGCACTACAAATCGCAACATTGTACCTCTTTTCTTGCCACAAAACTCTAGAAAATAACAAATAGCCATGCACTGGTTGATAAACATTGCAACAAGGGGGGGGGGTTACTCAATGCAGCAATGGTGAGTTCGTTTATTAGAACTGGAATGTGAGTCGGTTCCACGCAAAAAAGTTCGCAACTTCTGAAACTGCCTGAAAACGTGTTACGAAATCAACTTTCAATCACAAAATTGGAAATTCCGCATACATGTACATCTGAATTTCAATTGAAATTGACACCACTTGAAACCTCCCCCAATCCCATGCATGGCACAATACAACATTAGGGGGAATGCAACAAACACAAACTACGGGAAAAGCTACAGTAACAAGCAATTTGCTGCACAGCGTTACTGGGCACAAATTTGCACTGGAAGCACTTTCTGACTTGCAATTCATTCTTCTAAATCACCCATTTTTATTGCATTGAGTGCCAAGTACAGTGTTAGTGGCTTTATTGACAATATTGGGCAAATAAATGCACAGCAGGAGGAAACTGGAGTGTCCGGAGATAACCTGCGCTGTCAGAGAGTCATTTCTCGATCATGTGAAGTGCAGGTCCTGGGTATTGAACCTGAAACCTCCAAGGTGACAGGTGACGATGTTTACACTGTACCCTCCGTAGCCAAACCCAGCTTCATGTCACATCGGTGACATGAAGAGTGCGGTCTGACAGGGGATAGACAAATCCCAAATTGACGTAAACGAGAAAGATCTGCGCACTTCCGCCGAAATCGCAAACACAACCTCGATCTGAAACTGAATGACTGACGTTAATGCAGACAACCCCACGACAGTGACTTCGACGACGAAGCGTCAGAGTTGACCGTTGCTGAATCATGGATTGCGTCACATCAGCTGGTTTCAGATCGAGGTTGTGTTTGCGATTTCGGCGGAAGTGCGCAGATCTGGGAATTCGGGATTTGTGTATTGAACCTAGCACCTCAGCGGTGAAGGCACTATTGTTTCAACTGCGCCAGGTCAGAGCCTACAGATAGTGGTGGTCATAACACAGTGGAAAATAAACACTCTGATCTCTGACACCAACCTTTCGACTTCCTTTAAATCTGAACATCTTTTTATCCTTTTCAATAAAACTAGAGCACCGTTCCAGGTATCTGGCATTGGAATTCGTTCGTTGGACGCCGACTTGTTTAAGAAATGTTGTTATTGCTAACGCCATGGCCATGTTACGATCTGTGTGATCTTCAGCGTCACTGAAAAACAGATTTATACGATTAAAAAATTTCAATTTTGCATATTTCTGATGTGATACCAAAAACAAGCAGGTGCGGGTGTTAAACTGTACTGTATTTTTTTCCATCAGGGCCAAAGCTTTAGCATTATTGGCCCTGGTAAGTATGGAAGAGGTCATTTCAAGTTACTCATGTTCACCACTTGGATGGGGTCTTTTACTTGCCCTTGCGAAGGCACAAGGTACAAGGCACCAAGGCTTACTGTCCCTTGTGACAGATGTGAAGAGCCAGGGATGAATCCCATACAGTCAGGCTGGATTCAAACCCGGTTATTTCTCTAACAGCCACATGATGTTTGATCAAATACTTACAACCTTTCCAAATGAGGAGTCAGGTACTTATCCACTATTTTTAGCTCAGCTGCTCGGTCAAGGTCATCTTGAAGGTCATGGTCACCGTACAAACTCCCAAGACCTGCAAATAATGAAATAATGACAATTGCATTAGGCCCCGCTAAGTATGGAAGAGGCCAATATCAAGCTACTCATGTTCCTCACTTGGATGGGGTCTTTTACTTGCCCTTACCAAGGCACAAGGTACAAGGCACCACGGCTTACCTAAGGATCTTTTCGTCCTGAAATCCTGAAGCAGTTCGTTCACTTGGTTATTGGCCCGCATTCTCGCATGAGAGAAGACCGACTTTAGCTGGTCTTCCTTCTCGTATTTGAATTGTAGAACACTGTCGATATTTGCGATGATATCTTCGTCCATGCTCACTTTCAGAGGCTGCGAAATAGAAAATTTGCTTCATAAGAACATATCTCACTGGAGAATACAGCCCGATAAAGCAAGATACCATAGATATGCAGTACACATTGTTTGAGAAGTTGACTCAGATAGTTTGAGTGGGTTAGTACCGAGGGACTGCCAGGGATACACAAGGTTAATGGACTGAATATCCGATGGGATTTACAGAACTTCAACAATTACGAAATCTAATCTATCATACCGCTTTTTCGACTAAGAACGTCGAATGGATCTCATAGGCCCATTTTCTCATTTCTTTCAGATTCCCCTGCGTGTACGACTCTGTCACCAGGTAGAAAAACTGAAATAGTAAATGTTGATATTAGATTCATGAAAGACCAAGGACTGCATTACTACCATGCCAATTGGGGACACAGGANCAGACCAACAGAACTTTTCCTTCTTCAAGTCATTGAAACACTATCAGGAATTTGAGGAGTTGTCCGGAGATGTTGAAGAAGGAAAATTCAACATGTTTTGTGAAGTGTGATATGGGACGGAAAGACAGAAGGACGGACAGATGGAAACAACACCAACAGGAGGAAAACTAACTACAGACACAACAAGTTTAACCCTACATCCGTGCTGGTGCAAGAGAACTTGAACAATGTCCTGAGATTGTTCATTTTTCTTACAGTTACCAATCCTACCACCAACCACAAGGGGACAACACAAGTCATGCAGATTGGAAGGGTAAATTTGGGGGGTGGTTCAGGACCGGAGTTTAAGGATAGGAAACCACATCCTAATGGGGCTGATCTTTCACATGCTCAACCTACGAAGAAATACTACAAACATGTCTACTGTTTTTTCGACACTTATTATGCAGATAGTTTCCAGGCACTACATGTGAGCCAGTCTAGGAAAACCGTTGGATGTCGCATTTGAGGAAAGTGTTAATGGCCCTGGTGAACCAGCACATTTCAATAGCTGACATGTAGTACATAACAGGTAAACAGTAGCAGATCAATGCACAGGCAGTCTGACAGCCCTTGTTGATCATTCAGCGACTTCTGACGGGTTTTCCTTGACCGCCTCACTAATCTCCCTCTGTTATGAAGCAACCAGCGCCAATCAGCAGTTTGGGATAAAGTGCCAGATCCAGTTGTGCTCATCCATGTTTTATCATGTAAATTTGTTCCAACTTGGTAAACAGCAGAATCCTCAAGAGTGACCAGTGCGAGCAAGGTCAATCAAAGTAACAGCTGTACTCTATACTGCAGTATACTCGGTAGTACACGATGGAGCTATTCCATCATTCAACCATCTTCCCACTGCTCACAAATGGAGATAATATTTTTTTCCATTTGCCAACCAGGTATTGTTTACAGGTTGCTAAGCAACAGAGTTCAATTTTGTGCAAAAAGATGTCCTCTACTATATACACTGAACTGAAAGCAGACACCCACAAAATACATAAATAGCCTAGACAATCCTGCGCAAGGTATTTTAATTATATTACATTGAAAGTATTCACAGAATATGCATGTTATTCAATGCCTTGACTAAGCCTGCATTCAGTTATCTGAATTAACATCAAATGGACTGAAAAGGGGTTGATTTTTCAGCCTAGTTCACAAATAAAAGCCACAAGATAGCTTTATCGATGAAAGGACATGCCAGGACAGCCCAGGGACCAGCCAGAACAAGAGAGACGTCTTCATAACCAAATCACATGTCCTAGCAATGGGAATGCATCATAGCAACAGAGTCGTCATGGCAACGAAGTAGTCGTCATGGCAACAGAGTAGTCATCATGGCAACGGGGTCGTCATCATGGCAACAGAGTAGTTGTCATGGCAACGGAGTTATTTCTGACAAGGAAGGAAGCATTGGAAACAACAAGCCAAATGAATCCTTAGGGCGCAATTTGGAATGGAGTAATTTATAAATAGGCAAAAGACCTTTAAAGTTGGCTTCCGAACGGTGATCTGCACTCGCCTAAGTGTAATACAGTCCGGGATTGGAGGCAACGTTGAAAGTACCGGTGGATAGCTTGGCTGTAATGGGAAAAAACAGTAACTTGACCTCGGGCCTGGCATGACCGAGGGAGGTCCAGCCTACTGTACTGTGATACGTGCAGGTACAGTTCGTGCCAAATGAAATCAGGTCGTTTTACTCATCTGCCCCAAGTATGAGCAGACGGTATCTTCTGTTGAAGTTTTCTAAAATCTTTGGGAATAAATTGGAAAAAATTTGAAGAAACATTTTTCAGATGGTTGATAGGAACAACCTTTCTTCAAATATTTTTCAATCGGTTCCTTAGGATGTGAGAAAACTTTGACAGAAGATGCCGTCTGCTGGACTCTGGGGTTGAAAGCTTAAAAGTGGAACTGAGGGAGTGAGGAGTTATTTCCATGATTATGCAATGACATGATTTGGGGATTTTGTGAGAGAAAATTTCGTGACGAGGTACTGGTGTGGCTCGACACGGTTTGAGGCATAAACAGGAAGTGGCAGGCGCAAAAACGCACAACAGCCAAAACATCAGGACAGCTACGAAATGAAAACAAACAGAAGCGTTTTTGATGATGCAAGATCATGATGTGGTTTGAAACTGAACAAGAAAGGGGCAAAATTATTCTACACCGACGTAGAAAAGGGCGTGGCCCTATCTTGTACTACAAGGTACACTGTAGTGTAGGACTGGGCTTTCGAGGGCTGTGTATTTACCGTAGTTGAAACGCCACTCAGAATCATCAGTATTGTTCTGCATGATCATGGAAAGGCTCTGACACAAACACATTTTTGATTTGACAGTCACTTAGCAAGGATAACTGACATTTTTTATTAGGGTTAAAGATTTTGTTAAAGATAGTTACAGGATTTTTCATTTGGCACCCAATGTACCGTGTAGTTTCCAAGATAAACGCACAACACAAATAGGAGACGAGGTGTTATCAAGATGCGTGAGACCAACACCTAGCAAACGAACATGCATATCATAGCAGCATTTTGCCATATTGTGGCAAATTTTGAATACAGTGACATTTCGTGACCAAGTTTTCTTTAAAATCCACTCATGACATTTCGAACTACAGATAACTCAATGCCCTGATTGTTGGAATCTAGGCCAATGACGTGAACAACCTACAAGAACTCAGCCATATTTGTTACGGATAGTTTATGTGGCAATAAGCACCTTGCTCAAGGAAGTCATTGCAAGCTACGCATACCCCGAGTTGGCCACCCTTAGGGCAAGAGAGAATTTTTAAGGATAGATCTACCCAGGCCCCTGCCCTAAATTTTCCACCAAAATGCAGCCAATATAACTAAATCAGCCTAACCCTTCACCAGCGATGTATTTTATCCCAAGCAGTCTACATTACCCCAAATTCTATCCCTCAACCGTTAGATGTCAAAATGCTAGAAAATATACTGGGCCCATATTCATAAAGCCTTGCTAGCTTAGTTGGCTGCTATGTTGTGTACATTGGCCTGTACAAACTAGGGACTTTAGCAGGCAACTAAGCCTAGCAGGGTTTTATGAATATGGGTCCTGAATTCTGAAGTATCATGGGAATTTTTTATGGTGTAAATGATCGAATGACTGTGGTACAGTAGAACCTCCCTTAACGGACACCCCTGTCAAGAGGACACCTCTCTATTAAGGGCACCAAAGTTCAGTCCCTGATTGGTCATGGCTGTCTATTTTGACCTTTGTAATCAGGACACCTTTCTATTACGGCCAGCAGAGTTCAGTCGCAAATTCACTGCGTCCATTCATTTTGACCTCTATAATAAGGCCACCTCCCAATTAAGGACATCACCGGACAGTCCCAAAGGTGTCCTTAATAGAGAGGTTCCACTGTATTTCAGGGACAATTCCATGTTCATATCACAATTCTTGTCAAATTTAGGCATCAAAGGCATGACGAGACAAAGGCATCAAAATTTTGTTCCAAGGCACAATTAGAAGTGCCCCCCCCCCCCGCCNCCCCCCCGCCATTTTAAACCCTCTGGCCCTTTGATGGTTGCAATTCACAAGTTTGTAGGTAATGGTGACAGCCCGTTGTGTCCCCCAAACATCCCATCGCGACCCACAATGCGACTCACCACTGTTGATACTGTAATTGGTTCATGAATGGTTGCCATCTCCTCGTGGACTTCAGACGGCTCGATGTAGTCGAAACCCCGCTGTACGGGAATCGGTGACGCCGCTGGGCTGTGTTGCGGCGAATTGGAGTCTGATAGACTTCCACTGTCATATATGCTTGTCGGTAGTGATGACGTCTGAAAGAGGGAAGAGGGACTTTGAAATGGCGGCTGAGTTTAACGGAAAATGATTCAGAACCAAATCTGGAAATAACACCTGAAATGTAAGATGGTGGCGGTGGAAATTTTGAAGAAGGCCCACCTCCCTCCACAGTAAAACTAGCCTTCCACAGTAAATACCAGGGTTGGAGTGTCAAACTGTGCATGAAATTTCTTCTACTATGTCTAAGTTGCTGTGAAAATGAAACTTTCAACACATCTAGGCACCCAAAGCCTTTTCATCTTTCAATGCCTTCCCATTTCCCGCATCAAAGGCCATTCCATCTCTAGAAGGCATGCATTTCCCCCTACAAAGGCCATTCCATTTAACTATAGAATGCATTCGTTTCCCTCTATAAGGGCAATTCCATTTACATGTATAGGGCATGCATTTCCCTCTATAGCGGCAATTCTATCTATCTATGTATAGAGGGCATGCATTTCCCTCTATTAAGGCAATTCTATTTATCTATAGAGGGCATGCATTTCCCTCTATAAAGGCAAGTCTATTTAACTATAGAGGCATGCATTTCCCTCTATAAGAGACTTCAATTTATCTACAGAGGGCATGCATTCCCTCTATAAGAGTTCTATTTATCTATAGAGGGCATGCATTTACAAGACCTATTCTATTATCTAGAGAGGGCATTCAATGCCCTCAACACGCCATTTCATTGGAGAGGTTGCATTTCCCTTAACAAAGGCCATTCCATTGATCAAGACCGCATTTATTTATATCCATTCTATAGGAAAGCCATTCCATTATACTGTTTCATATCCTAGGGCATTCATTCATCTATGAAGGGCAATCATTTTCCCTATATACAGCAGCTCACACTATGCTCAAACGCAGAATAATTACAGCAGGGTAGAGTGTGTAAACACGCTAGGAAAATCACAAAATGTCGGAGTGTTCCTACCTGGAAAAGGTTACCCAAACTACGGCCCTGGGAAAAACAGAAACGGGAATCAAATGAAGGATTTTTCCAACTGAACCTTCACAATATCTGGGTGAAACTAAATGTCAGGCAGTCTACGAAAACCAAAAGAAAGTCAACACTCTGAAGAAAGGCTGTCCACAACTGCACCCAGCAATCACAAATATTTGAACCCACACAAAATCAACTTCATGTTCCGCAGTCGAAAATTCACTCCAAAGAACAATATGCCCTACGTACGAAAAAGTCAGTATCTATAAGATTAGGCTCAAACCTAAACACACTTATTTTCCTACAGTTACATGTGCATTCTACGCGTTACGCAGTGGGCCTCTATGACTTTTAGGTAAAATGACCTTTTATTTTTACCCCTCCCCTCCCCACCCGAAACTGTGATAGCCATGAAGCTTTTATATAGCCTCCATGTCAAACATGGACAAAACACCACATGCATCCCAGCTCTTCCCGCACGGTTCAACGCGCATCGTAGTTTATTGTTTAGTATATCTATTTTAACTAGCCATGATCAAAAATTGTTAATGGAGGATTTCGTCAGAACCCGGAGGACACAGGGAGACCCAATCACACGACCGAAAATTACCTTTTTAAGTAAACGAAGACGTAATTTATCTGACTGTAATGAAAATAACACTTTGGTTTACAAACCAAATGGACTTTTTTGGGACCCGGACTGAACGGGTTAAAGGGCCTCTAGAGGCAGCCAGCATGGCAGGGGAAAACCCCGGGGAAAACCCAGGTTGAATACCTCGTACCAGTAATTATTACGTTAAAGTGGCGCCGCCTGGCCGAAGAACCGGTACTGATAGTAGCCTAATGGCGAGCTGCCTCTAGAGGCCCTTTAACTTTCCATTACTCCCAATGCACCCGTTGCAATGGGGCACCCGGAACTCGCCAGGCGGCGCCGATTCTTGGGTTAGATCCTGGAGACCAGCGAGGGGATACCTTGTCCATTTTTGCTGTTGTTGGTCCTGAGATGACCCTCCTGCAGGTACACCGAGGTGAAACAGACTTGGAA
Organism: Notospermus geniculatus; assembly: GCA_002633025.1. Lineage (NCBI taxonomy): Eukaryota > Metazoa > Nemertea > Pilidiophora > Heteronemertea > Lineidae > Notospermus > Notospermus geniculatus. The sequence goes on from NMRB01000107.1 coordinate 261,549, forward strand.
ATTGACAAATGGAGACCAAAGGCGGACACCCTGTACTGTGGAATCATGCCATTAGATTCCATTCACTTACTCTTGATTTGTCTAAGACAGCTTTTGGGGACGCGAGGTGGGCACAGGAATCTGAACCCACCAGTTTATGTTTCCCACTTGATCCGACGTCCGACACCGAGCGTGGAATGGCCGCATCACGCGAATTTAACGCCTCGTCCGACATATACATCGTCTCCGGCATCGACCCGGTTTTCATGTGTCTGGGTCCGTCTGGCAACTGAAAATGTCAACATAGAAATGTTAATAGTTATCGAAATACTAGATGGGGGAGGGGGAAAGGGGGAGGGGAGGGGTGCTATAGTACATGTACTTGCACTTGAGGAATCTCGGCAAGAATAGAGCAGTCAGCCGCGCTTATTGCCAAAAGATGGCAGCCAAGTTCTCGCAGACCAATACAATAGAATATTTTCCTGAATTGTGCTCAATCAAGCATGAATGGCTCCATACGCATTGAATTGGACCGTAGTGACTCCTATTGGTCAACTGACTGACAGCTCCTATTGCTATAGCTTCGTAGGCAACATTGGCAAATTCAATGTACAGTAGGAGGAAACTGGAGTACCCGGAGAAGACCTGCACTTCCGAAAAGTTGCCCTATCACACGTAGAATGGGTTGGACTGGGGATTGAACCTGGAACCTCAGAGGTGACAGGCACTGATGTTTCCACTATGCCACTCTGACAGCGTAGGCGTTCTGTCCCGTTTTTATGACATATCTTACCCATGGCGCTGGTGTGCCGACCTCTGACCCTGACATGATATCAACACCTTCGTCCACACTTCCTGACTGTGATAGCACTTGACCATCTGGCTGAGGTGACTGGCCAACTGCAGAGCCCTGAAATCAACAACACCACGTTACACTCATGACAATCGACCCAGGCTCTTAACTCATCTGCCCCCAGAGTCCAGCAGACGTTATCTTCTGTCAAAGTTTTCTCACATCCTGTGGCCTTGATTGAAAAATATTTGAAGAAATGTTGTTCCTTTGAACTATCTGAAGAATGTTTCTTCAAATTTTTTCCAATTCTATCCGAGAGTTTGACAAAAAATCATCAGAAGACACCGTCTGCTTAAACCTGGGAGCAGATGAGTTAAGACACTCTCTTGTATTGTATCAGTTTTTACTGGAGCTCTCGGAGGAAACCTCTGCTATTGCAGACCGTCAGTCTCTCTATTACATGAGTTTCATAACCAATGGGGAATTGAACCCACAACCTCAGCGGTGAAGGGTGCACGATGTTTCCACTTCACCACTCTGACAGCCACAGCAGTGCAATAAAACAAGTAGGAATGCGTTTGGAAATCTTTTCGGGGGTGGGGGTGGGGGTTAGTAATACCTGTCGTGATAAGGACATCTGGGCCGTTTCTTCTGTGGGTGTTGTGGACGACACCTAGTGTTGGAGGAGGAAATTAAGATGTTAGTATGTTAATGTCGAAGAAAAGTTTAGTTAGTTAGAGTTAGTTAAAGTTTACTACCTACCCTAAAAGCAAGACTAGATTTTCAAATTGTCAGAAAATTGCTAAGATTGATGAGCTCACTGCTTGAAAATATCCGAACGACTGCTGGCCGAGGTTACTCCTGACCCCTTGCAAGGCGAGGAGTAACGGGGCTCCTTCATGTAAGAGTTCTCTCGTGCATGATGGCTCTCAAAGGGTAATTCCCCATGGTTGGATTCCTTATGATTTACACTCGGCCCAATAACACAGTCAATAGACGATTCTCGAATTCGCAGATCTGCGCACTTCCGCCGAAATCTCAACCAGAACCTCAATCTGAAACCGGCTGACGTGACGCCATCCATGATTCAGCAATGGTCGAGTCTGATGCAACGTCTTCGACGTCACTGTCGTGAGGTTGTCTGCGTCACGTCATTCAGTTTCAGACCGAGGTTGTGGTTGAGATTTCGACGGAAGTGTGCAGATCTTTGTCGTTTACGTCACTTTGAGAACAGTCTATTGCCCATAACTTTCAATGGGTGAGTTGCCCATAGACCCAACTTGCATGAGAAAACTCTCACGTGGACAGCTGCCTGAACCGGTCAAGAACATCAAGACATGCATGCAAATAACATAAGGAAGTGACAGGGACTCGTACACCAACAACATTGTCGAATTTGACAAACAAGGGATGTGAACGACAAGAAGGACATACACGTCAGCTGGCTAAGAAAGGGTTAAAGCATCCACCCAGATTCTGACTGGGAACTAACAGCTGGTTATCACGCTGTACCAGTAACAGACGACCTCTCCTCAACATCCTCTGAATGTCAGTGAAAGAGAAACTGATACAACCAGAACCTCTTGAAATCGACATAAGGCAACGAGCCACCACGCAATATCAGCAATCTGCCGCTCAACATGAAAACAAGGTACAGTAGTCACATGATAGTAATCTGGCCAATCAAGTGCCCCGGTTTGCTGAGTTCAGTTATGAGGTAGCTGTTGCGTGCGTGAATTCTAGCTGGACGGGGTATTTGTGTTAGATTTCGCGTTAGGCCCAAAGCCAAAGCATTATTGACCCTGTTAAGTACAGAAGAGGCTATCTCAAGCTACTCATGCTCCTCACTTGGATGGGGTCTTTTACTTGCCCTTGCAAAGACACAAGGTACAAGGCACAAACGCTTAATATCAAATGTGACAGACTGAAGAGCCCGGGATGATTAATCCCAGATGGCTTGGGATTTGAACCCGGGACCTGCCGCTGCCTGCTGGAAGGGGTCATCCAGTGGTCCATATTTTTGACATGTGCAGTGGGTCTGATTGGAACATGGCCTGGGGAACACAGTAACTGACATTGGTTCTAGGAGACACAAATTGGCAAGCTTCCACCAGAGCAGTTTTTGCACTTCCCGTGCACTTTTCAAAGGCCTTATCAGCCTGTAGGCCTTTGACCTGACGCACAGGATGCCTGTGACATTTGCAAGGAAATTGCAAAATTGCTATCGTGGTTTTGCCTAACAGCTGACCGTGTGATCTCCAATCTAACTTTTATTTTGTCTAAAATCTGATTTTACACAACAAAGGGACTTTCCATAACAGCGTTTTCTGCCACGTTTTCTGATGAATGGTCCAGTTTTAACAGGCATCGGGATAACTAACAGCAAAATATTAGGCCATACCATAGACTCTTTAAACTGTGTGAAAACTGCACCATCCACTGCAAATTGCGGCAGAAACAGCTCTCATGGAAATGGGCCAAAGGGTGGAACATTTCATCACAACAAGCAATACCTCTCTCTGATAAACCACATGTTGTTTGGTGTGCGTGTGTTTTACCCGTGTCACAGAAGCAATGGACGAACAGAAAGACTGAGCTGTCGACACCTAGAAGACCAAGATTTGACGATGCGGTGCAGGTCTAAAATGTGGTGCAGGTCTAAAATGCACTGTGGGTCCGAAAATTGTGCCCGCAATGCATTTGGTCAAGTGAAGTGTGTAGCTGCCTAAAAACTTTAGAAAGTAGACTAAGGATAGATTACGATTAAAAGATCTCTTAAAGCTGATTCATCGGGGGTGTTAAAGAATTCAAAATGATGAGAATAGACATATAAAGCTGAGAATAGATTAGATAGGTTAATTCTGAAAGCTCTTTGCAGCCAGACTTCATCCTTCAATCTCCAATAGCAGGGCTTCGGTCTCATTCATATGCTCCTACGTGAATGGATGCGAAGGAGCGAGGTAAAAACCCCTGCTGTGGAGGATGATCAAAATTGCCAGCAACAGCCCTTTCTGACTGGATTCACGCATACTCACTGCACAAAGACACAGAACTCAACCAAAACCAAAGCAAACATAAAGATTTTCAGCAGCACCTACTAAAGCAATGCATCATCAACGGTAGCGCCACCTCACATACCTCTTTAGAATATATAACTTGTGATTTCTCTGATTTCTCCGTCATCGTGCTGACCCCTGATGACGTCGATACGGTATCTTGTGCTGGTACACCTTGTAAATAGTGCAACTGTTCTTCAAGTTTTTTGAGAGTTTTTGTCGCCTCGTTTAGCTGCGATTGCGTCTTCTCTGAAGGATTTTTCGTATGTTCTATTTTTACACGCTGAAAATACAAACAAATCATGTTTTTAATATACTGCGGTATTTCACTAGGTGGCAGCACACTCGGTGACATCGCAATGACCTGACGGCAAGTGAGCAAATTTGGCTGCTGATGCTACATGTAAGTGTGCGCTGGACAGCGATGCGTGGAATCCTTTCGTCAGCAATGCTCGCCCATTGTCAAACAATACCAAAGTCGATATCACCTAGTCTGTGGTAGCTGGCGAGAAGATCGGTGGTGAGTAGATCGCTTGCAATATCGCCTGGCGTGCTGCACGCCTAAAGTTGGAACAGAAATCGCCACACCAGCTCCTCAAATGTTGCCCACTGGGGCCTAATCACGGACACAGGGGAAGGGTTGAAGTCACGGACACAAGGGAAGGGTTAAAGTCAGTACAGATATTTCAACACGAACTTACTTCATAGTGATCTTTAGATGTTTCATACATCATCTGAATCGTCCGTAGTTTTTGGCGATTGAACTCCTGGTCTTTTTCAGGCTGAAAATGGACGAAAAGTGCTCGGTGAAGATGCATAAAGCGAAGAAGAGCTTCCAACGAAAAAGTCCCTTCAATATCCATCATGTCCATCTACTATCACTATCACACCAGACCAGACCACAAATATATGTGGCACTGGAGCACAGTTACCTCACAATCGCAGAGCCTAATTGCCCAGTTATGAGAAACAAAACATTTTCACGTAATTTCATGGTCGGTAATTGATTTGTGACCAAGTTATGAAAGGGGACAAATCAACTTTGTCTGATTTTGTCAAGAACAGATGACCACACCATTACAACAATTAGATATTCGCTGGTATAGTACAACAGCCACTCTTTCATGTCTTTGTTTGTGGTACTGTGGCTTTCTTATGCCAGGTTCATTACAATAGCCACTCTCTGTGGTACTGTCATGACTGTGGCTTTCTTATGCCAGGTGCAGTACAAAAGGCCAATTTTTTGTTTGTGGTATTGTGCCCTTCTTATGCCAGGTGCCGTACAATTCCAACTCGTTGTTTGTGGTATTGTACTTTCTTATGCCAGGTGCAGTACAAAAGGCCACTATCTGTTGATGGTACGGTACTTTCTTATGCCAGGAGCAGTACAAAAGGCCACTCTTTCTTTGCGGTATTGTGGCACTGTTATGCCAGGTAAGCAAGAAATAGCTGATGAAAGCACATCATCAAAGGCTTTGTCACAGCTGAGAGGCAAGCGAAGGGCTTTCAAACACGATCACAGGTTTTTAATGATGTCTTTGGTAACAAGAGAACAACATCGACCGTTCACAACATTCCAGCAGACGGCATCTTCAGTCAAAGTTTTCTCACATCCTATGGTACTGATTAGAAAATATTTGAAGAAATGTTGTTCCTATCAACCATCTGAAGAATGTTTCTTCAAATTCTTTCCATATCATTTCCAAGGCTTTTCGAAAACTTCAGCAGAAGATACGTCTGCTCAAACCCGGGGGCAGATGAGTTAAACTAACTTGTTACAAAATGTTTTAGACTTCCATGTCAACTACCCAACAGTGAAAATGGCGATGACAAAAAACGCAATATCTACAAAGTTAGGGGTTATGATAGCATGAACATGGAACTGATGTTTGAGTTTGAACCCGTTGGTGTCGGACTCCTTCTAGAGTAAGAACTAGAAGTAAGTTCCGTTTGCAGACTACTTCTCCCCTTCGGCAAGTTTCGTTTGCAGACTACTTCTCCCCTTCGGCAAGTTTCGTTTGCAGACTACTTCACCCCTTTGGCAAATTTCTTTCTTGTACGCGGAGAAGGCCAGGGTTTTTCATTTATTCAATCACATTCTCGGTAGTTTCACTTTCAGTAATCTACCAGCCTTATTTCTGCGGGCACTTTTTCCAAGCACTACCTGCACATAAAACAACCCCAATATCCCAACCCTCCCTCGGAAAATAAAGTTTGCCCTCTGTGAAAGATGGGAAAGTTTCTAAATATAATAACAACACGGTGAATGGTGTCTGTGTGTGTAGAATAACTGAACTCAACATCAACAGCCTAACACCAGGGTGGCGAAGTAGTAACAAAGGGTGTACGCTGAGAAGTTAAGGAAAGGGTTAACTCCTGGTTGGGTCCCTTCCATCCTGAAGAAATGAGGCCCTCTCAGCATCGTTCGCAAGCTCAGGACCTCATTTTTTCAGGACGGGTCCCTCCTTATAGACCGACTATAACAACATACACTGGTAACACCAAATCTGATGCGTAACCCTGCAAGACCCTGCGAAAAAAGGAGGGAAAACAAAGAAATTAAGAAACAAATAAGAAACACATACTGAGACAGACAACAAGGCCTATGTGTGGCGACATGTTTGTGATGTCCTGGTCTAATACCAAGTGGGGACAACAAGAACGTTTGTTGAACGATATATGTTTTTGTTCATACCAAGTGGGGACATCTTTGCCATACTGCCTTCACACCAAAACTGGCCCAATTGAAAATGACAGAGGTCTTTTGCAGACAGAATCTGGCCCGTGCAAAGCTGGGAGGTGCTCATTTTTCAAACCAACTGTCGCCCGAATGAACCTGAATACCCATTTTCTGATGAATCTGGCTTCGATATGGTGCGAAAGGACTGTTTTCCACCCAAAGGTATTTTGAACCCCACGAGCCATACCAACCATACCAACATCCTTCAAATTGGCCACACTTTGGTGTTGTTTATAATGTTATGGAAAGTGCTTTGTCCCAATAAACCCAGATATCATGACTTTGCTTGAAAAGTAAACCTTCGGCATTTTACGTTGTAAGTGCTTGTCCCGGTACCAGGATATGATTAACCCAAAACTTTCGCCGAAGTTCCCACGATATTTTCCCATCCTCAATACTTACGTCAGCAGGTTGTGGTCCGCCTATCCGATCTGCCGGCGAGGACGGGGACGGACGTGAGAGGAAGCTCTGGTCTCCCGACTCCCGACGCGCGTGTCCAGACGGTCGACCGACTAACGTAAGCGCCACGAATGTTCCGGCTGAAAGATATAGACAAGATACATTAGCATTGCATTTCAGATGGTCAAACCCTGTACATTATCAATGGGGAACCCGCAACTTGGATGGCACTGTGAGACGTAAAAAACCTGGCAAAATGGAGCTATGATGTCACATCGCAACATTCTTTACGCTACAGGGTGCAACAGGGCAAAACCTGTGTCTTAATCTCAAGTCCCCAGGACCACAGGGAATTTTGCAGGTCCCTTCTGAAGAAAGTTACCGTGCCTCCAGAGCGACTGTAAGACGAAGAGAATTGTTGGTTAATGACTTTGCAAAATATCTTTTTTTTTACTTTTGGTAATCTCTCTTGATCTGAAAACGACTTCAACTTCAAAATTTCCCAAGTTTACCCCATAAATCATGCAACAAATCACAGTATTTCAGAGCTAACAAAGCCTTATTGATGTACAGATCTCTGAACTGAATACATGGATTTATCTTTGAAAAATATTGAATTCTTTTATGAAATACCAGAGGGACATGTTTATCATATTCAAAGACCTCTTACATTTTTGTAGGTCTCAGTGTTTGTGAGGACATGCCGCGAACTTCCTGGTAAGATATAATTCAGACTGTCAGACTCGGACTGTCGCCCATATATTTTAGAGATGGCCTAGATCTGGATTCAATCGATATATATTTTGACACACCTCTGACAATAAGATTGTGTTATCAATCAGTTATGTCCACACTGTGCCAATAAACTTATAATGTACCATTATCTTTTTACAAAACAGGCCTCAGAATGGGGCCGACCCCATTTTGGATCCAAGCCGGACAGGCCCGTTTACACAGCATGCTCGGTCCGGACCGAGCATGCTGAAAATCCGTAGTGTAAAAGCTTATGAAGCGGAGTGCGGTAAAAACCTCTACTCTCGGAGAATGTGCCATCAAGCCATAGGAAACTTCTCCTGCAAGTAACGTCAGCATGGATTTTTTATGATAAATGATGGACCCAGCTCCACATACATATCAAACACACTAATCAGTTCCACCATATGGTCCAACTGCCATCAGTTTTGACAATCTACATATGAGAAATGAAATTTTCATCTGATAAACTCAATACATGTGTGTTGGCAAACCATGACAGAGTTATGGATTTTCAACAGGTCACTTCAGGGAACACTCTGTGTAAGAATATTCAGGTCACAACTCAGGACAGCCCAAAAATATTCTATCCAAACCTACTGGTCAAATTTCTGAGTTATGTCGTTTAGAATCAAACATCGTATCATGCCTTTAGCAGCTTTACACAATATGCAAGAATTCCAAACGTCTTGAATATGTCCCATTAATTATTCGGCTGAATGGGCCTTGCAGAAAATATCAGGTGACAGGCCTCCCATGACCTAATTCTCAGATCTGAGACGCACATGAAAATGGTGTTCAAACTGAAGTTACTGTGAAAAAGCACGGCCTACCAGGCCACAAAACAGAATTCAATAACCATCGATATGGAATATAATCCAAAATCGGCAAAGACGGCCTGAGAAATACAGTCATGCAGTCAGTACCGGTACTCACTATTCTAATAATCAACATGGAATAAATCGCTAATTTGCCAACATGACCTCGGAAACGTATTGAGAGTATATACTCACTATTGATACTGCTCTTGATGTTTAAAGCACGCAAGCCGATAATCCGATATAGGCCTAACCTCAATATGGAATAGAATAGAAGTTCTTCACATATATCCTGTGAGCGCCGGCCACCAGCCAGGCAAACACCACCCAATATCAACAGATCAATATGTTAGACAGAAACATCATGCACCCGTATGAATTTTAGTTCCAAGTTCTGAATACTGTTCAAATATGACAAATCAAACACATGGTCCAGGTTGCTGAGTGATACAGAATGTGTGATCCAGGGTCCAGCACTTCTTCAAAACACCCTGTCAGCCCCAAACTCTTCAAATGGTTTTAAAGGTCAGAATGGCACAGTGTGGAAAGTACATCAGAGCGTTGTCAGGATTTTATTTCTGGCCACGTGATTGAGGGGAGAATTTTCTCGAAGAATGACTCATCTGATCCTACAGTTGATACAAAAAGTATCATCTCATCCTAGAGTTGACACAAAATGCCTCATCTGATCCTAGAATAGTTTATGATGACTCACCTGATCCTAGAGTTGCCACAAAATGCCTCATCTGAACATAGACTCACTGACAAATGCCTCACCTGATCCTTTTGACTCACTGAGCAATGCCTCATCTGATCCAAAACTCACTGCACAGCAATGCTTCATCTGATCCCAGACTCACTTAGAAATGATTCATCTGATCCTAGACTCACTGGGGAATGCCTCATCTGATCCTAGATCACTGGGAAATGCCTCATCTGATCCTGGACACACTGAGGAATGCCTCATCTGGTGCGAGAATAGCAGAAGCATGCTCAGAGTAGCAAATGTTCAAAATTCTACATATACAGGACATAAAACAAACTTACACTCACAGGTCCACAAGAAGCTCAGATGTCAAATCAGTATTTAGAGATAATCCTATGATGTACCTCTATCCCTCGCTTTGAATGGTTCCCTGATGCGTTCTAGTCTAAAAACGAAAATCTCTGTGGATTTTAAGTGGAACTTGAGAAACACTTCACTGACCAATCATGCTGCACCGGGGAAGGAAAACCACGGAGAGAGAGAGAAACTAAAACACAGCCTCACATGATGGTCTCATCCAAACACCAACGCAGATCGCCGTCCAACAAATAGTATGATCCAATTATCCAAATAAGTCTGTTATCAGCGAACAAATTCTACCAGTCTGTAGGTCTAGACTGCCAAAACTTCTGTGAAGTCCGAGCAAAGCCTACACTTGAAACGAGGCCAGTCATGATAAACTCATATTAATGGGAAATCAATACAATAGGACATGTATGTACCTCAACTGAAAAGGCTGTTCTGTTGATTAAACACACCCGCACTTCAGCAAGATGTGCCGTTCAGTCAATCATTCACATGTGATGAAACTTTCCAATTATCAGCCAATTTGCAGTCCTTAATGGTAGATGTGATAGGACTGGTCAAGGCACATTCTGGGAACTACTTTCTGGATGGTGTTCGTGAGATGGGAAGGATTTAGGCCCCTTTATTTTAGCGTGTAGCGTAAATGTGACCCGCCACAGCAAAACTAGTCGCATGTTGCTGTTAGGTTGGCAGGTTGAGACCAAATGTTTGTCAGTTTCAAATATTGTCTGTCTGTTATGAAATCTGAAACGATCTGTTTCTTCCATTCTCTTCTGGTGTCATCTTAGTTCGTCGTGGCTCACCTTCTGAGTAACATGCAACTGGTTTTGCTGCGGAGGGTCACATATACAAATCAACCCCAGCCTTATTGGGCTTGGTGACATTTTTGAAAAGTCTCACACTTCAAATACCTGTGCTCAGCTTCAGATTATTATTTGAAACACTGAATCCAAAGGCGAACACCAAATCTGACCCACTCTGGCAAAAGTAGGTGCATGCCGCAACCGAGGAAAGGGTTAACGTTCTTACATTACTAGACAATAGCTGAAATGTACGTCTCTGCAGGTTGGCAATAGTATAGTGGACAGCAGTGTTTGTACAGTAGTTGAGTAAACTGATGACCAATGATCATCACCTGCGACAAGTGCCTCGTTTTGCTATAGCGGGTCACAAAAAATATGGCATTAGCTCTACAAGACGACTTTAGGCACATTTAATGTACAGTAGGAGGAAACTGGACTGCCCGCAGAAAATCTGTGCTATCAGAGAGAGTCGCCTAGTCTCTATCACATGAAGAATGATCCGGTCGGGATTGAACCCAGAACTCAGAGGTGACAGGCACTGACGTTTCCACTGCACCACTCTGACAACTCAACTTCATAAAATCGTGGCATCGATGAGGTGCAAGTCAATTTCCTGGAACTAGCGCCTCATCAAATGCCAGGAACAGACCCCCGCCTTCCTGGATCTCACACGCGCACTCATGATGGGAAAACATACACCGATGTGACCTGCCCAGTTCATGGGAAAGTTCGCAAAACCTGCTAATGAAATTGACAAATCATTTCTCACCAATTATTTTATCAGCTGACGTAAAAAACCTCCACGCCGCCAATTTGACAAATAACTTCCTGGTCGTGCAAATCTAACTTGTGAAGTCCCATTTCCTTGAAATCGGGCGACAGATAACCGTATCAAAAGCAAAAAGAAGGGCATCTGATAAGGCAACCGGGGACAATGAGTTGGGGTAATAGCACACCCAAGGTGAGTTAAAAACAGAACTATCCCCAGAGCAGGTCAGGTCAATAGAAAAAGAATGCCAATCATGGCATGACTACAGGTGGAAAATTTAATTGAAAAGACCCATAAATTTGTATTACATGCACGACATCAACGTCTGTGTCATGACCAACTGAACATCAATAACCAGGTCTGACATCTGGTGAAAAGTTAGTGAACTGGTGATGAAGACTTCCGGTTGCTTGTGCACAAGGCAGTGTGCATTGACAAATGCATGAATGAGGTTGCAATGTGCAACTTGCAACAGTACATTGGATAAGTATTGAATTGAAAAGAGTATGGCTGTGTCATGCCCGTGTCCCCAGTTAGTATGAATAGAATACCGGTAACTGACATGCCTGTCACAGATCAACCAACTGAGGACATCTGACCCTATCCAAGAGGAGTCATTAATTCCCTGCAAACTACCTGTACTGACAGTGACATGAATGACAGTGACATATGGTGTCATTTGGTAGTGTTGCAAGTGGGGACTCCCCCATTGCTGGTCGGTCCACAGTTGTGCGAGTGGTTTTCCTCTTACGAATGCATACCAAAACAGCATGTGACCATGATACATGAATCCTCACACAGTCTGCTGATACCCCTAGTTGCTGGCATGGCTGGTGGGTCTGTTGTGTGGGGTTTTCCCACCCAAGTCCAAGACTGACCCCTCATACAATACAAATGCACACCAACACAGCATGTGTTGAGTCTTTTCTAGAGTTTCAGATTGTAAAGTTCCAGCCTGAAGAAGACCCCGGTTAGGGTCGAAAATTTGCTAAATATTCTGGAAATTGACTATACTTTATTATAACACAGCATGCGACCATGTAATGGACCATCACATAGTCTGCTGACACAGGACGATGGATCCTTTCTGAAGCCTCCCGAAAATTTCCCCCACCCTGTGGGATTTGTTTTCCCTCCCAGAATACATATCATGTTACGATAACCCATCACCATGGGCAGGCAGGCTAAACAAACAGTGGAAGTTTGTCCAACAATAGGAAAACCGAGGGAAAACAGAGAAATTTGAGGCACATGATCTAGGACAAGCAAATAGAAAGGACACTATGACATCCCGTCAGGCCAAGGGCAATGATGACACTGAGCGGAAGGTGGTCAAAGCAATGGCCATGGGGCCCGGGCTATATGCGATTAATCATCCCTGGCTCTTCAGTCCTCGCATGGGACAGTAAGCCATGGTGGGGTGTCTATAAAACTAAGACCTAAGACCTAAGATTCTATAAAACTAAGACCTATAAGACTCTGAGGCCCGAACTTATAAAGGATGTCTATCCCTTAGACAAGTCTAACTCGCCAAGACAAGTCTAAATCAGTCGTCTAGCTTAAACTGCGATTACAGAAGGATGTCTAGCTTAGACGTGTCTAAAACTGCCGTCCAAAGATAGACAACGATGTCCAAATAACAAAGGAATTGCAAAACATGCCAGGGGGCTTGTTTTGCAGTTGTCTAAGCTTGTGATTCATTCATAATTTCAAGTTTTATGGTCTTAAAAGGTGTCCTAGTGGCCCTAGATT
>NMRB01000107.1:274635-291770 GCA_002633025.1 Notospermus geniculatus
ATATAATCCAAAATCGGCAAAGACGGCCTGAGAAATACAGTCATGCAGTCAGTACCGGTACTCACTATTCTAATAATCAACATGGAATAAATCGCTAATTTGCCAACATGACCTCGGAAACGTATTGAGAGTATATACTCACTATTGATACTGCTCTTGATGTTTAAAGCACGCAAGCCGATAATCCGATATAGGCCTAACCTCAATATGGAATAGAATAGAAGTTCTTCACATATATCCTGTGAGCGCCGGCCACCAGCCAGGCAAACACCACCCAATATCAACAGATCAATATGTTAGACAGAAACATCATGCACCCGTATGAATTTTAGTTCCAAGTTCTGAATACTGTTCAAATATGACAAATCAAACACATGGTCCAGGTTGCTGAGTGATACAGAATGTGTGATCCAGGGTCCAGCACTTCTTCAAAACACCCTGTCAGCCCCAAACTCTTCAAACGGTTTTAAAGGTCATCATGGCACAGTGTGGAAAGTACATCACTCAGAGCGTTGTCAGGATTTTATTTCTGGCCACGTGATTGGGGGGAGAATTTTCTCGAAGAATGACTATCTGATTCCACAAAGTGCATCATCTCATCCTAGAGTCGACACAAAATGCCTCATCTGATCCTACACTCACTGAGAAATGCCTCATCTGATTCTAGACTAGTTTAGGAATGCCTCATCAGTCATCTGATCCTAGAGTTGCCACAAAATGCCTCATCTGATCCTAGACTCGCTGAGAAATGCCTCATCTGATCCTAGACTCACTGACAAATGCCTCATCTGAACCTAGACTAGCTTAGGAATGACTCATCTGATAGCAGAATTGCCACAAAATGCCTCATGTGATCCTGGACTCACTGAGCATTGCCTCATCTGATCCTAGACTCACTGGGAAATGACTCATCTGATCCAAAACTCACTCAGTGAGCAATGCTTCATCTGATCCTAGACTCTCTGAGAAATGACTCATCATATCCTAGACTCACTGGGGAATGCCTCATCATATCCTAGACTCACTGAGGAATGACTCACCTGGACCTAGACACACTGAGGAATGCCTCATCTGGTGCGAGACAAGCAGAAGCATGCTCAGAGTAGCAAATATTCAAAATTCTACATACACAGGACTTAAAACAAACTTACACTCACAGGTCCACAAGAAGCTCAGATGTCTAATGCAGTATTCAGAGATAATCCAATGATATATACCTCTATCCCTCGCTTTGAATCGTTCCCTGATGCGTTCTAGTCTAATAAACGAAAATCTCCGTTGATTTTAAGTGGAATTTGAGAAACACTTCACTGACCAATCATGCTGCACCGGGGAAGGAAAACCACGGAGAGAGAGAGAAACTAAAACACAGCCTCACATGATGGTCTCATCCAAACACCAACGCAGATCTCCGTCCAACAAATAGTTACGATCCAATTATCCAAATAAGTCTGTTATCAGCGAACGAATTCTACCAGTCTGTAGGTCTAGACTGCCAAAACTTCTGTGAAGTCCGAGCAAAGCCTACACTTGAAACGAGGCCAGTCATGATAAACTAATATTAATGGGAAATCAATACAATAGGACATGTATGTACCTCAAGTGAAAAGGCTGTTCCTTTGATTAAACACACCCGCACTTCAGCAAGATGTGCCGTTCAGTCAATCATTCACACTTGATGAAACTTTCCAATTATCAGCCAATTTGCAGTTCTTAATGACAGATGTGACAGGACTGGTCAAGGCACATTCTGGGAGCTGCTTTCTGGATGGTGTTCGTGAGATGGAAAGGATTTAGGCCCCTTTATTTTAGCGTGTAGCCTAAATCACCTCTAGAGTCTTATTGGGCTTGATACAATAGCTGAAGTCGTCCTCCAGAAATTTTGCAAATTTTCGACCCCAAGCGGAGCTGAATCCAGCTCATTATACTTATGGCAGCTCGACTTGAAAGTGCCAGCTTGAAGAAGACCCCGCTTGGGGTCAAAAATTCGCAAAATTTCTGGAGGATGCTGGTTATTATATCATTATTATGTGTCGCCTTTTGTGCTCTGGTTTTGGATTGTCTTATTGGGCTTGGTGTCGTTTTTGAAAAGTCTCACACTTAAAAATACCTCTGCTCAGCTTCAGATTAATATTATTTGAAACACTGAATCCAAAGGCGAACACAAAATCTGACCCTGCACTCTGGCAAAAGTAGGCGCATCCCTTACCGACATGCAGTACCGTATTTATTGGCGTACAAAACGCACTGGGATATAAGCCGCACCCCCTGGACGCCATTACCAAATCCATAAATAAAGCGCACTGGTGAATAAGGCGCATCCAGACCATACACCATGCACATTGAACTATACATGCACCTTATACTACTGTACATGAATCACACCAACACGCGGTAGTGTCAATTTGAGCATGCCTGAGCACACCATTACACTCCCTATACAGTTGTCCTGTGCTTATATACAGTCTTGTTCAGCTTTCGTATATTTCTTGGTTCAGTGGGGGTACAGTGTCAAATATTCTAGGATGTTCATCTCTTTACCAGATGAATGAAATAATTTGTTAATGTTACTCCAAGACAGTTTTGTCTTGGGGCTGAATATACATATTTTTATTATTTGCATATAGGGTGTACTAGAATAAAAAAATGCTATTTTCCCCTGCACTTGTTCTTTACCCTGATATTGGTATTCCCCAGGGGTATTCCCCTGGCTGTCTGACCCGGATGTTATGACGTCATTTTCACTACTGTTGGGGGCCATCTCAGCTTTCTTCAACATGAGTTGATAAGATTCATGAATAGCTTGTGAATCATCATGTAAACCATACGATGAGATGCCCCCTCACCTGCCAGCCTCGATTTCAAATCAGAAATGGTGGCATGGTCATGATGGTGGCTGACAAAAACGAAAAACATGAGGGATATAAGTTCATTTTGGGTGGGAATAAGGGACTTTTTTCAACAAATGGAGGGACTAGGGGGCCTAGTATGATTGTGGATGGCATGCAAGGACTGGATTTACAGTTTAAAGTGAGTGATCAGGTGAACTTTTGACCGTTTTAGCGCCGTGTTGACATTCATGTTGTCAGCATCATCCAACTTGATCACCGTTGTGTCAAGGTTTTGGGACCTCAAAAAACTTTTTGGAGGGGTGGTGCTTTTGGCCACCCTGATCCTTAAATAAAACGCACCTTCTTATAAGCCGCACCCCCGTTTTTGAGGGCTTCCTGGGGTCAAAAAGTCGCGCTTTGTACGCCGATAAATACGGTAGTCTACTGCCTGGCAGTAGTATACTGTTTATCTACTTCTTCACAGCTGCATAACTACTGCCGACTTAAAATGAGAAAATCTGATCTACTGCAACACTACTGCCAAATGGCAGTTAGTTATACAGTAGACTGCTGCCATCTACTGTGATACTACTGTTTCTCTACTGCTAAGTGGCAGTAGTGATGCAGTTGACTACTGAACATATACTGCCAGTGGCAGTAGTGATGGCAGTAGTGATACATTTGACTACTGCACATCTACTGCCAGTGGCAGTAGTGATAGAGTAGACTACTGCACATCTACTGCCAACTATCCCATAATAATCACACTCCCACAATGCACCATGGAGCCAAAACATGATGGCAGACATTTTAAAAGTAGGCAGCTTTTTAAAGTCAAATTCTGAATCAAGGTATATAGTAGAAGGTATTATTGTTGGCATATTCTGAATGTCCAGATCAGCTGGATTAAAATTAGCCCAAAATCGGATGGGCAGTTGCAAAGAAAAGGCCTGGTAGCCTCGTAGTGCCAGTACCGGTACCGGTATGGTAGGTGTTTTTGTTCAAATTTTCGGATCCTTGTATATGGGTAGGGATAGGCCTACATGTAGGTAGCCTAGGCCTGGTGGATTCTGATCCACCTATAAGCTTTAACCTGAACCCTAATTCTGTTTCCTGGGTTCTATGTTTACAGTGAGGGTTAGAGCCCTAACCCTCCTACATTGTAACGAGAGGTTGCAATGTCAGAATGTAACCAACCTGTACATTCTGTAGTCTACATGTACATACTGTACACCCATGCCTGTGCATCATTCACAGCAAGCTGCAAGAGTGGCACTTGACTACTGTAAAGCTACCGCCTGGCACTACTGCAAAGCTACTGCCTGGCACTACTGCAAAGCTACTGCCTGGCACTACTGCAAAGCTACTGCCTGGCACTACTGCAAAGCTACTGCTGCTTTGTTCCATATATGGGCACGGCAGTAGTGAAACAGTATGTTGCAAATAGTAAAATGAACTACTGTTCATCTACTGCTGTTATACTTCAAACACTACTGCTGCATAATGACCACTACTGCAGAGTATACTGCTCTGATCTACTGCAAAACTACTGCCGAGTGGGAGTAGTTTTGCAGTAGACAACTGCACCTCTACTGTTTATCTACTGCATTTCACTACTGTATCACTACTGTTGTTCTACTGTAAAACTACTGCATGTCGGTAAGGGATGCCGCAACTGAGGAAAGGGTTAACGTTCTTACATTACAAGACAATAGCTGAAATGTACGTCTCTGCAGGTTGGCAATAGTAGTGGATACCAGTGTTTGTACAGTAGTTGAGTAAACTGATGACCAATGATCATCACCTGTGACAAGTGCCTCGTTTTGCTATAGCGGGTCACAAATATGGCATTAACTCTACAAGACGACTTTAGGCACATTTAATGCACAGTAGGAGGAAACTGGACTGCCCGCAGAAAATCTGTGCTATCAGAGAGAGTCGCCTAGTCTCTATCACATGAAGAATGATCCGGTCAGGATTGAACCCAGAACTCAGAGGTGACAGGCACTGACGTTTCCACTGCACCACTCTGACAACCCCAGCTTCATAAATTCGTGGCATCGATGAGGTGCAAGTCAATTTCCTGGAACTAGCGCCTCATCAAATGCCAGGAACAGACCCCTCACCTTCCTGGATCTCACACGCGCACTCATGATGGGAAAACATGGAAAACATACACCAGTGTGACCTGCCCAGTTCATGGGAAAATTCGCAAAACCTGCTAATGAAATTGACAAATCATTTCTCGTCAATTATTTTATCAGCTGACAGTAAAAAACTTCCACGCCGCCAATTTGACAAATAACTTCCTGGTCGTGCAAATCTAACTTGTGAAGTCCCATTTCCTTGAAATCGGGCGACAGATAACTGTATCAAAAGCAAAAAGAAGGGCATCTCTGATAAGGCAACCGGGACAATGAGTCCGTGTAATAGCACACCCAAGGTGAGTTAAAAACAGAACAGAGCAGGTCAGGTCAATAGAAAAAGAATGCCAATCATGGCATGACTACAGGTGGAAAATTCAATTGAAAAGACCCATAAATTTGTATTACATGCACGACATCTATTGAGGTCTGTCTCACGACCAACTGAGCATCAATAACCAGGTCTGACATCTGGTGAAAAGTTAGTGAACTGGTGATGAAGACTTCCGACTGCTTGTGCATAGGGCAGTGTGCATCGACAATGCATGAATGAGGTTGCAATGTGTAACTTGCAAAGCACATTGGATAAGTATTGAATTGAAAAGAGTATGGCTGTGTCATGCCCGTGTCCCCAGTTAGTATGAACAGAATAAATGACATGCCTGTCACAGATCAACCAACTGGGGACATCTGAGCCTATCCAAGAGGGGTCATTAATTCCCTGCAAACTACCTGTATACACCGATTTCACAACTCAAAGCGATCACAGCGCCCCTACTTTGACCAGCCATTTCCGGTGTAATTCCTAGGTGCGAGGTTAGTTTTCAACCTAACCACCAGGAGTGAGGTAACCTCGATCTAGGAAATATTTACTTCACTCCTGGTGGTGAGCTTGAAAATCAACCTCGCTCCTTGGAATTACACCTGGAGGCGAGGTAAACCGGAAGTGGCCGTTATATACTGCTACTAGGGGCGCTGTGATCGCTGCGAGTTGTGAAATCGGTGTATTGACAGTGACATGAATGACAGTGCAGGACGTATGGTGTCATTTGGTAGGGTTGCAAGTGGGGACGCCCCCATTGCTGGTCGGTCCACAGTTGTGCAAGTGCACCCAAGTCCACAATCTTGCCCTCATACGAATGCATACCAAAACAGCATGTGACCAGATGAATCCTCACACAGTCTGCATGCTGACACCCCTAGTTGCTGGCATGGCTGGTGGGTCTGTTGTGTGAGCGGCTTCCCACCCAAGTCCAAGACTGACCCCTCATACAAATGCACACCAACACAGCATGTGACCATGTAATATGGACCCTCACATGTAGTCTGCTGACACAGGACGATGGATCCTTTCTAAAGCCTCCCGAAAATTTCCCCCACCCTGTGGGATTTGTTTTCCCTCCCAGAATACATATCATGTTACGATAACCCATCACCATGGGCAGGCAGGCTAAACAAACAGTGGAAGTTTGTCCAACAATAGGAAAACCGAGGGAAAACAGATAAATTTGAGGCACAAGATCTAGGACAAGCAAATAGAAAGGACACTATGACATCCTATCAGGCCAAGGGCAATGATGACACTGAGCAAAAGGTGGTCAAAGCAATGGCCATGGGGCCCGGGCCATATGCGATTAATCATCCCTGGCTCTTTACGTCTATCCGTTGCATAGGACTGAACAAGCCGTGGTGCCTTGTACCTTGTGCCTTTGCAAGGACAAGTAAAAGACCCCATTCAAGTAGCGGGTGATCCACTGTTGCGATTTTGGTTTGAGACGGGGTTGCGGTCCCTTGCGATCGCCTTATATGGCAATCGGAAGTCCTTATAAGGTAACCGCAAGGGAACGCAACCGCGTCTCAAGCCAAAATCGCAACAGTGGATCACCCACTTAAGTGAGGAACATGAGTAACTTGAGATGGTCTCTTCCTCAGGGAAAGGACCCCAAACTTGGATTGAACCAACAACCTCTGCAGTGGCCAGTGTTACACTACACCACTTCGGCATTCCAGCACTGTTACACTGAAAGTTGAAACATTGATACATACATGACCATCTCCGACTCCTTCTCTTGGAATTCGAATTCGACATAGTCCCATAAAAATGTCAGGAAATTCCCGTTAAGTATCATCGACCTTTGTATCAATAATCGTCATTTTATGATTTTCACATTCCTCTGAAATCAATCCATACCATCTGTCTATTCCACCATATTGTCGATTCGCTATCGTTCAGTTACTCCATATTTGTATATTCCTCATGTATGATCCATTATTTCTCAACAGTTCTCATCAAAAACAGAATTTTCCTGAAAAATCTGAAAACAGAATCCTCCAGCAGCTGACCTTCACGACAACCAACAATGTTTATGAAGTCATAGAGATGTTTTACAATCAGAGAAATAAACTAGGCCTAGGCCTAAACTGCACCTTCATCATGTAGGCCTACCAGTAGCCTTCCTATCAACACACAGGTCCATTTTCATGATTTACAGTTGTATATGAAAACAAAGCCTAACATGTAGGCCAAGTGCTTCATGAAACATAATGACCTAATAGATGTACTTTCCCTAACCAGGAAACGGCCTACAGAAATGTTATGAGATGGGAGTCTAAAGTAGAGACCTACACGTTTCCTGATGACCCAAGATCGTCATGATCATCTGGAAGTTTGACGTCCTGTTGGGTAATACAAGAAAACATGAGACAGTGGTCATCCAGAAACACTTCACAAAGATCTAATTTTGGCTCCTGACAGCTCGTCTTATGTCATTGACTAAATGACAGCAGAATTCAGAGGCTGCTATCCATAGGCCTACTGACAGTATGATGAATATGAAGTTGGCCATCCACGAGCCAAGGTCTGCTGACAGCAAGCAGGATCCATCGGCCTACTGACAGCATGCAGAATATAAGTTGTATCGGGCCTAGAGTAACCCTAATTAGGGTTATTAACCCTAGCCTAACCCTAGGTTTTGCTGTCTCGCGTCAGGTCCCTGTGTGCAGAATATGAAGTCGTATCAGCCTGGTCCTACTGACAGCATGCAGAATATGAAGTTGTATGGACATTGGCTATCCATAGGCCTAGGGCAACAGACAGTACACAGGATGCTGAGGTCCACTCACTGAGGACGCAGAATATGAAGTCATATCCATGGACCTAGGCCTACTGACATCAGGCAGAATATGAAGTTGACTGTCCACACACGCCTACTTCATGCCCAACCACACAAGAATGAGAGAGGGTCAAATGGAGGGTTCTCTGCCAGCGAATTCAGCATTGTAGGCCTAAAGAACATTTTCTGGGGATTTGGAACAATTGCCTATGTTACGAAGTTAGTAATTTAAAATCCTACATTTATGGGCCTTTATTCAATGAGATGAAGTCCACAGAATTACAGGCAACTTTAATTAGCCTACACTAATACTGTGTATGAGCCACCACAGAGAAATGTACACAGCCTAGTCTCTAATATCTTTCCCTGTAGAAAATGCACACAATGCTCCAATGTACAACTAATTAGGTCTAACATGTCTATGCATTGTGAATACAGCTACACTGAGAGTGGAACACTCCACACCGACAATTACAGTGAAAATACCTTATGATAATAAAATAACACAGAAGCAATCCTCAATAAACCCTAATATAAAGATCTGATGTCGCAGAGTTGAGATCAGGAAACGCCAATCCAGAACTTCAGAAACGACGTAAGACCAGCAGCACTGTCAAACGACCAAAAAGTCTTTGGGCCTCATAGGCATTCAGGATGAATTTCACTTAATTAGCCTTTGTATGAGCACCCAAAGGAACAGAAGAGTGAAAAGCAGAGGATATTTCGAATCATTCCCGCATCCTATTCACAACACAAAGAGTTTGAAGTTTGTCAGAATAGTCCAATGATGTCCAATATTACTGCTGTCTCCTTATTCATTAGAAACGTGTAAGTACAGTATAGCTGATGCACTGAGCATCCCACACACATAAGATAACAGCTGGCTCCCTACATTGTACACATGACTCATGCAGGCGCACAATAATACAGTTGCTTTCATATGTTTTCTAGGTCAAAGGAGCTCTCCAACACAAAGGATCAAGGTATTGGATCGCTTGTATTGGAGAGTGAGCTGGCTGTCGTTTGACAGCGGCAGAATAACAAAGATAAGAGGACAATACAATGAAAGAGATGACATCACTTGTTCCAGCTGAATGGGAATTAAGAGTGGTTTTTCTAGTTCTGTGTGGGGCAGACACAGGAAAGGGGGTGCCGAGGGGGTGGTGGGTAGCTAACAGGATCTGGTTCACAGCCCAGGGAAGGAAGTCCTCCCGAAAGAACCAAATCTCTCCTGCTTCACCTTTCTTCAGATAATGCCACGTAGACGATTCTCAAATTTGCAGATCTGTGCATTTCTGCCGAAATCTCAACAGAACCTCGATATGAAACCAGCTGATGTGACACCATCCATGATTCAGCAATGGTCGAGTCTGATGCAACGTCTTCAATGTCACTGTCATGGGGTTGTCTGCGTTACATCATTCAGTTTCAGACCGAAGTTGTGGTTGAGATTTCGGCGGAAGTGCACAGATCTTTGTCGTTTACGTCAATTTGAGAACGGTCTATGACCCTGCCTGAAACACTCTCAAGGCCTGACTAGGCCCTCTCCCTCTGGCCTTAGCCGTCATACTTATTTACACGGCTAACCCTATTTGGTTTGCTGGAGGGATGGTGTACATGACATGGTACTATCCACCTGTGTTGGGTCTTTTACTTGCCCTGGCACAGACACTCCGGTACAAGGGACCACGGCTTTTAGTCCCATCCGACGGACCCTAATTTGTTCACAGCTACATGTATTTTAGTACGCGGTCCCAGACGCAGGATCGAACCCATGTACTGAACCTATTAAACGATTTTGCGTCAAGCTTGATGACTACTTCGCAGGCCAGGATACAGGACGCATCTGGAAGCCATAGGGTTAACTTGCAGCCGATCTTTCTGGACAAGCACCAGGAACAAAATCCAAGCACGAAATTTACATTAAAGCAATGATCCTCTCTGTAACAACTGGGTTATATTGGTACGGGGTAAACTATGTCTACATGGAGCGATTACTTGTAATTACGGCTGTTCATAAGCCACATAGTGGTGTACCGACAAGAGAATGGAAGCCATATTATATTATTACAAATCGTGATTGGCAAATGCTGATGTTGACCCACTGAGTTCTGAACCAACCAGATGGCCTTGCATTCTCTCAACGATGAGCTACAAGCAGCGACTTGGAATGTGACGACCCATCCTCCCACCGCAGGGGTTTTCACCTTGTTACTCTTCATCCACTCACACGAAGGAACAAGACCAAAGCCCTGCTGTGGGAGAATGGTGTAGACTGCAGAAGGACAAGCGCCATGATGAAATTAAAATCTATAGTACATGTAATTGAATCCAGCATCAACATGCAACCAGTCGAGTGGTTATCACATCTAAAGCAAGCAGCACAGCAGGTCCCTGGTTCGAATCCCAGGTCATATCAGATATCATCCCTGGCTCTTCAGTATGTCTCATGAGACAGTAAGTCTTGGTACCTTGTGTCTTTGCAAGGGCAAGTAAAAGACTCCATCCAAGTGAGGAACATGAGTACCGGTAGCTTGAGATGACCTCTTCCAAACTTGGCAGGGCATATAATGCAATGGCCTCTGCCCTGATGGAAAAATCCAAGTACAATACAGTACTGGCGGTACACGTCACAATAATTCAAATTGGATGGACCAACAAACGCCCTGCTGTACCTCACGTGCCATACGGTCTTTGATTTAGTGTCCCTGATGCTGGTCTGATAGCCAATCACTGTATTTACCACCTTGATTAGGTGACGGGAAGACAGGATTTATCAACCTCCCGTCTTTTGCTGAAATGTACGACTGCGTTCACAGAACTAAGGATGACAGGAATGTGATCAGCATGGAACAGATAGATAGGTTCACTTGTTCGCATGTTGTTCTGTAGCTTCTCATCCAGAATAGACCTGAAGTGGCTAAAAATATGCTAAGTTTTTCTGGTGCTGTATGATATGAGGCTTGGAAGCAAGGAATATCTTAAATACCGTGGCAGGATGCCAGGACGAATCTTTTAAAACGGCTGGTGGTCTGTAGGTTCCCGAGATAGCAAACCGTTTTGAACATAAACTCCTCTCTCTATAGGGAGATTTTTCCTGCCTCTTCATCTCTCAAGAATTTTATACTCTTGGAATGGCCACAGTTCTTCTTTTCATGCTGCTGTTTTGTCGGAAAAGAATCATTGTGGTCGCTTCCTGAATCAGCAAGCATCCTTGGCTGCTCCTTTACGGTCTGTCCGTTCGTTAGTATGATGGGTTCGTTTAACATGCCTTATCTCTGAGCAACAGCTAACAGTCACCTCACGATGTACGCTTTGATGCTTCTGAATGAGGCAACTTCTACAGGAGACTGACCAAGTGGGTGTCAGGTCGCAGGTTATTGCTGGATTTGATGGCAAGACTTTGATTTCATTGTGGCGGGTGTCATTGTGGCGGCCAGATATCCTTCAGGGATAAGTTCTCGGTCTACACAATAGGGAGTTTGAGATCAGCAACTTATCACGGATCCTTATACATACGGATCGAAATGTACACAAAATTTGTCCTCGTACAGAAATCTATCCGTATACGTATAAGGATCCGTGATAGTCTCTGATCTCAAACTCCCTAATCACAGTGCACATGAGACCTGATTTCGTCAGATGACCCATTTTGAGGAAGTTGAAATGTACTTTGTAACAAATAAACAGTAGTATCTGACAGCCCTTGTTGATCATTCAGCGACATCCGACAGGTTTTCCTAGACTGCCTCATGAATGTCCAAACCCAGGCAGGTATCATAATTGAAGAAATTCAGCTTTGCCAATGAAATTTTCATGACCCCTTCCCCTTTCTGACACATTTACGTGGAAACTGACAGGTTCTCCATTAAGTCTTTCTAAAACATTAATGAAATAGTTAAAAATATTTCAACATCTTTGGAAACAGATGCCTCCATCTGAGCAACACATCTTCTAAAACGTCTTTTTTCACCGCAGCACACTGCATGCATTTACAATGGATATGAACCAGTCCTGGACAAGCTACTAGCGATAACCTTTCCAGCAGGTACACAGGTAGGCCTACCAGTACCATAGGGTCTCTTATCTTGTTCAGCAGCAACCGACATTCAGCTAATGCTTTCTCATCTTTTGATATCAGCTTCACACATTGTTTGGTTCCTTCAAAACAACTTAAGGTGCCCTCCCACGTGAGAGGTCTCCTGTAAGTTAGTTATCGATGGGCATTGGGGACTTTACTGCCGTTAGAGGTTCCGTATAGTGATCCTAGAACGTTGCAAAATTTGACTCCAGAGACGTAAGCCATGGCCCATGGCGTCCACGTCATTGTGGATGACACCATGGCGTGCATTATTTCTTCTCTGTGACGTCAAAATCCATGACAATCAAGGACGCTAACTCATGGTGGCGAGGGTGCACCTACCACCAGCCTGAGAGTGGACAACAAAATGACATACAAGGCTATCAGCACAAGTGTGATCAGCTGATATTTTCAGAAACATCTCTAGGGAACCCAAAGAGCAGCTCATTCAGCACTCTTGGCCGATTCTCCCCTTAGCAGAGTGACAAGCAAAACATGACGAGAATCAAACCTAGGACTTTTGGGGTACAAGTCGCCTTCACAAGCACTGCACCCTCTTCAACTTCACACCATCACCTTACCTTGTTTATCTTCCTTCTCCTTCTCCTTTTTCTTAGAACTCGACCGTTTCGGCTGGAACGGCGAATGCCCCTTCAGGCTGTTGTGGATTCGTTTGTCCCACGACATCGCGTATGTTATCAAAGATTCTCCACGAATATTAATCCAAGTAAGACTGAGGGTAGCCCTTAAGGAAAGAGTACCAAATAGTCCTCGATGACATCCTCAAAAATAAACAAATCCTCCCAAATCTTATCCACTTGACTCCACACAAGAATCACACCAAAACCAGTGTTGTTTAGATCCTGCTTTGATCCAAATACTGCTTTAGGACTTTTTACGTGACGAGTCTTAAATACATGAACTGCTTTAGTACTTTTTAAGTGATAAGTCTTTTTTGTTCATTATCACATTATTGAAAGGGTGAGTAAATCACTACTTTTTGTTGGATTCAAAAAGCCATTTTTTGACTGGCTCCCATTTAGCGGAGTTCAATAGTTTTTGTCTTGTTGGTGAATCAAGAAACTATCTTTCAAATCTTTATCACTTTCTCAATATTGGTTCCAGATAACAAACAGTTTTCATGGGCTAAACAGCCCGCTCATTACTTGAGATATGTGGAGTCTCGCATCAGTTACTTCAACTCGTCAAGGATCCTTGCACTATGAGTGCATAATCTGCAACACGACTCGCTGAATTGACTACATCATTTAGACAGGGTACTGCATCACAAACTTAATATTGGTGATGCAAAGACTGCCATGCCAAATAAAATACATATTGTGTATTGTACATAAACAGGAATTCAGCAGCTCATCATGGACTGAAAGCCACCTTTAGACAGAATCCACTGCATCAGGAATTCAGCAGTCCATGGACTGACTGCTGCCTTCATACAGAATCTACTCCATCAGGAATTCAGCAGTCCATGGACTGACTGCTGCCTTCATACAGAATCTACTCCATCAGGAATTCAGCAGTTCATGGACTGACTGCTGCCTCCAAACAGAATCTACTTCATCAGGAATTCAGCATTCCATGGACTGACAGCCGCCTCCAAACTGAATCTACTTCATCAGGAATTTAGCAGTCCAAGGACTGACTGCTGCCTTCACAGAATCTACTCCATCAGGAATTCAGCAGTCCGTAGTCTGACTGCCACCTTCAAATTGAATCTACTGTGTCAGGAATTCAGCAGTATGGACTGACAGCCACCTCAAACAGAGTCTCAGCAGTACAGACGTCCACAGACTGACTACTGAATACGTAAGTGCTTTGACAGAGGGCATGCACCAACAGAGCCAATCTGGTCCATCGACTACAAATCCCAGTGGGACAAAACATAGAAACAGTAAGTCAGTTATTCAGGATGAAGCAATCCCAGAGGATGAAAAGATCTACGACCGCCACACACACATGTTGGCAAATTGCTCTCTCACAGCCAATAATATCCATTTTAAAATCATTACCAAGTCCACTCCGCTACCAGTCGCCGAGGGACATTTCACCCTGCCGAGAGCACGGCCAATTCCAGGCCATTTACACTCTGCCATCTGCGTATGATGAGACCGTGGAGGTTTGATTTAACAGACAGCAAAATAATTGACAGATAGTAACCCGTAGTTAAACCACTGTGTAGTATATGAACAGATTCAATACCCTGTCATCCGAAGCTTGAAGAGCATAGTGGTTATCACGTCCGCTAGGCGAGGGGTAGGTCCTGGATTTGAATCCAGCTCAGGCCATATGGGATTACACCCTTGCTCTTCATGTCACTTGGGACAGTAAGCTGTGGTGCCCTGAACCTTGTTCCTTTCCAAGGACAAGTAAAAGACTCCATCCAAGTGAGGAACATGAGTAGCCTGAGATGGCCTCGGCCATACTAACCAGGGCAAATAATGCTATGGCTTCGGCCCCGATAGAAAAACCCAATACAAATACTGAAAGGACCGGTACAGCGTCGCCACAGTCAGCAATGTGTGGAATCTCTCGCAAGCGATGTTCACCCATTGTCAAAGAATACCAAAGCTGACATCACCAAGTGTGCGGTGGCTAGCGAGAAGATCCGTGGCGAGTCGATCGCTTGCGATATCACCTGGTGTGCTGCTGGCTAGGAAACCAGCAGTGGTCACTTGCCCGTTGACAGCCAACTCGTTCACGGAAACTCACATTGACGGGGATTTGGAAGTTGGACAACCATGCCTCTCTTTGCCAAGCCCAGAGCCATCCAATGACAAGCAAGGTGCTGAAAACAGAGATGACTTGAGATCATCCACTCGTGAAGAGTCAGATGACAAGAAGATGTCAAATAATCCCGATAAGATAAGTATCAGGGTTTTTACAGCAGGAAGCAATTACTCTCAGCACATCACGAAGTTCCGGACCTGTGATTTTCTCCACGTCATATCTAATATAAGCAATTCTGAGAAAAACATTTGCCAAAGTGAAGTCCCATGGTTGGGATGAAGGCTGACATAAAAGGGAAGACCCCCTAGACCCTAAAAGCTAGGTCCTAAAGGTGCTGCTCCACGTGACAGATTTCTGTCGAAAGTTTGCTGTCAGATAGTAACTGTCCAAAGACTATCCCGTGGAAGTTGTTCAGCTAGTGACTGTCACTAGCTGAACAACTTCCACGGGAAGTTCTGTGGACCACAAGATTTACTTGTCTGACAGCCAACCCAATACTGAATGCAGAAGCAGCAACATCAACCTCAGCAGAACATCATCGAATGGACGGACAGTGCGTGGTTTAACACCTGTTCATTTCATGCCTACGCACATTCCCACTTTCTGTCAGAGAGCAATGTAACGTCAAATTTGTTATCCCGAAGCAGTAAGTCGAAGTTCTCACACTCGGAAAAGGTAAACAAGCCTACCTAGCTGTTTTTTTCAATACGTCATCAATTAGGCTGTACCAAAATAACATTAAACAGAGGAAAGATCTGCATCTCAGATGGTACCTCAGTTATGCCATCCACGAAACCAAGAAGGTGCCACGATGGCCGGCGACCGACAGTATTTGTAGTGGTATTTGATTTTTTCCATCAGGGCCGAAGCCACGACCTGTCGCTTGCTAAGTGGACGTGATAACCACAGGCTATCAAGGTTCCCCCAAAGGGGCAAGGGACCACACTTCTGTCAATGGCATTGGCTGCCGAGATTTCTGAATCTCTAACCAAGGATCTGGCAAAGTTACCACTTTGTCAGGCTATGAATTCCTTGTCTTGCCGACATAACAATCTTAAGTGACCACCAGGAGGGCTGTTTGGCTACAAAAGGAATGAATTTGTAGCCAAATGGGAACTAGACCTGCAGCTTTTGACCAAAGGCACTTTTCAGCCAAGCGAACCGAACAAGTGTGATTTTTTTAGGCCGTCAACATGCAGCATCAGGAGAGTTCCCTGGCATCAGTTTCAAAGGCCTTTTTACATGGAGTCGGTTTGATCCGTTTCGAGGCCAGTTCACTACTTTTCGTACCTTGAAAAGGGAAGAATAGTATGGGTGCCATGGCTTTTTCATGGTGTGAAAATCAAGTGAACTGGCCTCGATCTGGGTCGAACCGACTCCGTGTGAACAGGGCCAATGCATTCACCATAGATATTCCTGTTTGTAGTGGCTATTTATAATATTCCTTATAGTCAAGTAAAATTTCCATTGTAGTGGTGTCTCTTATCCCTAATGCACTGTCATCTGCAGTCAACATTCATCCACTAAATAAAAATATCCAACTCAAAATCAGAACGTTCCATTCTGTATTGCATAATCATCAAACTTTTCCCATATCAATTTCTTTGAGAGCTCTTCCGATGGTCTACTTTTTATTTCCTCCAGCACACCTTTGGACTTCCTGGCCAGTGGTTTCCATCAACAAGTATTCCCTCCACTGAAACAAAACCACCATATTTCCACATTTGTTTTTCTGATATCCTTCCTTTGAAACTATTTCCGAGCTTCAACTCCTGTGTATAGGTCTTCACATGTTCCTTAATGTATTTTCCATGTTCCCCACAATACAATAGAGAACCTACACACGCATACCTAAAACACAAAATGAACGGTACCAGCTTCCAAGAATAATGTTCACAGATACCGCAAGGTACAGGTCAGGCTATGCGCAAGAGCTAACTGCTTCTCCAGTTAGCATAGCATCCGTTCCACCCAAGTTGACAGATCCAACAATGCTTCCACGTACAGATCATCATACGACATCCGCAGGTTGTCTTCCAACCTGCCTAAAAACCATTCCAAACGATCTTCACCACATCGCGAAGTAGACATCGCGTTGAACGAACGCATCTCCCACAATGCTATTAGATGGCATTCCTTCCCCGGCTCTGTAAAGGTGATCCAAAGAAAAGTTTATACCATATCTTTGTAGCTGAAAGCCATTGGAAGCTCCACAAAGGAA
>NMRB01000107.1:293467-327221 GCA_002633025.1 Notospermus geniculatus
ATCGAATGAATTTCGATATGAATCGAAATATATTTGATCCTGGATCGAATGAATTTCGATATGAATCGAAATATATTTGATCCTGGATCGAATGAATTTTGATTTATATCAAAATATATTTGATTCTGAATCAAATGAATTACATAAAATCAAATGAATTCTTTATAAAAAATCAAATAAATGTTTGACAAAATCGATTGAATTACTGTCAAAATCGAACGAATATTGTAAAAAATCGAACGAATTAAGTAAAAAATCGAACGAATTATGTAAAAAATCGAATGAATGATGATAAAATCGAATGAATTAAGAAAAAATCAAATTTTGCTACCAATAACATGCCATAGCCATGGATGATTAATCCCATATGACCTGGGCTGGATTCGAACCCAGTAGAACTATGCTGCCATCTTTTGTTGATAAGTGCAGCTGACTGCGCCTATTGCTTGGCATATGCTTGGCCTGCAAGTTCTGCTTTAGACAAGACAATCATCCCGTCGCCAGGTTCTTGGCGGCAGGTTAGTGACGTCATCTGCGATAATGGCAAGATGCTACATGACTACTTGGC
This sequence comes from Notospermus geniculatus, assembly GCA_002633025.1. Taxonomy (NCBI): domain Eukaryota; kingdom Metazoa; phylum Nemertea; class Pilidiophora; order Heteronemertea; family Lineidae; genus Notospermus; species Notospermus geniculatus. The sequence continues at coordinate 294,036 of NMRB01000107.1, forward strand.
ACATGCCACTCCGCCAAGTTTGTTGACGGCCAAAGATGGTGTTATAAAAGATGGCGCAAGTAGCTTCACAGTCACTAGAAGTTTGTGTACAAGTTTATGATGCTGTCTATCTTGCGTTGGGTTGCAATACAGAGTTGTTCTTCGGCGATTCGACTGCCGTGAGTTCGTGCAGGTAGTATCGTCTTCCAAGCCGAACATGATCGTTACAGGACTACGCAGGCTTGTCGAACTGATAATCTACATACGGAAGAATGATAGTAGTCATATGTTCAAAAGCTCATCAGGAAATAGCTGAATTTTAACACCTTGCGGAAGTTTTTGACTTCTCAAGCAGGATTACAGGGCAAGTTTTCTGAACAAAACGTAGTCTTCTCGAGTCTCAACGCCCCGGATGTTACTTGAGTTGCTACCAGTCGCAAATGCAATCTACGCGGTCAGGACATGACGACTGATTGGATCCTGTGCGCCTGGCTTAAAATCCAGCCTTTACATGTAATTGAAGGTGCTAACAGCATGATAACTTATCACCACGATAGCGCCAGCATTAGTGTTGAAAAGTCTAACCCCTGAACTTTACAACAGCAGAAAGACTGATACGCGAAAGCAATTTCTTGCACGTTGCACAATACAACCAAGCTATTGAGGTATTTAGACCGCAAGTTCCAATTATATCAATTGTAATAACATTAATGTAAATGTTTGCCCTGGGCTGATGGGCACACAACTAAAACTACATTTAGTGCGTAAACCGTTGGTTCAGACTTTAGGCCTGGTTTATACGACATCGTATTCTGTTACACAGGACCAGTAACAACGGTATTCAGGAAATGCACAATCGCTTTTTCTGTAGATGAGCATAATCCCATGGATTGCAAACCTGGTCCTATATTTGCATTAGATTTTTCCATCAGAGCCGAAGCCATAGCATTATTGGCCCTTGTAAGTATGGAAGAGGCCATCTCAAGCTGCTCATGAATGTCAACCATACGGATCACAAAATTTGGTCATCTCTATATACTGACGAGACCTAGGCCTAGGGGATCTGCACCTGTTCAAAGTAATGTACATGACACAGCATAATGTCTATGCAAATAAGTGAAATAAACATGTAGTAATTCTACGAAATTAACCCATTCAGTTCAATTCTGACCTGACAAGGCCTATTTTTAGTGACAGACTTTAATATTCACAAGTATGATTCAGGGCCTATTTTCGATGACTCAGCAGCCCTTAAAGGGAGTCTGTCACGAAGATCTCAAAGATATTGCATTTGTATGTTTCCATCATAGCCCAGGCTGTAGCATTATTGGCCCTGGTAAGTATGGAAGAGGCCATCACAAGCTACTCATGTTCCTCACTTGGATTGAGGCTTTTACTTGGCCTTGGAAAGGCAGAAGGCACCACAGCTTACTAATACTGTCCCATGCAAAAGATGTGATGAGCCAGGGATGACATCCCACATGGCCCGGGCTGGATTCGAACCCAGGACCTGCCACTTGCTTAGCGGACGTGATATCCACTAGGCTATCATCAGCTCCCCTGAACGTTTGTCTCCAGTCGAAACTTCCTTGGCGGACACCTCTGCCAGGAGGACACCTCTCCATTACGGTCACAAAATTTGACGATAGTAAAACGCACTTACCTTTGAAATTCGAAATGCCAGGCGATGATGACGCCTCAAAACCCTAAAACAACTCCACAATATCCTAGGAAGAATCTAATAAGGTCTAAAAGGGTGCAACTCAAGTATTTGATGCTTTCAGTGCAGCGAATGAGAAAACATCATCCAACATTTGAAATAAATTCAATTTTGCTCAAGTGCCTCCAGAACTCGGAAACATTCCCAGTGATGTGCAGTGATGATCGATGCCAACAGAGTAGCATTGAAGTGGATCAGATATGCTCTGTGGGCAGCGTCCAGAACATATGGTTTGGTCGAACTACGAGCTGGTCAATAGTTAATCTACTGTGACTTGAAAGTCAAGCATATGGTGAGGGTGTCTCGGGTTTGCCCCCCCCCCCCCAACAAATTACCTAGGTGAGAGGATGGTGGGGCCCTGGGGTGGCCCCTGCTGACGGCAGGTACCACAGGGCCCACGCTAGAGGTACTGTATTGTTTTTCCATCAGGGCTGAAGCCATAGCATTATCACCCTTCTAAGTGCAGAAGAGGCCATCTCAAGCTGCTCATGCTCCTCACTTGGATGGGGTCTTTTACTTGCCCTTGCAAAGGCACAAGGAGACACCACAGCGTACCATCCCATGCGATGGACTGAAGAGCCAGGGATGATTAATCCCATATGGCCCAGGGTTCGAACCCGGGACCTGCCGCTTGCTTTGCAGACGTGATGATAAGTACTCAGCTATCAAGGCTCCTCAAGGCCCAACTGCTGAGGTCTCAAGGGTTGCTCCTTCGGGCCAAAAGTTGGCCTTCCTTTACTAAATGAGACAGTGCCACGACCAGACCCAGCCCTCTCCGAATCTAAACCAACCATTCCACCTGCCACAACCAAGTCAAGAAATCATCGATCAATCGTGAACAAATTGGAAATAAACGGAACCAAAATTAGATCTTAATCGGCGGCCCAATGGCCTGTGAAGCTGGGGGCTATTCCTGACCAGAATTCAATGTACCACAGATGACTGCTTCGATGAGCATCCATCAGTAAAATCAAATATACATCATTCATTACTATTATAGTAAGTCATTAGTTTCCTGGGTCAGAGCCAACGGATGGAGCCCCAACTGACACCAAGTATTCGAGCCAAGAACCCACATGTTTGCTTTCGTCTTCTACGGGTTACTGCTATCTATTCTAGCCGCCTCACATATACCTCAGTCCAGACAACTGGTGCTCAACGTCAGCCCGAACACGACGAGTTCTTCCTTGTAACTTTGGGCCACTCTGATGGCCAACATCGGCCCCAACATTGGTCCTTCCTGCAAGTCTGGGCCTCTGATGCCCAAAGTCGGTCGGAACATAACTGGTTCTTCCTTGTAAGTCTGGGCCACCGATGCCCAACATTGGCCCTGGTGTAACTGTTCTTTGAAATCACAGCCACTATGCCCTAAGTCGGCCCCAACAAAACTGGTTCTTTCTTGTAAGTTTGGGCCACTGATGCCGTAAGTCGGCCCCAACATAACTGCTTCTTCCTTGTAAGTTTGGGCCACTGATGCCCAAAGTTGGCCCCAACAAAACTGGTTCTTCCTTGTAAGTTTGGGTCACTGATGCCCACCGTGTTGGCCCCAACATACCTGGTTCTTCTTTCTACGTTGGGTCACTGATGCCCTACATAGTGCTTTGAGCAAAGGGTTTTCTGCAAGGAGTTATTTTGCGGAAACATTCCTTCCAGCTCTCCAGGGCAGTTCGGGTCAGACAGCTGCCGCATTTATAGAAGGTAACAAGTCAAACCGTCCACCACTGATTTTCTCACATGTTATGTTACTGATGGAAAAATATTTGAAGAAAGGTTGTTCCTGTGAACCATCTGAAGAATGTTTCTTCAAATTTTTTCCAATTCATTTCCAAGGCTTCTAGAAAACTTCAGCAGAAGATACCGTCTGCTCAAACCTGGGGGCAGATGAGTTAACACAAAGCAAAATGAACCACGAAAGATAGAAAATTTCAAGGCAAATCAATATTCCTACATGCACGGAGTCACTTACCTTCAGAATCTCCTTCTTAGAAGAAATACTGGAATAAATTCACTCGCGAATGACAAGAAGTTACCGCGATCCATCCACGGAACCTCAAGTACCGAGCAGGAAGAGATTGCTCTTGAGATCTGCGAAACGTTTTTTCAACTCGAGGCAGTAAACAGTTCAGTGATTTGCAGGACAGCCATTATATTAATAGATCGGTTCGGCAAGTGGGGAAAAAACGTACACGAAATGGAGTTTGCAGGAGATGAGTGCTGGAATCATCTCCATAGAAATGTATCTCTCTGATGGCGCTTTCGATTTGTGGTTTGCGAAAGTTGACGTAAAATTGACGGACGGCCGGCTCTCCTGTCCAGGATATCGGAACGCAACAGTGAAACGTCAGCACAACAAAACTCATTTTGCGAAAGAGGCTCGCTCTGGCAGGATTCGTCTGGCACTACGGTTTCCTCCTGCTTAGAACACAACAAATACAATCGCTGATAATCTGGTTTCCCCCTACATTAATACACTATGAATAATCCAATATGTGTGGCGGTCTAGGAAAACCCGTCGGATGTCGCGTTTGAGGAAAGTGTTAATGGCCTTGGTGAACCCCCACATTTCAATAGCCGAAACGTACCATGTAACAGGTGAACAATAGCAGTTCAATGCACAGGCAATCTAACAACCCTTGTTGATCACTCAGCGACTTCCGACGAGTTATCCCAGACCGTCACACATATGTCTTTCTACTATGTGAGCCACTCTAGCAGAAGCAGGCGCTTGTCGCAAGTGACGTTTACTCATGTCACTGGTCATCAACTATTATCACTGTTGTCCACTGCTAGTGTAAACCGGCGCCAACGTACATTTGAGCTATTGTGCTGCAAGGTCGTTAACCCTTTCCTCAGTTGCGACAAGCGCCCCCTTCTGGTGGAGCGGGTCACATAACGGTAATTCATTAGCCATCAAAATGAGTAAAGAATTTGTGATTTACTTGAAGAAACTGGAGATCTATCTATGAGCATTTCAAAAGATTTAACACTGAAATCGATCAGTACCTAATTTACCATTTTTCAAACAGTTGAACAACACAGCATATGTAAGTAAGTGAAAAAGAAGCCTACTGACTCATTGTATGATCCACCTTAGGACTACTGTAGTTTTATATTTGGGTACACAGGACAGAGTAGAGGAAAATAAGTCAACTTAGGGTGAAATGAACGGGGCAAACATCGGTAAACGTAGATTTTACTGATTATTTACATCCAGGTGGGAGTTACTGGCCGACAGAAACTGAGATCATCGTGTTTTAAACATTTCTGAGAAAGTTTTACACAGAATTCAAAAGTGAGTGAGTCAAACATTGAAAATCTGATGCTGAATGATTTGATAAGATTCAGGAATTGATGAAGACCAAGGCCGTTCATGGTACGGAGATTGCGAAGTGTTTAGCATGTATTCTGATTCTGACCCTTCAGTCATGCATTTTTTGGCATAGCAATGCTCTTCCTGAACTTGAGTGAAGATACTTCCTCTTGCAGTGGAGGGGGGGGGGGGCAGAGCTAATGTATTGTAACTTGAAGAAGAAACGTGAAAAACACCTTTGCCAATATTAGGACATGTGCTGCCACCTATCCACTGAATCCAAAAACAAGCCAAACTGTTTTACAAATCAGGAGCTCCATTTTCTTCTGGGATGTGTGGTGCCACCTAGCCCTACTTTTAGAAACTACAGAGAAATTGTGAACTTGGTCACTTGGCTTGGCCTGGATAAAGGGTGAACAAGGGAGTAGTCAGCCACCAATTGATACACCACACTCACGCTTTGCAGTGGAGTTGGGCTGACGAACAAATCTGTCGACAGGCGACTGACCACTGCATGGTGGCCGACAACTCTATGGTTCACCCTGCTGGCTGTCAGGGTTTTCCCAGGGAAGGGTGGCCATGAAAGAGACGATACTGTTGGGACGACCAACGAAGAATTATGTAGAAGGTACTTACACTTGATCATTCTGACCACTTCCTTGTGATTACTGTGAGCCACCATTGTACCATTCACCTGAAAAATACGAAGAAGAAAATATCAATATTGTCCCATATCATTCACTGTGTGCTGCACTTCGACTAGGAGAACACTGAAAGCCTATACAAAGGCAAGCTGCCTAATATATGTTAGGCATTACCTCATCCCCAGAATGTCTATTATAGGCATCTTGCCTAATGTTCCTTAGGTAATGACTTATGCCCCCATTTACAGTCTTTTTACGAACTTCATGGACGGGCTCAGATGGGAAGGGTGCTCCAGAACTTTGAGGCATTGGATCATATGAATAAAGACAAGCAAATGCTTTTACTTCAGATTTGTACAGCATTTGTATTGCAAAATTTAAGTAAAAGCATTTACTAGTCTTTATTCATATGACCTATTATCTGGCCAACGTTACACGTTCTAGCCCATTTTATGATTTTTTAGGATGGGGCAGGACGTTTTGAGAACTACTTCAGTGTGACAGTACCTTTAGGCAGATTGCCTAATGTAAAGATTGGGCAAATGCCCACGAGGCTTTGCCAAAGGAACATTAGGAAAAATGCCTAACATGATAGACAATGTGGGGATGAGATAATACCTAACCTATATTAGGCAGATTAACTATGCAAAGGCTTTCAGTGAATGGTTGGTAATAAGCATGTCATCATCCATTTTTTACAAATCCTATACCTGAAATCAACACCAGAATATTTGAAAACCGACCATATAAGGTAATATACACCATTCCAAAATGGTGCTAATGATACAGTGCATACATTTTATGTCATATTTAAGTGTAACACAAACGTGCAAGTTTTCAAGTTAACGTGATCCGCATTTGTACAGCAACACTACAGGCAATGCATTGGGGTTTTAGTGGGCGTTCAACTGGAATGAACAAGCGTTGTATTGACGGCACGTTCGCGAATCTGCATAACAATGGAGATCTGAGGTTGAATCGATGGCAAAAGTGCCCTCAAGTGGTCGGTCCCACACACATTACTGCATCAAACTTCTCTCGTTCATAGGCTGACGAGCTAGAGAGTGCACGAGAGCTCATTTCTAAGTTTCTCTGCGGACAACATTACGGAGTTCGTCGCATCGCAGTGACAAGAAGTCTGCCAAATTTTTGTCCCTTCAAAACTGATCCGGCGGGCTTGCACCACTTTTGACATGATCTAAATTCTTCAGGGAGTACTTCTGACTTCCACGCCCAGTACGCGTTATTTTTCAACAGGATATAAAATCTAAAGCTTCTGAGGAATACTCCAAACATTCAACAGGCAAGTATAGGGATAGAGCGCCCATTTTGAAACAACAAGGGCAAGGCCCCAGTCCCTTAGCCTTCGAAAGACACTCCACCCCACTGAGACCTGCATTTAACTCCTTGCAGCTACAATATATGCCGCACGGCCTAAGGTGCCAGCCATGGAGGATTTCCTTTATCATGTTTACGGCCTAGGCCTAGTGGTTCGTGCACTGGCCTGTGAGCTAGTAGTTAACCCAACAGAACTGCCTATTTTTTTGCACTTTCCATCTGTAGCTTACACCGTCCTGAACCGCCACGAAATGCCACTGCATCAAGTTGAATAGAAAGTTGTACATTGTAACAATGAGTCAAGGCGGTTTATGGTGGTATCGGCATCTGGCGACATGGGGGTTTGTGGTGCTGCCGGCAGTAATTGATGATTTTGATTTCTACATTAGAGGTGGTGGGGAATTTTGTCAAAATGTGGGCATGGTCTTCAAGGCGGCTAATGGCAGGGCGGTTTAGGGCGGCATGGGCTGTATTGGGTTAAGTTTGACAAAGTTAGACCAATCTCCTTCAAATAAATGATCTTTTTGTCATAATTTTCCTCCAACAATGGAGCAATAAATTCAATTATCACATTTTGATGAACTACACGCATGGCCACACAGAACAACTGACCATGAGGCAAAATTATCATCAGAATATAAACCGACCTAAACCAAACATTGACCCGAGGCAAACTATCTCCTTGATAATGTAATGTAAATAATGTAAACTTTCTCCAGAACCATTTCTCACCATTTTGAGGTACTTCACCAGTTGAACGAGGCCGGGGTGGTCTTAGAGGGCCCTTCATGTACCTTTTCAGAACTTTCTTAGACTGGTTTGACAGTCCCATTTGGGTCACCCAGTTTCACCAAGTGATGCCTAGGTTGTCAAGGTATCCTGTAGAGGGTGTCAAATTTCTCACTTTTTTACTGGACAATTCTGAGGACAAGGATTTGGCCCAGTGGTTAGGCGTGCTGCCTCTGAGTGCTGGCGATTGATGCCTTATGCCAAGGTCCGTGGGTTTGAATCCGGAAGGAAGCTATGTCTTTCACCTTAAAACTTTCATGCCCGACAATTGTGAGGAAAGTGTTAACGGCCTTGGTGAACCCGCACATTTCAATGGCTGAAATGTACTTCTAAGAGGTAAGCAGCAGCAGATCAATGCGCAGGCAATCTGACAGCCCTTGTTGAAATCTTACATAATGGATGCCATAATGATCTACAAAATCACATGTTGCTGCCAGTATTAAGTACGCACAACATTACATTACAATCCGTATTGATATTTGAGGTGTGTACCTCCCTCCCTGGCTAACAATATTGATATACCGCAGTGTATTATAAGTATCATCAATTACTGTAGTATTCATAAACGGATGTACGCTGGCTCAAGATGGACACATATTGGATATGAAATCAAGTTTTGTGGAAAAAATTCAGCCAACATCGACTGAAATTCTGAAAATCGAGATTACCAATGAAACAACAACAGAATACTTGAACTTCAAGGCAAGGTAGGTCGCAAATTCCAGGTGAGAGAACTGGGAAGGAAGCTGGCAGTGGAGTTCCTTTTTGTAATGGAGGGAGTCGCCCTCTATGCTAGGCGGCCCTGATGGAAAAATCTAACAGGCTAAAGTTTAGAAATCCTCGATTGGAAATGACGTTACTCCATGGCACACAACGGATATCCTGTTGAACAATGAGGCTTATTCTGTCAATCGACGACCTTTTTTGTACACTGATAGAGATTCTAAATTCGTTCCATCTAATACAATACTACTTACAAATCGGCCTACCACAGCTTCCAGACTGTATTTTCTTTTCGTCATGAAGTATCCGCTGTACTCTGTACTCTCATAAAACTAATGACACAACTTGTAACCTATACCACAAACAAATATGGTAACATGCCACAAATCATATCCCACCTAATATAAAACAACTAAGGCCTACCAATGATTACGCATACCACCTCAAAAGATTCATTCATATAGCTTCACCACATTGTCAAAATCTTTCAATAGATGTCAGTTCCGGTAAACCACCATTGATACTACCCACAGCATTGATGCAAACAGCGTGATCGCCTTCCAAACAAGAGCTGTCAATTCCAATGGATTTACTCATAAATACATGTACTTGGAAATCAACTTCTCAAAAGAAATGTACCAACACATTCAACATGTAGACATCATATTTCAAGCATACCAACAATAAACACGTGTCACATATCTTCAAGTTCCCATACATCAACATGATGTTGGGGACAAGTTTTGGAAATGTCAACCGGATTTGTAAGAGGTTTGGAAATCTTGATCGGTGCTGAGCACACGAGGCAGCCAGTGCTTCAAAACTTGCAATCCCACAATCTGATTGTGGGCATCCAGTTAGCATACGGTACTTCCACTTGGAATACAAGATTACCTTTGAATATTTTATACCTAACATCCAATTATCAATAGTCTAGTATTAGTAACACAGCAGAGAGTTGGTACTCACACGGATAGCAAGGTGTAATGTTTTGGTAAGGTGGGTGTGGCTGTGCGATTAGGCCACGCTGATTGACTGCTTGGCAGGTATGTCATGCACAAGAGGCAAAATCTGGCTTTGGATTGTATTTTATTAGATTTCTCCATCAGGGCTGAAGCCAAAGCATTATTGGCCCTGGTACTGGTAGGTACAGAAGAGGCCATCTCAAGCTACTCATGTTCCTCACTTGGATGGGGTCTTTTACTTGCCCTATGTGGTACAAGTCACCCTGACTGTCTGTCCCATGTGACAGACATGAAGACCCACGGATCCCAATGGCTGGGATTCGAACCCAGGACCTGCCGCTTGCTCAGCGTATGTGATAACAACGTGGCTACCAGGGCTCCTCAACCTGACTGACAAAATTGTAGATGGCCACCATTCACTGTGGAACATGAATGAAGTCTTCTACACATGTAAACACAGACCGTCTGTTTATCTGAATGAAATGACACCTAAATCTGATGTTTTCATATTCCTTGCATGCCCACAACATAAGGACCAAGGATCAGTCTCAGTCAGCCGTAATAAGGGCTCAGGGCCTCGTCACTTTATGTGTTGGGTGAGACATTCAAAACACACAGGCCTAGCTTTGAAAATATTTGTGGAACGAATGCGATTGAAAGTCATCGCAGCATGGCCTCCCCATAGACATAAAATCCAGGTCATTGGCACTTATAATCAAGCCATTCACTATTCAGTGATGATCTAGTCATTCCGTGGATTGCTTTTTGAGTGAAAGGCTTGGGCTCGGCTCGTTTGGATTGGTAGGTAGGTCTTATGTTGTGGGATTACATGACAGAATACTTTTAGGGCCAAGTTCCATTTCAACCTGTGCGGTCCTGAAGGTGGCCGTCATTGATTCGTTCAGAGACATCCCTGTGTTTGAACTCATATTTACAAGGCAGTAGGCCTGCATCTTGCTATGACTAGGCCTACATGAGATTCAAAGCATTTGGTGCCAGCACCACTACTACATCTAGCTCCACACTGGTCCCAACCTAGCACCTAGTTCCACGGTAAACCTGGAAATTATCTCCGTATGAGAACCAACCCTGCAGCTGGTTCTGCACTACGACCAGTCCTAACTCTGCGTCGAGCGCCACCGACCCAAACTTCAGTACTATGCTACCACCAACTCCGTGTCCGGGAAGAACCGTGTAACCGACATCAAGATGAGCACAGGCACCAAACCATGTCTAGCACTGCGCAAATGTCCCTACTTGCAGTGGGTCGTCATCTGACAACCACCTTCTTCATACCACCAGGAATGCACGGTTATCATGGTCATGACCAATGACAGATAATACTGCTAGGCTTCTTCCTTGTTCAAAATCATGCAACTCAACTATTTTTAGTTTCAGCACTACTAAGTGAGTGTTCTGACTGGTTTCATAGAGGATACTCATGACAAAGCAAGCCTCCTGCAGGACCTCAGGCCTAATATATGCCAGCAGCACACTTGGCGATATTGCAAGTGATCTCTTCGCCACCGATCTTCTCGCCAGCCACTGCAGACTAGGAAATATTGGCTTGGTTTGACATTGGGCGAGCCTTCCTGGCGAGAGGATTCCACACATCGTTGTCCAGCGCACACCTGGTATCAACAGCCGATTTTGCTCGGTGGCAATCAGACTGCTTGCGACATATGGTGAGCTGCTGGCTTGAGTGCCATCTCTTTGGGTTGAGAAAACTGCAGGGCATGAAATTTCACGAGGAGCTGATCAGAATGTTCTATTTTTCTTTTCAGGTGAGAGGCAATTCGAAGTGAACTGGACCACCAAACCTGACAAAGATACTCCACACAAACACAGCCAGTATGACGCTGAAAAAAGTCCAGTATTCCCAGAGCATCATCCTGATGCATCCGGAAGCAGACTTGAAACGGACTTACAAATCCACATGTCATTATAACCTCATGAATGGGCAGTACCGTGAAGAGATGCTCTTATGGCCGCAAATGGAGAAAATCGTCGAAATGAATTCTGTCTGCCACGGTTTGTGTGACGAATGCCGCCATTTTAAGAAAGTCGTCGAGTATGGTAGCGTTTTCCGCCCAGTTGAGTACCAGTCCAAAGTTGTCCTAAATGACCGCGTACCGGAACACCGGTTTGAGAGTTCGCTGACGCAGGATAAGGGTTACCGTCACTACAAATCTGGTCTGCAGGTTGACGAGGATGCAGGGAGCAACTGCGGGGACGAGGTTGTTGAAAACGGAATCAACGGAGAGGTACAAAACAGCGTCGGCGACGATGACGACGGTTCGTATTACATCCTCCGACAGCATCACGAGGAGGAGTTTGATGATAGGGTATCATTCATCAGTAACCTAACGATGGACCTGGACGCGGATGACGATTCAATCATAGAGAACGGAGAGGACATCAACGGCCTCGAGCTCGACATCAAGATGTGAACCAACAATTTTGCAACATTTGTGAGGCAGTCGAGGAAAACCCGTCGGATGTCACATTTGAGGAAAGTGTTGGCCTTGGTGAACCTCCACAATTCAATTGCTGAAATGTACTTACGGTAGTAACAGGAAAACAGTGGCAGATCAATGCACAGGCAATCTGAATGCTCTTGTTGATCATTCAGCCACATCCGACGGGTTTTCCTAGACTGCCACACATCGACAATTTATCATACTTAGAACTCTTTTGGGATGAACTCTTTTTGGAATTAAACATTACAATTCAATTTGTTGGACTTACAATCTTACTCAAGAAACAGAATTTTTGACCTGATCATGGAACATTTTACCAGGAGTGGCAAAAATTCTCATTCAATGCTTGGACATGTTGGACTCCATGAAGATCTGGACAAAAACAGGAATGTGTTGTTGGTCTCAAGTGGAATCTAGGCCTACACAAGCATAACAAGGATTTTTTTATTATCATGTTTTGTACTCATTCATAACACTGCTTGGAATTCTTATTGACAGTATATAAATATATGGTATAAATACTTATCATCGGGCCTACAAGATTGGAATTAATGGAAAAGGTCAGAATGACTGTCAGCACTATGATAACAAGAGTGCTGCCGTAAGACTGCTGCCATCTCTTGTTAGAAAAGAGAACTGCCATCTCTTGAGCTGCCATTCTTGTTGGACATGAGTGCTGCCATCTCTTGTTGGACAAGAGAACTGGATCTGTCTAACGCTGTCCAGGCCAATGGTATTGCAAAAAGAGTTATCGATGTACGAACAAAAATTAGTATGTCAGCAAGGGGCTTGCTTGTATTTGTAGCATTTTTAGACACTTTTACATCATATTTGAAGTTAAGGATATCAATTCACTCAGGACAATTTTCAAATGATCCATCCAATGCCTGACTAGAACATAACAAATGCTCCACCAATCATCAAAATCTCGTGATAAGGGTACCCACTCACTGGAAAGCTCTTAATCAGCTCTCCAAGTTGGTGCTTTAACGGTACGTTGCATTGAAACAGTTGTAATATTTGCGGCGGAATCTGAGGGTAACGTGAGATAACATGGAACACTTCCCATTATATCACAATGACGTAATCTTTTCAGTTTTTGAACATTTCTCCGATTTATCTTCGCCAACTGAATAAATTTATTGTCAATGTAATGATCGATCATCAGAGTTAACTTTTTTCAGTCGGACTACCAACTCCCAAATGATATTGTCACCATTTTAGGCCATATGTGACCTGCTCTAGCAAAAGTAGGAGGATGGGGTCTAAATGTGACTCACTCCAGCAAAAGTAGGCACTTGTTGCAACCAAGGAAAGGGTTAACGGCCTTACAACACAATAGCTGAAATGTACGTCTCTGCAGGTTGACAACAGTAGTGGACAGCAGTGATAGTAGGGAGATTTCGCAAGCGCCCGGTTAGGCCCTACGACGACGTTTATCTATTGTGTGGCTATACCCAAACAATAGATAAACGTCGTCGTATGGCCTAACCAGGCGCTTGCGAAATCTCCCTAATAGCTGAGTAAACTGATGACCAGAGTGATGATCACCTGCGACAAGCGCCTGCTTTTGCTGGAGCAGGTCACATTTTCCTAGACTCTGGGCTCTTCATTCAGTATGTGAAACGAATCATTTCTGCCAGTCAACGTTTTATCTGCGGATCAATCTGCCCCTTGTGTTGGCAGGAAGCCAAGGCACGCCACCAGCGGCCTCCACATCGATACCAATCCATAATATGATTGATAATGTACGGTAAACTGACTGACACGACGTCCAAGAAATTATGAATTACTTTTATCGAACAGGACATTTCTTTAGTCTAAAGATGATTACCATGCTAATTACGCTAAGGCCTAAAAAAATAAATGTCTTGTTTCGGGTCAGCCGACCGACCCTCCTGAAAATGCCCCGACCCTAAATTTTTTTCCAAACCTAGAAAAAATAAAACTAAAAAATCACACAATAATACTGTTTTTTCAATTAAAACTTTCAAAAAATGACAAGAGAACAACAAATGAAGAAGGAACATTCATGACATGGCAGAATCTACAGCTCTTCCTAGGCCCCCTATGTTACAGATCAGTTCCACTTCGTTATTTCAGCTGACATTTCCTATTTTACACACAGTTTTTCAAGCAAACTTTGGGAAAAAATTTGTAAAAAATAAAATTTTATTCCGACCGACCGACCCTAATTCTTCAAACTGACATGACCCGAAACAAGACATTTTTTTTTTAGGCCTAATGAGTTCCAGTGCTGCCATCTAGTGGTAAAAGGCTGTACTTCTTGTGATCAGTGGGAGCAAGTTTGATGGAAGTAATTGCTATACCACCTGTACAGTGAACTAGGTAGTAGTACACAATAGAGCTATTACCTTGAGCAAACCTCCTCCCACTGCTGTCTCCACTATTGTCAAGTCGACACTTACCTTGATAATTTGGTCTCCCGTCTTGACACCAACTTTTGCAGCAGCACCATCTATTGAAAGAAAAAGAATTTATTATCATATTGTGCTCAAAATCAAAAGAACATGTTCCCTATTATTCCACCAAAATATGAAATCAATCGGATCCACCACTCTCTCGTTGTGGTCCTGAATGCAAAATTCAAGATGTCTGCCTGGCGGTCATTTTGAATAACAGATTGCTCTCAAAATGGGGAACCCACAACCTGACAGGCGGAGCTACAAGCAAGACTTGTCAGATGGTAAAACGTGGCAGTGATGTCACGTCACAATGTCATTTACGCTGTGGGACGAGGTGAAAACCGGGTCTTATGCTTGTCGTACCACAACACAGAAGAGTTTTGCAGGATTCTCATTGATGTGTCCCCACGTACAGGGTGAAAACCGGCTCTTATGCACGTGGCACCGCTATGCGGACCTGCAGATTCCTCATTGATGGGGCAGAATTTCCCCCTTGACAGCCAACATAATAAGATTTGACGCCAGACAAATACAGGTCCAATTTCATCATCTGCAACATGGTTAGGGCTGCTGAGACGGGTCATCAATCACATTTCCTAGGGTATAATGACGATTAGGACAATTTTCTCATCCATTTCCGACAGCGTGGCAGCTCAGATTTCTGTCGGGCCCTTGAGGAAACACAGAAGATGTTGACTTGACCAGAAGGCTAATGTCTGTAGTTTTAACTCGATGGAAGAACGCCTGTCTTGCATGCAGGAGATCCGGATTCGTTTCCCGGTGAGGTCTGTGACACTTACTTTCTTTGACTGATTCCACATATACTGGATTCTCACCACCGACGGTCAGACCGTAACCTTTCTCATCTTTTTGGATAATCACACATCGCTGGACGAGGAGACCACCTGAAAAAATATAAAGACGAGATCAACTCAATTTTGCGTCAAAATGCATTAAAATTGGCAACAATGCCTGCCAAGATCCTTGAAAGCGTAGAGGTTGTCACGTTTGCTTAGCAAGCAGCATGTGCCAGGTTTGAATATCGGGCCATACGAGATTAATCATCCCTGGCCCCTCAGGGACAGTAAGCCGTGGTGTCTTGTACCTTGTACCTTTGCAAGGGCAAGTAAAAGACCCCATCCAAGTGAGGAACATGAGTAGCTTGAGATGCATAAAAAATTGGCAATGATGCCTGCCAAAATCCTTGATACCGTAGAGGTTGTCACGTTTGCTTAGCAAGCAGCATGTGCCAGGTTTGAATATCGGGACATACGAGATTAACCATCCCTGGCCCTTCAGTCCATCACAGGGGACAGTAAGCCGTGGTGCCTTTTACCTTGTTCCTTTGCAAGGGCAAGTAAAAGACCCATCCAAGTGAGGAACATGAGTAGCTTGAGATGGCCTATTCTGTAGATACCAGGGCCAATAACACTTTGTGTTATGGCATCGTTGGTTAAACCTGTGATGGTGGATTGTGATTGGATCCCTCGTCAAACAGCACCGTCTATTTATTATCCTTCAGTACTGCCACTAATCATGCCAGTGTTTAGTGCATCTATACCTAAGGCCAACTGAACACCGGGGACGAGTGTACAACCCTGATGGAAAAACCTAATACAAATCTCAACCTGCCAATATCCTTGCATTCCCAACGTATTCTTTCTCCGAGACCTCGCCACTCCGTAGGTATCTCATCACATGCGTTCAAAACTCGTGGACCGTGGCTGATTGACATATTACTTGAATGTACATGAAGAAACCTGGTGGCAGGCTGGCAGTCTTCCCTGCCTCCGCATCCAACCGATCCATCATCGGAACATTCACCTTTCGAGCAAATTCATTTAGTATCACAGAGCGAACATCAGAAATAGCTCTTTTCGCTACCTTGACATAAGAATAGAATGGTTCTCAATGAAACGTGCCAAGTATTTCGTCCACAGCAGGCTTTTTAATACACCCTATGATCTCAGCTTGCCGAATGTGGCGCCGCCATATGCGTTCCTTAGGTATTTGTATTTTCTGTCAGGGTCGAAGCCACAGCATTATTGGCTCTAGTAAGTATGGAGCAGGCATCTCAAGTCAAGCTCGGGGCAGATCCACGAATTCAGAAAAGAGGAGGCGCACTGCACATGCTAGAAACATTCAAACATGCTGTGAATTTCAATGATTTGCTCCAAATTCCAGAATTTCACGGTCAATTTTACAGATTTGTTGGCCGAAAGGGGGCGCGTGCCGGGTGCATCACCCCCCCCCCCCGGATCTGCGCCTGAAGCTACTCGTGTTCCTCACTTGGATGGGGTTGTTTACTTGCTCTTGCAAAGGCACAAGGTACAAGGCACAATGGCTTACTTCCCATCCCGTCCAGATGATTTTGTGGTACTGCCGTTTTTTTACATGGAGGCCAGGTTGATTAGAACAGACCAACGACACATGCGCCGGTGCCCCTGAGTCAGCAAGCTGAAATCATTTTAGGGGTTAAAACGGCTTGGGCACAAAGCACAGAAAACTCCCCATGTTTACCTCTATGTAAACAGACAGATGCTGAGAGCAATAACATTACACTTACAACATTCTCGGGAATCAACTACTTTGTATTTCCATACCTTTATCCACGCCAGAGCAGTTTACAGTTCATTTTTTTGACTGCAGGTTTCATCGACTATCCTACGTTCTACTTGGCAGTGTTGCAGACGTGACCCTCTGTGAATCCACCGATTTCACATCTTGCACAATCACAGCGCCCCTGGTAGAATTTTGATTGGCCACTTCCATTTTCAACCTCACTATCAGGAGTACAGGCAAAAAATTCCTGGATCGAGGTTGAATTGTGCGCATTGGTTCCCAATGCCGCCACCAGGGGATGGATCCCTGGCGGCGGTTTCTGGAACCAACACATGTTTTTCAACCTCGATCTAGGAAATATTTGCCTCACTCCTGGTACTGAGGTTGAATCGGAAGTGGCCAAGCGAAATTCTACCAGGGGCGCTGCGATCGTGAGATATGTGAAATCAGTGTAAATATTGCCACCAGGAAAAGCTACGAATTTTAATGAACTCAACATTGCTACAGTCCGTTACTGGCCGATTCTGAGGCCGAAGCCGAAACCATAGCATCATTGGCCCTGTGTACGAAGAGGCCATCTCAAGCTACTCATGTTCCTCACTTGGATGGGGTCTTTTACTTGCCCTTAAAAAGGAACAAGGTACAAGGCACCACGGCTTACTGTCCCATGCGACGACTGAAGAGCCAGGGATGATTAATCCCACATGGCCTGGATTTGAATCCAGGACATACCGCTTGCTAAGCGGACGTGAGAACCACTTGGCGATCAAGGCTCCCACCATCAGACTTTTCAAGAAGTGAGATGAAATCCTGCTTGCCAAGATCTACCCATCGACTAGACGCTATAAAGAACACAAACCATGCTAAACAACTTCCAATCAACATTGGCACCAAAATCATTTCACAAGATCCAACCATCCTGATCGTTACCTTCCACGTCAAACAAATTACCCCCATCAGTGCTCGAAAAGTCGCCGAAGGCGACCCTCGCCAGTTGGCGACAAGGTTGAAAAGGTCACTCGCCACTCCGGCGCGCCGTAGGCGCGCGCCGGCGGGGGGTCTGGGGGGCCTCCCCCAGAAAAATTTGGATTTTTAAAGCTCTCAGATGCGATTTCCCAGTATCTGAGAAGAAAATTTCATCGAAATGACAGCTACAAATTTTCGTTTAAAATGCATAAAATCCCCGTAGATCAATGATGATGATGGTCAGATCTTAAATGAAATAAAATTTCGTCGAAGTTACCAAATCTGCAACGCAGACGTCGGAAGTTGCCGAGGAAAGGCCGAAGATTGACGAACTGGGGTATGTATAAAAACAAACTCTGGGCACTTGCTGGCGGATCGAGGTAGCAGAAAAGGTCTGTAAATGATCACTACAGAGAAGGATTTCCTTGGACTTGGCCAGATTATGATACATAAGCAAGTTTTTGGATTAAATAATTTATATAATTGCATGAATGAAATCTTTAGTGGATACTAACTGCACGCCTTTGCTTTGTGCTTGTTCTATTTCGTTCCCGCGCACATTCGAGGAATCGATCGCAGCGCCCCAAAAGTCCTCTGGCTTAGTTCAAAATTTGGCCACAGCGATGATTTTGGGGGCGCTGCGATCGATTGATTCCAATTTCGATGTTGGTTACCGTGCCGACATGGCCGACGAAGCTGCTTTTGGCGCCATTGGGGTTATGTCTGCATTTCTTGCGCCAAGGCCTTATTTTCAAAAGTGTGCTTTCACAAATATCATTTGGCGAATTATATCTTCAAAAATTGTAAATTTTATTCGCCAAATGGCGTCCTGCCTTCGTAAACAACTCGCCAAGTGTAAATTCCTGGTCGCCAATGGCGAGTAAAATAGCTACTTTTCGAGCACTGCCCATCAATTCATCAATGGGCAAATTACGTCACTCCAGCATTTTTTCACCCGGTGAAAATACGGCATACCACGCGGCTATGTTTCCTGGCATTTATCACGAATTTTGAGTGAAAGGCGAAGCAAGCAAGCTGAGAGGAACATGAGTGATCAGTTTCAGGTGTGCCTTACAAAATGTAATATTGTTGAACTGATGTTGTGGGCCTAGTTTTTCAACTTTCGCTGGGAAAAAAGATCCAACCTTGCACAATAAATCCCGCACTGGAATAAAATTTATTCAATCCTTTCAAATCTTTTGCCCACAAACCAATTACTTAGAACATACCAAGTAAACTACTACAACCCACGGCCAAGCCACTTCCCTTCCAAACTTCTCGTTCAGTTTTTTACTGACTTTTTTGCTGTTTACATGCACTTTCGTCCATGAACACATCTTGATCGCCTTTTTTTACCCAAGCATCATAAACAAGACCAGAGAAACATTCTCTCTCATCTGTTGTAATGAAAGTTCGGTGTTGAAAGAACGCAATATCTAAAGTGACCTTTCTTCTAAGAAAGTTTTCTGGCGCAAGTTAATTCACGATACCTGAATCTAAAGTTGAGTTGGCCCAACAACATGCTTCCAAATCCAAGATTTCTGAGCAAAGGTACCTAATTTCACTAGAAATTGCTTGCTCTGAGGCCCCATCCTCCCACAGCAGGGGTTTTTACCTTGCTCCTCTTCATCCGCTGTGGAGTGTATGAAGAGGAACGAGACCAAAGCCCTGCTGTGGGAGGATGCTGAGGCCCAAAAGGCAGCAGCACACCAGGCGATATCACAAGCGATCTACTCGCCACCAATCCTCTCACCGCCAAAGAACCTTGCTTCCAAACTGGCAGAAGATTTCTAAGCAAAGGGGACCCTTGAGAAGAATTCACTTTTCTGAGACCCTAAAAGCCAGCAGCACACCAGGTGATATCACAAGCGATCTACTCGCCACTGATCTTCTCGCCAGCCACCACAGATTAGGCGATATCGGTTTTGGTATTGTTTGACAGTGGGCTCACATCACTGGCAAGAAGATTCCATGCATCGCTGTCCAGCGCACACCT
This sequence comes from Notospermus geniculatus, assembly GCA_002633025.1. NCBI lineage: Eukaryota > Metazoa > Nemertea > Pilidiophora > Heteronemertea > Lineidae > Notospermus > Notospermus geniculatus. The sequence goes on from NMRB01000107.1 coordinate 313,934, forward strand.
GGCGTCAACAGCCGATTTTGCTTGCTTACGATCTGATCACTTGTGATATCACCTGGTGTGCTGCTGGCTGTAGCACCGCCAGTCAGGTGGCAGGTCCTCATTCCATGCGCCATTACTCACCTTGGCAATCGTCAAGTATTTTTTCCTCCTTCTTCGGAGAGGTGACATCACCATCTTTACTCAGCGACCCCAACCTGGAAGTAGACGGAAGACAGACATTTGAGACAAAGTACAGCATGGGCCAAAAAGAAGGACCATTCACCTTGCACTGAAAGGAGAGAATATGAAAGTCATGGACTTGGTTACAGGCAATCTGACAGCCATTGTTGATCGTTCAGCGACATCAGACAGGTTTTTCTAGACCACCCTTAGAGAGCCAACTTACACAACAAAACTTTCTCATGGTGCAGTGCCTGAACACGTTGACTGCCAGCTACGATTATACTCGTAGTCACAGATCTCCTCCCCATTGCCAGCTACGAGTATACCCGTAGTAGGGCTAATGCATTTTCTATTAATGTTGATAAGCTTTGCAATGACGAAGAGCCTTCCAATTTTTATCATACTGGCAGTGGGGATTGACCAGATGTATGGGAACACGCTAGAGGGCGTACAGCTACCACTCGTATTTGGCAATATGAAATAACTTGAAATAGGCCTAGTAGTCATGGCAATGGTGGATAAAATGATATTTTAGCCATGGCAGTCAACATGCTAAGGAATTCTGCAAAAATACTTTCACAACTGATTGCAAATTTCAAATGTTGAATAAATCATGTTTTCCTGTCTTCACTGTGAAGTGAAGTCATCAAGGATGTTAAAAGCAACAACTACGACATTTGCATCCGTGTTTCGTGTCTCATCTCCTTCCACGTCAGCGTCAGTATGCAATCAACAAACACGTTGTCGTTTGTCATGCGTCATCCTCCATGGATCGCACAAGCTATCCATCAAACGTAAAGATTCAGAAATTGATTTATTTCAAATGGTAATGCAGAACCCGGCGTAAGAAAAGCGATAAGAAATTAACTTGATTGGGATATTGCGACTGCTTTCATATTTTTCAGTTGTGGAAATGAAGTGGGAATGTTTGATTGCTTTTTAGAGGAATTAATTTTTTTTTCATGTGAATATCACTTTGGTGATGTGCTGGTCTCCTAATCCTGGAGGTGCTTGGTGACTTAACTGCTGAAAAATATGAAAGCAGTCGCAATATCGCAATCAAGTTAATTTATCGCTTTTCTTACGCCGGAATTCTCAACTTGTGGCAAGTTTTTTTACGTAATACATGTGACCAACCACGGCGAAACCGAGATTATCTCCCGCAGCGGGAAAGCCACCACGGCATACCACAAATTACGTCACCCAGCGGGGAAGCGTCTGGAGAGACGGGGCGAAATAGATTTGGTCACAATTTTATGACGATAATGCTGAAATGGACATACAGTTGGTTGCTTGGCACTGCCATGCTGGGTGTATAACCCGGTTAAGCCACGGTGGGTCACATATAGCCAATACCCCCATGCAGTCATTTCCTTCAATGATATGGCCCAGCTGGGATTATTCCATCACTGGCATGAAATTCCCATCTTGGTCAATTGATACCGGGCACATTGCCATACTAAAGCTCGGCCTCATATTCATAGCTGACATTCGGGCACAGCGATGAATGCAATTGTCCGCCCATATATTTGTAATATTCCCATAAACGTTCATGGTTATGAGCAATAATTCTTGATGGTTTGGTGATGGGTGGACCATTTGTGCAATGTAAGAACATCGGCACTCTCTGCAATTTGATCGCAAAGTTGCTCTTCAATGGTAAGAGTCCTGATAGCTGAGTGGTTACCCTGTCCGCTAAGCAAGCGGCAGGTCCTGGGTTCTCAGCTGGCTCTAACTCAGCTCAGGTTGGATGATGAAACACGATATTCTAGATCATCATCTCAGCTTCTGAAAGCAGAGAACCTTGGATCAACAGTAGGTACATCTAGCACTGGATACCTCCAAGTGTTTACCACTGCGAGGAGCAGCCGGAGCAGCCAAAGTTGCATTCTTTTCCGATAGCAGCCGAGATGAGCTCTGTGTACTCGGCCCTCCAATGAGGAGGTCGCCTTTTCTCCACGGAAAGATGTCGCTGCGACCATATCAGGCCTTTTCATTGTCTTCAGGACGTCATCTCCGTGGCAATGTGCGGTGCGAGCATGAAGCCACAACGTCATGGCAGTGTGACGTTGACGTTCTGTACAACGTCACAGTGGAAAAGTGGATACAGTCGCAGCGCCATCAAATGGTAGAAAAAATTAGGCGACCTCCTCATTGTAAAAGGAAGGATTTTTGAATTTCCATAAAGCCTGTAGCAGCACACCAGGCGATCTACTTGTCATCGATCGTCTCGCCAGCAACCACGGACAGGCGACATTGTTTGACATCGGGCGAACATCGCTGGTGATAGGATTCCAAGCATCACTGTCTGGCCCACATTTGGTGTCAACAACCGATTTTGCTCAGTGGTGAGCGGATCACTTGTGATATCGCCTGGTGTGCTACTGCAGGCTTTAGGCCGTCCTCTGGATTGGGGTGCCATTTTCGATTGTGTTGATTTTATGGAGGCAGTGAATGCACCAGAGCCGATGGTGGACAGTGGGCATGGTGGGAAGCATGAGCCTTGCTACTGACTGTGATGTTTTTGGAAAAAAAATATCGTTCTGCACAGCACTCACTAACCCATGATGGCAAATCAGATAAGTAACACAGCTACAGGAATAATGCACCATTGACTGGCGATCTGTCATTCCCGATGCCATGACATAACTACAATACCGCCAAAAGGTCCGCAAGGCAATCCGAAATGTCAATTATGATGTACCTCCCGTCTGGGGACCCGTGACATTTCACAGCACCAACACTCGGGGATGCAGCCGTCGTCACGACCACATCACGACTAAATGTCATGTCCAACATGGAAATGTTATCCTATACCACCGGCAGGCAGTTCAAACACGGCAGTTGTCTTTTTTCACTTTTGACGTAGTCAGACGCAGAGTGCAACCGCTCAGACTGCTATTAACGGTATTTCCAAATAAGAAAGTACATGTAAATCTCTTCCTCAGACAGTTCAAATACAGGAGTTGTCGCTTCCCCCTTTTTTTAGACGTATAGACGGCAACCACTCAGACAGCGAAAATCGACAAGGGGATTTCAAACAAAGCCATCAGTGTTGTAAGTGGTACTGTAGCGATCTAATGTCATCAAAGGGCTTACATTGTAACGGAAGGAGGTAGAGCCTAAAGCCTGTCGCACACTGGAGCTATCTGCTGAGCAAAAAGTCATTCGAGACCGTTTGCTCAGTAGATAGCTCACCGAAAAATACGCGCACATGCGAGCTTTCTGCCTCGTGAGGCAAAAAACTCACCGAAATTACACGCACACGCGAGCTATCTGCTGAGCAAACGGTCTCGAATGACTTTTTGCTCAGCAGATAGCTCCAGATGTTCTGATTATGAATTCCATTTTTGTATATGTGAAATCACAGGGCGAAATGGCCCTAAAACACGGCGGTTCTGTGTTGGAAGCTTGTAACAACCTGTCCACCCTGAAACATACATGTACATGTACCAATCGGCTGTTGACGCCAGGTGTGCGCTGGACAGCGATGCATGGCATCTTCTCACCAGCGATGTTGCCTAATCAAACAATACACCAAAATCATTACTGCCCAGCCTGCGGTGCCTGGCAAGAAGATTGGATCGCTTGCGATATTGCCTGATGTGCTGCTGGCTTAAGGAAAGCGGAGCAGCCCTACTCAACTTATGACAGATGGACCCACAAACGTCGATACAACTGACATCCAGACATAAAACTTAGCTCTTGCTTCGAAAAACCACCAACTTCACAAGAAGATCCTATACTTCAAGAGCATATTTCATTGCTCACGAGGAGAAAAAATCATTTCCTGTGAACATGGAGAATAAGCTAAAAGCATAGACCTGGAAAAATTGCCTGCCTGCCAACACAGGTTATGCTTTCCCTCAAATGCCTACAACAATAGCCATGAGATGGAGTGTGGTGGTTTTCCAACTCTGGATAAACAATCAGTGCAATGCCTTCACAGGCATCTTTGTTGTTTTAAGAATGCTTGGGACGCTAGGCCTACTCGTTCAGCGCTAGGCCTGCTTGTTCAGGGCTGGATCCAAGCCTATCGCGAAACGCAGGGCTCCCATCATCAGCTGTGTTGTGCAGTGTACATTCTATGTTATCTCTGGCTGGGAGTGTGCTGGTATTGCCAGGCGGTCGCATTCCTGTTCTTTGGAGATTTGGCTCATTTTCAACCTTGGCTCTCAGCGTGACTGTGAAAGCCAATACTGGTTGGTTGGCCACACCACGTCATCACGACCTCGAACCCAGCAGCACACCAGGCGATATTGCTAGCGACCTAATCACCAGCGACGAAAATCAGCTGTTGACGCCAGGTGTGCACTGGACAGCGATGCATCGAATCCTCTTGCAAGCGATGTTTGCCAGTGTCAAACAATAGCTAAGCCAATATCACCTACCGTAATTTTCGGACCATTAGACGCGGGCAAAAAATGAAAAATGCTTAAAAAACGGGGGGAGCGCCTTATGGTCCAGCAGCGCCTAGCATCTATTATCTATCCATCACATCCAATAGTAAACATAGGACATGAAAAGTTGGAAGCAGTGTTTTTGGTTCTGGTGCTGGCTATTTTTTTGGGGGGGGCAAAGTTTTGGTTCATTGCAAGTTGATTACAGCCATAATCTGTTTATGAGTATCAAGGGGAGTCATAAACTGGGGAAAATATCACCACAGCTCTGCTTGGTCAAAGTAGGCAAGCTGTTTTCCACTCAGCCTTCTAAATCTAAACCTGCTACCTTAGACTCCACTCCCTTTGTGCTAGTGGGCAGTCTTCAAAATTGACTGGTAAGTCAATTCTAGTTATCCAGTGCGCTTGCCGCGACGGTTTTTCTCACTGCGCATGCTCAGATGGTGCGACTACATGTATCTACACACATGGTGAAAATGCACGCCTCCCGCAGCGTTTCACGCGGGAGGTGTGAACCCTGTATGTGGGCGGAAACCGCGGTGTTTTCTGCTGCGTTCAACGTGCGTTTTTGGTGTGCACGGACCAGACCTTGATGCGAAAAATTTAAACGTACCGTAATTTTCGGACCATTAGACGTGGGCAAAAAATGAAAAATGCTTAAAAAACGGGGGGAGCGCCTTATGGTCCAGCAGCGTCTTGTGTAAGGATTTTGTCTAGGCCTGAAATGGTCAACTGCACCATCTGAAGAGTGACATTCATCATGTTGAGATCCACATGTTCTTGAGCCACCATATTGCTGTTGTTGCTGTTTCACAAGGTGAGTGTTGGGTCCATATCCAGATTCCCCGTATCCTACTCCACCACTTTGCCCTTCCTCCAGCCTCGAAGACAAAAGTGAATCACTGGAGGCTGTAACTTATTACACAAAGACATGAACATTGAGCTGGTAAAAGTCCCAACATATCGGAAGTAGGGTTAGGCCCTAGTCCCCCTTTCCGTTCGCCCCAGCATCCCTAAATATAATCTATCTCTGATAGGGGGCCTAACCCTCACGTTTAGGCCTAGCCTACCCTTACTTTCGACACTAGGCCTAATGACTATTCACACTTAGTCTTACGTCAGTGTCTGGTTACAGGCTCCTGTGAGTGAATGAGGTCTTCCCGGCGTGTGCAGAGTTACGGCGACAACAACAACAACCAATCACCACAACATGCATGACATGGCTGAATGCCAAAATTCGCTCAGAATGTGTAGTTTTGGCAACTTTTTCATGTTTTTTGTCCTGTTTAGATGGATTTTTGTCAAACCTTAGGCCCATATGATTGAGTATGTATGCTTTTGTACATTCTCATACGTTTGTGGCGCGCCTAATGGTCCGTAGCGCCTTGTGTACGGATTTTGACTGAGAAAATTAAGGTGCGTCTTATGGTGCAGTGCGTCATATCGTCCGAAAAATACGGTAATCTGTGGTGGCTGGTGAGAAGATCGTTGGTGAGTAGATTGTTTGTGATATCGCCTGGTGTGCTGCTGGCTTTATCTAGATGGAGTACTGCTCAGCATTTTAGATGAAGGCAAAGTAGCAGCAGGCCAAGAGGGTTCATCGACACAGGCCTAGTCGCCTTGGGTAAACAGAGACCCAGAATGACGTCATCACAGACTTGGGAATTGAGCATCATTGCATAGATGGAGGCAAAGTTCAGGATCGAAGAGAGGCCAAGAGGGTGCCATCTCATACGCGTAGTCAACTGCATCGACAGACCAAGCGCGCTGTCATTTCGGCGTAGGTGTCCGGAATAATGGAATAGGTAGATGGAGTCAAAGACAGGCCAAGAAGGTGCACCTCATAGGCCTAGTCACCTCAATACCGCGGACTTAACATTCCCACAAACTAAAGTTTGCATTGAACCACCTGTTGGCCTCGAAGAAGAACAAGAAACTGGAGCCCTAAAAACAACAGTAACATACAGCGTTAGCATTATTACCTTGAGCGAGGAGGGGAGTAATATTCCAGAGAAGAACTCGACCCTGAGCTTGAGTCAGATTTCGGCGATTTCGAACCCGCTGGGTCCTGGGCGTCGAAGAAGACATCATCATCGCCGACATCTTCCGCCATTATCCGCGGTGAACTCTCACTCTCAGGTGAATCCAGCGGTATATCCTCTGGAATACTCATCAAAATATCCGCGGTTGTACTTTGAACCGTATCCTGAGGTAAAACCTCGATGTTCTCCACATTTTCCTCCTCTAGTATATGGGAGAGCAAGATCCAAACCCCGGACTCCAGATTGCCGGTTTAACATTCCTAGGTAAGCCAATAGTTTTTTGCTTCGATCAGCGACTTGCGTTCTGATTGGAACACACCAATGTCATTACGAGAACTACGAATGCATTTCGGTACAGTAATTGAAGACGTACAGCGAAGGATGATGAAATTATTTACCTTTCCGTGGTCAGATGTGGAATCGAAAAGAAAGTTGAAACGAAAGTGTAGACGTATTTATAAAGAAGGAGATAATTGATTCAGATTTCTAATCTTATTACTGGCCTAGAATGGCGGTGATAAATCCACAGTGGCAGGAAAGAAACCTGGCTCCGAGAAATTGAAGGAGAGGGAAGCCTAGCTCGCCGTTCCTCACAACTCTGAGAATCACACTGAGACGTTGATACCAGTATCTCCTCGCAATGAACGCAATGCAGCCTCAGATGTCGACTGGAACGAGTTCCAAAACGAAGGTGCGGGGATCAGGTCACTTCACGTTGAAAAAATCCCAGGGGTAGAATTTCGGGAATGTAAGATCATGTGCGTGTACTCCAGCTGCAAAAAGTTCCACGGAGGGAAAGTAGGACAGGCCTTCAATGAAGGAAGCAGTGATTACCAACAAACTAGCGTCTGCTAGCAGAGCTATCGACTGCTCGGGGCAACCTAACAACGTAATGTAAACACAAGGAGGATCATCAACGAGGAAGAGGAACGTCAGGTTAGCAAGGATGGAAATACCACGAACGAAGCATCATCGCCGGAATCGTTTAAGATAATATTGTGCGAAGCTAATTTTTCTAATTGCTTCATTGATTATCGCATCATGGATACCCATTCATCAGAAAAATACCGATGGTAAAAAAATTACGCCAGACGTGTCTTCATCCACTATGGGACAATTTGCGATGCTGAAAAAGTTCTGGAGATGGTTGCAAGATGGATATTACGGGATGATTGTAATGATTGTTTGTTTTGTAGAAGAAATCTAATTGATTGGGTTTCCGTTGGCAAATTGACAAGAAAACGGCATTTGGGACACACCCATATGATGAAGTATTGCTGCAGTGATTGAGTGGATGTAACATGCGGATGCGTTTTTATCTGTAGTCTTGTTGTAGTCAACGGTAATAGACATGCGAACGAAAAATGTGTTGAGGATTTGGACGAGGTGCAATCTAATGGGATTTTAAAGCAAGCATTTTGATTGGATGCTCAGTCCTGTGTGGTTGAAATACAACAAATCGCAGCAAATTTCTTGAGGGATACTGTGTGAAGGTGTTTCTCATCAAAACGTTTTTCAGTGACTGCCTTTTGAGGCGAGCTGTTTTCTTTGGGTCCCTCGTGAACAATAGATTTCCTATAGACCATGTGCACGTGACGTCATCATTGACGTCATAATTCGCACGTCAGCCATTTTGGACGGCATCTGACGCTACGAATGCGTTGGACGTGGCGTCCAAAATGGTGGCATCTCGACGTCTTGGTGACGTCATAATCGTTGCTGCACGTCCTCTATTGTTCACGAGGGGCCCAAAGAAAACAGCTCGCCTCAAAAGGCAGTCACTGGTTTTTTTCCACAAGTTGGCACCTACCACCTACCACCACTCACCATTTTTTTGGGGGGTTTCCTTACAACTTACACTTTTAGCACCAATGACACAAAGAACTGCCCATATAGTTTTCAGTAGCTGATTACCCATAGAAAGTCAACTTGCGTGAGAAAACTACACGTGGACAAGTAGAAGTCATGCAGCATACGCAGGTACAGAGAGGCCTTCAGCTTCAGCTTCAGGGTTTTCAAGATTACTATAGACATGGCCCATTGATTACGGGGCTATGTTTGCCAAGTTGGTTTTTGCATCCCATTTTGAAATCCTCATTGTGAGAAAGCCAGAAAGTTTAACATAACAATTGACCCCTCATCTTGTAGCTAATTACCAGTAGACTTAACCTGTGTAAACAGCATGGCGTATGCCTCAATAAAATCACTCTTTTCTAAATCTTCGATCATTTGGGTTCCAAAATTTTTGGATTGCCAATATCCAGAAGTAATCCTCTTTCCAATGGCCAAAAAGAAAAAAATTATTGGCACGCTAAATCTGACTTCTGCTAAGATCTTTAGGAGATGGTCGAAAACTGGACCGGGTGTCCCGTTATTTCTGGGCCATGTCTATAGGGCCTACAACAAGCTTCTGCATTTTTAGCGTAACTTCTTACCAACGTAAAACATTGCTAGGCCTGGTTTAGTCTGATCTTACGCCATGTGCCTTAGTTGTAACATGAGAATGGTGTTAATATGAATATAATCAGTCAATTAAGGAAGTTACAAGGTATAGAAACTGTAGCTCACTCTGACACTGACAGGAATAGTCTGCGCTACATGGTGTTAACCCATGAAGTCCCGAATGCAAAATCTACACTGTTTGTCAAGGTCCAAGCAGTCTTCGAAAAGGAGGATAGCAAATATGGTTCAAAAGCAAACTACAGAGGCTTTGCATATGACGTCACAAACCGCCATGCTAGAGGACACATGCTGCAGAGGTGCAGCAAAATGAGCCGTGCACGTCAAACAATGGCGTGGTGCACTTCACGCAAGTCACGTCACGGTCGTCTCATACCTCTGCGCCCTGTCCTTAATTGAGAGGTGTCCTGATCACAGTGGTCAAAATGAAGATGCAGAAACGAGCATTTGGGACTGTACTTAATAGTGTCGTTAAAAGCGAATTGTCCTCCTGGCAGAGGTGTCCGCTAAAACCAGCACCACACCCAACGATATCGCAAGCGATCTAGTCGCCACCGATCTTCTCACCAGCCACCACAGACAAGGCAAAATATCAGCTTTGCTATTGTTTGATGTTTGGTACATGCTGGCAAAGGGCACGCATCGCTGTCCAGTGCACACCTGGCGTCAACAGCCGATTTTGCTCGCTTGCGATCAGATCGTTTGTGATTTCCCCCTGGTGTGCGGCTGGCTTTAGGGGACCTTGAGGTTCCACTGGAGGATGAGGAACTAAAATTCTGTTATCTGTCTTGGCACTATGCCAAAATTTGTGATTTTATGTTCCAATCAGTTTTCGAACATGTCCACTTGTAGGCCTATTGTCTGTTCACGCAACAGCAATGTAGGGCTACCGTGGAGGCTCTCAATAATTTTGCATGTCAAAGTATCGTCTACAACTGCGTTGTATTCTAACCTTTCAGACAATATGTAGGCCTGTTCATAAAAGTTAGCAAATGCGTTTACGATTTGCACAGTGAGGTCCAATGTAAATCTTGAAGTAAAAGCATTTACTAGCCTTTTTATGAATATCAGCCATTGCAGTGTTTCACTGTAATATTTTTAGAGCTTACTGATGTAATCGTGACCTCTCTATCGATGAGGTTTCCTGTAATACGAGCTAAATAAACACAGGTATTTGACATCAGAGGGACTTTAAATTAAAGCTTGATGACCACCCTATGACCCAGGAGGTTAATTTTGTTGCACTGGTAGCAGTAGGTAATGTGTATCTACACACGTATTTGCATCTCAGTTATACTAAAGAACTCCTACTATCAGCGCAGATTGCGTGAATTCTAGGTACCTGATTAATATGCAAATTAGGCAATTTTGAAAAAAAATGGCGACGGTTCTGTCTTTTCGAAATTGGGGTACAGTTCTGCGTACCAAGTTCGGCGGTTCTGCGCGTTCGGCGATTCGGCCTTTTCGAACTGCCGAGGTATTTCATGGTTTTTGAGATCATGACTGCCAGTCTTGGTGTGCGTGACTCAACATCGAAGGATCACCTCGTATGCCTGTGGTGGCGCTCTGAGTGTATTAGAACCTCAGCAGGCAAATAGCGGAAGGAAAGGTGTTGGTGTTGGCCTGACCATGAAGCTGGGCATCAGGCAGTGGATGCTGAAATTAGGAGGGAAGCATTGGGGAAATTGACCTGCAAGGTGTAAAAGGTCAAATGTTGTTGGCCGCTTTGCATCAGGAACACCCATTACAGGCCTGCATGAGCTTCATCGTATTTTATAGCACATAGGCCTATTGTAAACCACACGCTACAGAAAAAGCCCACCTGAATTAGGTCAGGTGGTCTATTTAAAGGTTTATTGTTCAGCACACAGGGCTGGGTCAAATGTCTGTCGATTGATCGGTGCTCGTATTGAAAGATTATTATGATGGATCGACATGGCGGACTGGGAAATAAGGCGGAAACGACTAGGCCAGTCCTGCGTGAAACTATCCCTGTGGTAGTGGTATACAGTTCAAAACATGAATTTTAAAACTTATCACACCCAATGTATACTTAGGTTATCACAAGTGTTGCATTGGAACTTCCTCTTTCGAAATGTGCTGATCAGGACAGTCAAATATGACAAACTGTCATCGATATCATGCGCTGTCACATGATGTTGGTGTTGAGATATTTTGGTGGTTAGTATGACCATGGAAGGCCCTCATGATACTGATTGACGAAAGTTGATGACAAAATAGTCCCTTCGACGATGGGAGACTTTGCTGCCGTTAGAGGCCACCAGCAGTTACCGTTCTTGAACGTCATGAATGTCACATCACAGAGATTCAGAAGTGCATGGCACAACGTCATCCATAATGACACGAGGCCGTAGCTTACGTCTTTGACGTCAAATTTTGTGACGTTCTAGGACCGCTAACAGCCGGCCTCTATGGCAGTAGTCTCACATTGCCCACTGTCAGGCATGTTGAAGTGTCTAAAACATCAGAAAATGCTAGTTTTGTGGTGATGCAAAGTGCCTTTGTGATATTGGGTCATATGAATAAAGACTAGCAAATGCTTTTACTTCAGATATTTGTACAGCTTTGCCTAGTGCATTTGACTGCAAAATTCAAGTAAAAGCATTTACTAGTTTTTATTCATATGACCCACTGTTACAACGACCGATTTTGACCTTTGTACATCACTGTACGTACTGTACGAAAGCCCTGACTGGCAACCACTAAGCTGCTTCTTGGACATGACATCATGACATAGACGATCTGAACCACACCCATGGCATAAAACATGCAATGTTAACATTGTCATTTCCTGACCCAAGCATGGTAATCCTGCCAATTTTTCCACCCGTTCGAAACTGATACCGGTAAACACACTTACCTTTTAATGGCCAGTTTCCTCTCCGGCTCGCGCATAGAAAAAGCTCGCCGTAGCATTGACATTATGCCAAATGGTGAGCATGAACACAAGTTCTAAACACATCCACTGACGAGCATTCTTTTTATGATGTATCCAAAAAACGACAAAAGAAACTTGACGCAAAAAATGTTCCTCCACTTCAAAATCCAATATGATCACAAGAAATTCATTTTCCTGATTTCAAACTCAAAGTAGATACTCCCTACTGAAGACATATGAACTTAGCCCTTTTACCGCCAGCGGGAATTTCACCAAAAACAGAAATACGTCGGAAATGATTCTAACATGTCGGGGGAACCTTGTCACATAGGTATTCATTTGAAAGTGCTCATTGAGAGCTTTCCAATGAATACCCATGTGGTAGTGTTTAGGGATCAGGTCTAACATATTTCTAATAGGAACCCTGTCACATAGGTATGCATTTGAAAGTGCTCGATGAGAGCTTTCCAATGAATACCAATGTGGTAGTGTATCAAGTATTTCTACCGGTAATAGGAACCCTGTCACATAGGTATTCATTTGAAAGTGCTCAATGAGAGCTTTCCAATGAATACCTATCTGATGGGGTTCAGGTACATTTCAGTCATTTTGTACATTTAATCGAAGGTATCTTGGCAGCGAAAGGGTTAAAGTAGACCACACAGAATTTTCAGCTATCCTAGGGGAATATTGAACACACCTTATCCTACATATCATGGAAGAAAATTACAATTTTTGGCACAATTAGTGTCCGACAGAAATCCTAAGAATATTTTTCAGATCCCTTGCAACGTTTTAAGAATCAACTTTCCCAAAGTTCGCAAAACTTCGACACAAAGTCACAATACGGACGAACTTTCGAAATCGCATATACCACAAAAATACATGTACCATCTGGTAAAAGCAGGGAGAACACACATCGACCGATCCGAATCTATGAAACAATGTATGTACTTAATATCGATAATAAACTCAAGATCGGCCTATTATCAATGCAAGCATGTTTTATTTTCCACAATACACGGGCACACTGCATATAGGCCACGGATTGACTTCTGACATACAACATCTGACCTTTGATTGGCCGAGATAATTGAGCGATATCAAAAAAGTGAGAGGGAGGGCTCCATCAATATGCAAATTAGCTCGAGCAGACGACAATTTTGGCGATACTTTGCAAAAATTTGTCATGGTTGATGATTATTGTGGTAGATATTTGAAGAAATGTGGCAAATTTTTTAAAGATCTGATGTTGGTTTACTTTGCTGCAGTTATGAGAGCAATAGGCCCGAACTTGTGAGGGCAGAGATTTCAAATCACAAAAG